>JANQBM010000222.1:28465564-28538766 GCA_025594535.1 Erythroxylum domingense | reverse complement strand
AAAAAAATTATATCCCCAAAAATTATAATTAAAGCCTAATCACAATAAAAATAATAAAATAAATCCTTAAACAAATCGGGGTCCAACAAGGATAGAGACATATCATGCTTCAACTAATCAATCATTTAAGATTTATATAGCCTTGTTATGTCAATTAGTGACTTTCCAGGATATGCAATATTGTCTGGATGGAGTAAAGAGGGAAAGTTAGCATGCCCTAATTTTCATTATGAAACTTACTTTCAATATTTGAAGCAGAGTAAAAAGACTTGTTATCTCAATTATCGTAGATTTTTGGATATAAATCATTATTGGACACGTGATAGGAGATCATCTAATGGTGATATAGAGTTAGAAGAATCACCAATTCCTTTGTTAGTATCTAATGTATTAGAGCTTATCAATGAGTATCGTAATGTTTTTGGAAGACAAATAAACAAAAAATACCAAGTGATAATCTTTGGAGGAAGAGGTCCATACTTTTTATTTACATTGTTGGAAGCATAATGGGTGCTGACATAATCTTGATGTGATGCACATTAAAAAAAATGTATGTGATAATATACTAGGAACTTTGTTGGAGATTTTGGGCAAGTTAAAAGATCATCATAATGCAAGGTTTGATTTGAAAGAAATGGGGATTAGAAAAATTCTGCAATCTATCAAAGTAGATGACTCTCACATGTCACTAGCTTGGACTTGTTTTTACATGACTTAAGAGGAGAAAGAAAACTTCTGTTCAGTTTTGAAGAATGTGAAACCACTGCAAGATTATGCATCAAATATAACACGATGTGTTGATGTTAGTAAGAGAAAAATATCAGGATACAAAAGTCATGATGCGTATATTATTATGCAACACTCACACCAATTTGCTATCAGGATAATTGTTTTGAGTAGGCTAGGTGTTTTTTTCAAAGGAATGTCCATTAAATTCATTAAGTCAAGGGATCTTGAGCATCTAAACAAGGAAATTGTGGAAGTAATATGTCAACTTGAAATAATCTTTCTACCTTGTTTCTCTAACATTATGGTTCATTTACCTATTCATTTGCCAAAACAAATCAAATTTCTTGGACCAGTGCATTGCCACTCTATGTGTTTTGTTGAGAGGAATTTGAGTAGGATAAAAAAGTTTGTTTGTAATAAAAGCCAAACATGAGTGTCTATAGCCGAAGGACACTTAGCTAAAAAATGTACAAGTTTTATTGATGGCCATCCAATCCACTGTATCCACGCCAATGGACGTGAAACATATGTTAGCCACGTTAATGGCCATTTTATCTGGGATGCAGATCCATCTATGTGCGACTCAGACTGTGAATGATGGATAGGTGATGACTCAGACAGTGATGATGAATTATATGTTCCTCGATGGAGAGACGAACCCAATAGAAAGACAAAATCTTCATGCCAACTACAAAAAAGGATCCAACCCAGGCATGATGACGATAATGACTCAAGGCCTTGGATTGGTCTTAGAAATCCTAAGCCTGGTCCAAAGAATCTCTCTGAACTATTGAGAGAAGTTGGAAAAGAGCATTTGATCCAGTCAAGACGTTCTGTGCCATTGATCCCTAAGGTTAAACTAGTACCTTGTATGAAGATGAGATCATAAGAGGAAGATTTTCCACCCTTATAAGCTTAAACCAACAAAAACATTGTTGTATCTGTTAGGCCTTACATATGTGTCATAAGGTGAGAAAAAAATAATAGCCATATGGAAGACAGTGACAATATAAATCTTGTTGACTTATCGTCTTCACTTTTTGCAAAATTTAGGCATCTTATTGGAGGGAAAGGGAGAAGGAAAGGCAGATATGTCAATTTAGTCTTAAATGCATGACACCGTACTCATCAATACATTATATTTAATTCAGATGACAAAGATGTTGAGAAGTACATTAGGTACGGTACACATAAATTATTTATCGATTTGAAGACTAATTTTTTTACTCCCATCATAATAATTAACATATATCATTTTTTGTACGGAGCACCACAAATTGAAAGATACAAGCAGTAAAGGAAGTTGATGGGCAAAGGCATAAGACCTTTGCAATGAGTTTCCTCAATGGTTTCAAGATAAGGTGATATCTTGTTATGACACCCTAAGTCATATCCGTTGGTTGTCCAAAGGCCCTAACAATATGGCAAAGAAAAATCCATGTTATGTTATTAATGGATACAAGTTAATGACTAAAAAATGGGATGTAAGGTGTAAGAGTCAAAATAGTGGAGTTTCTTTGACAACATTTACTCCAAGTTTTGCAAGTTCTAGAGACCAAAATATAACACTTGGAAATGTGAATTACAATGGAGCAATAAAGGAAATTATTAAAGTGGATTACTGGGGATAGTTTGGTATACTGTTGTTCAAATGTTTTTTGGTATCAAAAGGAGAAAGACAATTATGGGTTACTCGAGTAAACTTCAAAAAGTTATGTTGTATGGAAGATCCTTTTGGCTTCGAAATCCAAGTTCATCAAGTCTTTTATGTAGCCAATTGTTTTGAAGAAGGTTGTCATTATGTGGAGAAGAAGGTAACTAAGTATATGTTTGATGTACCTTTGGATGATAATGAAAATGTTGAATAAATATATTAGGAAAAACCAAATAACTATGTTAATGATTTCTTTAGAAATGATGGTGACATGGACCCTAATTGGTCTACAAAAGATTTACCTGTAGACATAGTTGACATAACTCTAAATATCTTAAATATAGAAATAGAAAATGATGATGAAGATGATTCAGACTTTGATGACACTGAATGGGATTTAATGGACATTGATCAATAATTTGTTACAGAAGGTCCTTAGTTATTTTTCTTTCTCTATTAAACAAATAATTTTTGTTACTATATGTTTAAGTATGCTTTACTAATCTTATTATTTATATATGGTTATTGGTGATCGCAAGTTTACGTATATTAAGTTTTACTATTTTAACCTTGATAATATCGTAAGTGCATGGGTCATTCATGTAGTACCTAAGGTATCGATCCCATGATGAGGATATCTAGTCCTAAAATCTAAGGTCAAACTAATCACAACAATCTAAAATAAACAATAAATGCAGAAAATTAATCAATCAACAATCAATTATGAGAATTAAATTTCAAAAATAATAACAAAATAACAAATCACACAACCAAATCAAGAATAAACCTAGGAACTACTAATTGAGAGAAAAGGGGTTTTAGTCCGAAATTAACAAAAATCTAATCAATTTTGCAATTATCGAATTATTGGATCTAGAAGGTCTTAGGGTGATTTACTCTCTCTCGAGTTATAATCTTTAAACCCTAATTAATAATCCCTAATTTAAATTATAGAATTGTGATATCTTGACTCACAATTGACCCAAAACCTAAATTAGTTCTAAAATTGTCTAATAACCTACTGGAAACCTATGCTCGATCTCTCGTTACACGATTTCACAGGTTGATTCAATTCTTATCTATCAAATTACCTAACTCTTGATAGCCCAATTTGATGATAGTCACTCGGCTCACCCTCTCAGTTTATTGCCGAATTATTAAGAATAGATATTGAATCACAAATAACTCAAATAAAAATGCAATAAATTAGATTTCATTTAAATCAAAGACAAATTCCTAAAGGTGAGTTTAGACAATAATCAACATTCGACATAACTTATTCTCAACAACTATCTTAATTTCATACATCAATAAAACTGAAATAAATTGGAAAATACGCTTGAAACGGATCAATGGAGGCAGCGACGGCTAGAAACCACCTGTTCTAGGAAGTACTTCGCGTCAAGCTTCATCTCTGTATCTTTCTTCCTTCATCTCCTTCCTCAAATCACTCAATAGTTCTCTAAAGTTTTTGAATTTAGGTTGATGTGAAAGCTATGTAAAGGCTCCCTCTTCTATCTTATAATGTTTTATTTATATCTTGGAAGCCGTAGGGTTAATTCACGGTCGAAACGGTCTAAAAAATCTCTCAAAATTCGAGTTTCTATATCAGCCTGCCACGATCGTGGCCAGTGCCTAACCCTCTCTATCACGATCGTGGCCCAAAGCGTACGATCGTGGCCATAGTCCTGTTAGCTTGCCTCTTTCTGTCAAGATTATGGCCTGTTGTGCTACGACTGTGGGCCGTGTTTTTAGCCCAAAACTTTTTGAAACTTCTCCGTTCTTCGTCGTTTACCTTAAAACACTAATAAACACATCAAGATATCTCAAAAATATAACATTTAAGCTCAAAGACTCATACTAACCCATAAAAACACTTAAACACATAAACTAACACAATTAAAACCTAAATACATACTAAACACTCAAATTAACAATAAGTACTTAACAAATTAAACCCTAAAACACAATGCAAATCACAACTATCAATTAGCAACAATATTCTTTATTGTTATAGATCTTTACAATGAAAAAAGGGAAGAAGCAAACATGTGCGACCAAATTTCTTGCACCATGGTCTATGGCTAACTTTTTGAGAAAGCAACAAAAGAAGACTCGTGCTTATGAACTAAAAGATTCATCTAACTTGTGACATAGAGAGGAAGAGCATTTAGAGGATAGTAAAGAACAATGTCAATTCATTAAAAAAGGACATGTTTTTTTCATTTGCTTTGGTAATATATATGTGATTATTCTACTGTTAAATTTGGTTTGCATATAGTTGCCATAGTAATAGTTATTTTTAGTCCTTTTTATAATGTTAATGAATTTGTGTTGATATTGATATAGATTAAAAAAACTTGTAATTTATTTTTTCATTCCATTGGTTTTAACTGTCATAAATTTTAATAGAAAGGGAAGGACCAATCCTCTAAGAAGAATGGCAGATCACAATCTTTATGTCCTTTAGATAGTGTTGTTAACTTTTAAAGGTGGAAAATACAAAAGAAACTTGTTGAGGAATAACCACAAGTGGAATTAGTAAGTGGAGGAGATGAAATACATGAAAATGTAATAGAAGGTGAAGCGATTGTTCAAAAAGAGTCTACTTTTCTAAGATAGCAAGAACTAATGACTAAAATTATGGAACAACAACCTAAACTACATGAAGATACAGTAGAAGAAAATGGATATGATATAAGCATGTATATGGTAGAAATTACTAATGCTCAATGTAAAGGTAATCATATATTATACGATTATTTAAATGGTTTCTCTTATGTATACTAACATTAGTAACTATTTTGGATATAGAATTTGTGAAGAAGAAGGGGAGAGGTCTAACTTTGCTCAACGAGGTTCATGTAAGATCCGTGAAGCAATGTAAACTAATTTTTTCGATGCTCTTAATCAGGCAGTTGGTTTTAATGAGAAGATGTTGACTAAATTCACACTTTTCTTGGGTACTGTGGCTAGTAAATAAAATCTTGCCTCTAAACCATGTTAATCGGCGTAAGATTCCTAAAGAGCATACTTGAGAATATATTAATATAAGAAATCATTATCCTAATGCTCCTTTCAATTTTGATTTATGAAATTTAAATGAACATTTATTGCATTGTGCAAGAGATATATTCTGCCAATAGAAGGTAAAGAATGGACTTTGAAAACTGCTGGAGACGCATGGAGAAGTTATAAGTCTAAAGTGAAGCAATAGCATTTCAAATACTAGACAATAAATGCAGAAAGAACGGATAGTCATCCCAACTACTTAAACAAATAAGTCTATGAGGAGCTCATTGCTTATTAAAAACACTCAGATGTGAATGTATGATAATTATTAATACTTTTTACAAATTAGTTACATGATAACTAATTAATATAATGCTTTAATGTATAGTAAATTATTGAAACAAATATTCAAAAATAAAACAACAAATCGGAATGCACATAGCTGGTCTTAAGAGCTTTATAAGTATTTATGCTAAGTTGGTAAGTACTTCAATAAGTTATAGACCCTGTTTGGCAATCAGCAGATTGCATTAGCTGTTAGCTGATTCTATCAGCGGTTAGCTAACAACAGATTATATCAACTGATTTGATCAGCTGATAACATCAGTTATTGATTAAAAATGTTTAGTAAAATTAACTGACTAATATTAGTTGTTTACGTGTAAAATAACTTATGAGGGCATGACTTAAAAAATATTTTATTTCGTTATAACTAGTAGGGAAAAGGGATATAAAATAACCATGGTTAATATATATGCATATGTATATGTTTAAGAAGTGAAAATATTAAGATATATTTAAATTTTAATATACTATTATTTAAATTTTACATGTACAAAATATTATAATGAAGAAAATACTATTCCTTACTGGTTAATATATGTTATAAATCTTGTAATTTTAGTTTGTTATTTAAAAAATCGATCTAATTTAAATAAACTTACATTTAACTTATTATAAATTTAGTTTATATTTATTCAAACAACATGCTTTTAAAGTTGAATCAAATTTGTTACAAACTTATAATTTTTCTTTTTAATTTTAGTGTCCAAATTTAGTGAAATTTTGGATATCTTATCTTTATTTCATATTATTATCCACTTATTCTTAATTATATAAATAAAAAAATAAAAATATTGCGTTATTTTAAATATATGAGTTTTATTTTTTTTACTAATAATTTTTTTGTTTGAAAAATGTTGTTGTTCCAGCTTTCTTTAATAGAAAAAAAGCTTGTGAAGGGGAATAAAACTTAGGTTGTTGATGATTTATGCAAAGCTCTTACATACGTACAACACCCATTAAATTCAAATGGCACCATTTTATTTTCATTCTTAAATGTTGGTTGTTGGAGTAAAACGCTTCAACATACCAACGTTTCTATTTTCAGCTTATTGTTTTAAATCAGCTAGTTAATCAGCAAAATTATCAAACAACTTCAACAACTTTTTAATATAGTCAACCAGCTAATTTATGTAAATCAACTAAAAAATATCTGATAAGTCGTTTACTAAACAAGCTGATAATCTATCAAGAAATTACTTAAATTTTCTAAATTATAATTAATAGTTGTTTCTATTGATAACAAAATGAAAGACAGGAGAAAACTCCATTCTTTAATGCTAAAAGGTTTCTTGCAACTTATAAAAGAAAGCCTAAAAAAGTGTACAAGCAATCTACTGAAGCTATAAGGGAGAAAATTATGAGTAATGTTTGTCTTGTAATAATTTGCTACATTGTTACTACTTTTGTTGAGATGCTTAGATTTATTGCTTATTATATGTGTTTCCGATTCCATTTCATTTGTTTTTATTGTCATGTCCCGTTACCATGGGGTACATACCAGAACACACTGAGGACATTCCAGTACATAACCTATGATAATGATGCGGTACGTTCAATTACAACATTCACTTAACATGGCATCATCATTTTTAATTTTCTTATAAGACATTGTAAGAAAGTCACAATATTTTAAAACCAAAATTTTCCTCATTTTATCCACAAAATCGAACGTTATACAATGTATCTTTCAAACATCCATACATGTACATCATCATAGCTTAATACAGAATATGCTACATAAAAGAGGAAATTACACAAAAAGTCTATCTAATCTTTCCAACCCCAGTTGACCAACCTTTGAACCATTTCTTCTTTTTCCCAAAAGTACAAGTCTACACTGCTTGTAGTGTCTCTCAGTAGCTAAAGTCGGCTCTCGGTCCTAAAAAGTCAACGTTGCAATTTTAGTGAGTTTTGCGAACTCAATGACGTAACCATCATCGATAGTTTACTCAATTCATGCATCACATCAATACACGTAACATATTTTTCACATCTTTGCATATTCATAAAATATCACCTTTCACTTTCAGAACAATCATAATGATCATTTAATTCATATAAAATACACATATCAAATAACAATTCATGCATCACATTAATACATGTAACATATTTTTCACATCTTTGCATATTCATAAAGTATCACCTTTCACTTCCAGAACAATCATAATGGTCATTTCATTAATGAAAAATACATATATCAAATAACAATTCATGCATCACATCAATACACGTAACATATTTTTCACATCTTTGCATATTCATAAAATATCACTTTTCACTTTCAGAACAATCATAATGGTCATTTCATTCATGTAAAAGACACATATCAAATATAAATGCAATGCACGTGACTTAGTTTCATTTGTTACTTTGTTGTGACCAAGTGCCTTTTTTACTAACTTATATCCCTTTGTGGATATCGAGCTATATTAATTAATGTCTCATATCCCTTAGTGGATACCGGATACATGCACAACTGAGCTAAAGGCTCTTATCACGTTCTGAGCTTTGAGCTCTTTTACTGACGGCTCCAGTCACAACTATCATTATCTTTCATGCATTTATGTAATGAAATACATCATACATATTCAATGATTACACTCATTCATTCACATTCACACTCTTTCTTATTCACATTTGTTATCGGACTTTTAGTCCGGCATTTAACATTGAAGTTGAGAACAAATAGTCAGTTATATTCACATTCAAGTAGCACTTCCAATATAGTCCCAAATATAGAACTCCTCAGATAATCAATTGTCCGGAATCAACACAATCAATTTCACATTCATAAGATAATTCAAACATAATCTAACACAAACAATTAATTTAGTAAGACCGTCTAGGTTACTCACAGATCATTCCCAAAGCTAATGTCTGGAAGTTCTGACAACGTCTGAAAGTTGACGTTTCAGTTGCTCCTTTATATCACACAATATACACATATCACAATTTGGCACAATTATAATTGTTTATTAATGCACATGTATATATATAAAGTATACACAATGCATGTTCATGACAATCCCGAGCATCGCTCTATTATTCGTGTCATGTAAACATTCATATATCCAAACTCACATAAGTATTATTTATACTTATGATTTATACCTCAATAAAACCATAAAAATCGAAATTCATAATTCCCTGGTCAATTCAGATTTTTCCTATAACAACTTTCGAGTCAACATTCCATATTCTTTTTGAGCAAGAAAATGAAGTTATTTTAGGATACTTTTTCTTCTAGAAAATTGTTCTCCTATCCCTTAAGTTTCTAATGACACCTAGATCATTCAATTTGGTTCAGTATTTTATGAGTTATGCTTAAAATACTACAGACTAAGCACATTTGAATGGCTTGTACATGATCATGCTATCAAATTGTACAATTCATATCTCTCAATTTCCACATTCAAAAATTATGAACTTTATATCATTTGAAAGATAAGAGAATAAACTACAACTTTTATGAAGAAACCTTTGTCTAATTCGGCATCTATCAGTACAGTTTTTTCAATATCAACAAGACATGATTTCTGTCTCGGGTAATACTACAATCTCAGTCAAAACTCAATTTCAAGCCAGATTTTGAAATTCTTAGAGACAGAATTAAAATTAGATTTCTTCAGGAACATTGTAACCCTATGTCTCTAATTTACTCCAAACTAAAAATTATCCCATTATGATAATTACATAACAACTTATGGCTAAAACACAGAAGCATAACTAGTGGACATGTTACAGCTACATTTTCCAACATTCATCTTCCAATTTACTGCACCCAGTTCTCGACTTCATGTCAATTTTTGGGACTCTTAATGACATAATTCAAATTTGGTGTCTTGATGAAAAATATAGCCATATGTCTTTAGTTTAATCCAGATTAAAAACGTCTAATTTGGATAACTACAGAATAAGTTATGGCTAAAAGACAGAAGCTTAATCAGTGGAAATGTTAGAACTACCATTTTCCAGCACCCTCTTTATCACCATTTAGTCTCTTAATCATTCCTTAAAACAACTCATAAATACCATTAATACATTAAAACAGAACATACATCTATTTATTGCAACATCAATGTTACACATATCTCAACTCCTCTATCATGATCATTAAACACTAAACTATCATCATAAATGCTTCATTTAGCAAAACCATGAAGATTAACAAGCTACTTACTTGATTTATCTTCAAATCCTTCAAAAACACACCAACCCTAGCTTTCCCATGTCTCTCACAACCATCATCATTCTAGGGTGGATTGGCTGGGTTTTTTGTGAGAAATGAAGAAGAGAGCAAGTTAAGCAGTAAGTGAAAGATTAGGGGGTTAGGTTTAACATGTATGGAAATCGGAGAAGTAAAAATGTGAAGAAGAAAAAGAGAAGAAGAAGGTGATGAAGCTTACGAAGAGAGGGAGAGAAAAGCAAAATGAAAGACACTTAATTTAGTCTTTCAATTAAAAGGGTGTATAATTCGTGAGTGAGGGAGTGGTGGTAAGTGGTGGTGACACTTGTCACTTTTCTATGGTCCCATTTCAGCCCCTTTTAAAAACTAGTCCATTTAACCTCAATTTCTACTCCAATTGTCTCCAAATTTCAATGACATATGTCATTAAATCCCAAAGCCATTTATAAAATTTTCCACTATCATTAGACTCTTAATTTTACTTCCATTTATCGATTATCTTGCCACTTGACATTTTTCCTAGTCCAAAATTTTTTCAAAATTTCAGGAATTTTCCTAAAATTCACTAAAAATTCTAAATCACTAAATACACTCTTCAAATTAGTTTTCAACATATAAAAACCACAATTCTCAATAAAAATCACCTTCACATATATAAATCAATTATACCCAGAAATTGTCAATGAATGCATGTACAATTATTTTCATGTGCAAAAAATTCAATATTCACGTGTAGGTGCACATCATATAATGTATGAGCATGAAATGCATTTTCTAATTTCTTAATAATTTCTCATATTTACTATTCTAGCCTCAATATAGGTAACGGGATGTTACAAAAATAAGGTTCGTAAGCAAAATATAAGCCATATTGAATAACAAATCCAATCAAAATAATCTAAATATAGGTAAAATGTTGATGTAATTAAACACGTATGCTATGATTTGTTTAATGATTATCAACTTAGATTGAAAAAAATTCAAGATTCTAGTGGTTTAGGCTGTTCAAATTTGGCTTGAGATTCAAGTTCAAGTTCATGTTCATGTTTAGCTTCTTTTAAGTGCAATTTGAAACTCTCATTTGCACAACTTATGGAAGAAAAAAAGGTTAGGATTTCTTACAGTAAGATGGAGTTAGACAAATATTTGATGACAAATTGTGCAACTAAAGTTGAAAGTGCGGAGTTCGATGTATTGCAAAGGTGGAAGAATCATAGAAATGATTTTTTAATCATGTAAGTAATTGCATGAGTCCTATTAATATCTACTATTGCTTCAGAGTTTGCTTTTAGTACAGTTGGCTTATTAGTTTACATTGTGCTTAACTTCATAATAGTACTACCAAAGCCCTTATATGTGCCTGAAGTTTGTTAAATGATGGATACATTGAAGGTAAACTCTTTTTCTTATATAATATATCAATTTTGTCTATTTTTTGATATTATTTTATCTTATCTTATATTTTTATTTTTATATTAATGCAAATGTTGATGTAGAGGAGGCCAGTCATTTAATTGAAAAATATTTCGAAAAGATATTCGATGATGAAGGTATATTTAATTGATTATTATCATATGTTTAAAATTCATTTAATCTAATTATTAGATTATAACATTTCTACATGTAGATGAAGTAGTATAAACCATTTACGATCTTAATTATAATGATTAGTTATCCCTTTTCTTATACTTTGGGTTTGTTATTTTGGAAGTACTTATTTTTACATTATTGCTTTAGTTTTTTGTAATCGAAGATATAATTATTTATTTTTATATTTTTGTATTTTTTGCAAGTCTTAAAACTATTGTCTCCACTTATTTACTCTACTCAATTTCAAAATCTAGTCTTTGGTCTCCCCTCTCTAACATTAATTGATAATTTTATTTTAAATTTTTATAAGTTGCATCATTAAAAATTTTAGATGATATTAATCTGATGACACGTAAGACAAGGGCATGTAACTAAAAGGGGATAAGGTGGAACAATTTATGACTCAAATTCGGTATAGAGCCGCATGATCTGTAAGAAGGAATGTTAATCGGATGTGGGAGGGAGTAGCTACCTTGGTGAGAGCAATTGCCACGAAACTCCTAGGAGTCTCTAAAGGGCCATGGGGTGGGCAGATGGAATATTGGTGGTGATCAGAAGAGGTTCAGGGGACGGTGAAGGCGAAAAAGAGAGCATACAAAGATCTATTAGTAAGTACAACAGAGGCAAAGCGGGAAACTAGTAAAGTAAGGCACAAATTGGCAAAGAAGAGGGCAAACAAGACAATTTCAGTAGATAAAGGAGAAGCTTACAAGACTTTGAACAGGAATTTGGATACGTATAGGAGAGCACAAAAAAATTTCAAGTTGGCACGAGATAGGGCACGTAAGACAAGGGATTTCAACCAAGTCTGTTGTATACGAGATGAAGCAGGATAGGTACTCATGGAGGCCTATACCATCAATAGTAGATGGTAAAACCTATCTACTTATTTTACGCTCAAAAACTACAAGAGAACGGGTTGT
The DNA here is from genome assembly GCA_025594535.1 of Erythroxylum domingense. Classification (NCBI taxonomy): domain Eukaryota; kingdom Viridiplantae; phylum Streptophyta; class Magnoliopsida; order Malpighiales; family Erythroxylaceae; genus Erythroxylum; species Erythroxylum domingense. The sequence goes on along the minus strand of JANQBM010000222.1, from coordinate 28,526,324 downwards.
GACTTGTAGTAAAAATAGCAGATATCGATCCCACAAGGATTGATGCCTAGACACCACTTAATTTAGACACAACTTTATTTAAGAAACTAAATTATGAAATGCAAATAATCTGAAAAATTAAATTAAAATTAAAAGACTAATGTAAACAATGGACAATACCGAAATTGCAGAAAATCTGAATTCAAGAATCTAAATACTAGAGATTACTTTTTTTTCCTATTTTGTCTCCCTACTATTTTATCGATTGAATTATGTCTCACCCTAGATTTTTTAATGTACTAATTACCCTCTCTCAAGGTGTAACTATTTATCCCTAATCGAATTAATGAGAATCAATTAGACGATCTCTCAACCTACTCAATGACTCTACCGATTCAATTAGTTATCAAACTATCCTATGAGTGATCAATTGACTAGTCGAGATCTCTCTTCTAACTATTCAATTGACGTGATGATTACTAGTCTATAGGTCTCCAACTCTCATTGTACAATCCTACACAAATTTCAACTCACTCACACTCTTGATTTGTTGCAAGATGACAATTAAAAATAACAATCAACAAAGATAATTGCATTCAATTCAATAAAATAGGAGTTCAACATAATAGTTCCAAAAGCAATCCCTAAAATAAATCAGCCTAACATGGTCTCCATAATATCATCAACATTCAAATAATCTATTTTTACAAAGAATAGAAGAGATTAAAATGACAGAAAATTAAATAGAAGGACTTCTTCTCTTCTCTGCCAAAATTTAGAATTTTAGTGTTGATGTGCTATTTTGCCCAAGCTTGATGATGATCCTTGTCTTCAATTCTTCCTTAATGCTCCAAACATGTGTTCTTCACTCAAGGATGGTGTTTTTACAGGTGAGTGTCGTCTCCTCTTAATATGGAGGCTTAATTCCCTTTTATAGTCTAAAAACCCTAAGTTTAATGAAGCCTCGCAGATTGCCTCAAATTGTAATTCCCACGTTCGTGAGAATTTGCATGGTTCCCACGAGTGTGGGAATTTGTCACAGATGCATATCTCATTTTCTTCTGTAATTCCCATATGACTTGGGAATTTGCATGATTCCCACGAGCGTAGGAATTTGTCACAGATGCACTCCTCATTTCTTCTCCTCTTTGATCTTTTGTTCACCCTCCAAGTTGCTCCTTCCTTCTTCCTACATAAAAATAGTCAATTTTTACCCTCAATTAATATCAAACACATAAGAACAACAATGAAAATAAAACTTAACGAAAACATACAGAATGAATCCTAAACTAGAACAATAATCAACAATTATACTAGAAAACACATGCCAATTACTTATAAAAACATATCCTAATACACACCTATCAATGGCAAAGATACTTTTTTGGCCTGTATAATGAAGGAATCTTGGACAACATAGAGTTAAGTGATCCCTCCATGTCAAAGCATTTTCTTAACTGGTCTTAATTTAAAAGGGTCACAAGGGAAGATATTACAAAGGCTTTGAAGGATATGGGGGCAGAAGGGTAGTAGGGCCGGATGAGATCCCTATAAAAGTATGGAAGAGAATAGGAGTTGTTGGTATTGAGTAGTTAGTTCAGCTTTTAATGTGACCCTCGAGTCAGCCAAAATGGTGGATGAATGGAGATTGGGTAGGTTGATTTCATTATACAAGGCCAAAGGGGACATCCAACATTGTCATAACTATAGAGGCATTAAACTAATAAGTCACACCATGAAGCTGTGGGAGAAGGTGATTGAGAAGAGAGTCTGGAGAGCAGCTTTTATATCGACTAACCAATTTGGCTTTAAGCCTGGTAGGTCCACGATAGAAGCGATACATCTCTTCCGTAGGCTAATGGAATCCTACAGGGAATAAAAAAGGAATTTGAATGTGGTTTTTATTAATTTGGAGAAGGCATATTACAGGGTTCCAAGGGAAATCTTATGGAGGTGTTTGGAGGCAAAAGGAATTGTATGACCTATATATGTGTAATTAGGGATATATATGAAGGAGCAATGACTAGTGTACAGATGATAGGAGGCGACATAGAAACTTTTTCTATTGGTATTGGTTACACCAAGGCTCTGCCTTAAGCCCTCTTTTGTTTGCATTAGTGATAGATAAGCTTACCAAATATATTCAAAGAGAGGTATCTTGGAGTATGTTATTTATTGACGATACTGTCCTCATGGATGATACCAAGGAGGGGATCAATTTCAAGTTAGCATGTTGGAGAGAAACGTTAGAGTTGAAAGGTTTTAAAATGAGCAAGACTAAGATGGAGTACTTAGAATGTAACTTTTTAGGAAGCCAGATGGTCCATGAGGTGACGGTAGCAATTGGTACTGACGTTATACCATAAAAATTAAGTTTTAAATACCTCAAGTCTATCATTTAGAGTGATGGTAATATCGATGCTGATATAGTCCATCATTTCAAATCTGGGTGGGTCAAATGGCGAAGCGCATTAGGGGTCTTATGTGATAAAAAGATTTCATTACATCTTAAAGGGATTTTATAGACTGGTGATTCAACCAACCATATTATATAGGGCAGAATGTTAGCCCACCAAACGTAGACTTAAAAGAAAGTTATTGGTAGCCGAGATGCGTATGCTCCGGTGGATGTGTGACATTATTAGAAGAGATAAGCTTTGAAATCATGTGGTGAGAGACATACTATAGGTGGCTAGTATTGTCGACAAGTTAAGAGAGACCAGGCTTAAATGCTTTGGATATGTGAGTAGAAGGCACCCTTGTGCTCTTGTACAATGCTGTGAGAAAATAACCCTTCGTGACTGTAAGAGAAGAAAAAGAAGGCCAAACAAGAACTGGAGGGAAGTGATCAAGAAGGATATAACAAAGTTGGCCCTTACCAAGGAACTGGTCAGAAATAGAAAATTCTGGCGTGTAAGGATACGAGTAAAGGATATTCTTTAAAGTCTATCAAAACTGTCGTAGAAGTTATTGGGGCGTTTACTGTTTAGGAAGTCTAACCTTAGTATCTAATCTATCTTTTCTAGTTGCAAGTAGTGGACAAGTCTTTCTGTCCTACTACTTGGCTTTTCAGCTCTGGTGTATAGGAAAGGTCCCTCGAGGCCATTCGATACCGTTGGATTGTTCATACTCACATGGCGACTGAGCAAGGATCCCTAGCATAACTCGAGACATGAATAGCCTTATTTTGCAGCTTATCAGGTATTAGTATATTTGGGCACCATATCAGGTATTTTATTTTATTTTATTTATTTATTGTAGTTTTATTTATCTACTCTTTTAACATATCAGTTTTTTTAACATATCTACTCTTTTAACCTGCATCACTTTTTTCATTGTCACATTTGCATATGGGTCTACCAGAAATAACCTCTCTACTCTATAGAGGTAAGGCTCTGTACTATCAGACCTCTCCAGACCCCGCATTGGTGCAGGATTTGGACTGGATGTGATGATGATGATAAGTAAAATTTTGTCAAAATCATACCAAAAACATAATCTAATTAGCACTTATCATATTCTCTTGCATTTGAGGATATATCAACTTTATTACTCTTAACTTAAATAGGTCGTAATTTTGGAAAAGAACTTAACAGATCAATCGCATCAATAAAGATTATTTATTATTCATTCAATTGTAAAGTTCATTAATTTGTTATGTATTTAGATACTTACATCAGGTGATAAATAAATTAAATTCAACTCTATAATCATTTAAACTTTAACTAAAGAAAAAAAATCAATTTAATGCCTAAAGCAAACATAAATAGAGAAAGATATATTAACTTTAAAGCATTTTCATATATCAATTTTATAAATGATGATGGAGAGTTCTCTATGGTGTGAGGTTTCTCGACGATTTGTCCTTGCTAGAGTTGATCTTCTACAACTTCCTTCTTTACCCAATGAACTCTCTCTTCTTCTACCTCTTTGCCTTTTTCCTTCCTTTTTGTCTCATCTTTATGTGTTTCTTCTCATATGTTTCTATCCAACTCATTCTCCTCATTCTATTCATCCTCCTCACCTCTCGTTCCCTCCTTCACCATTCCTTTTTTTTGGAAGTCATTACCTCAACCACCCTTTTTCTCCTTAGCTAGTCTTATCCCTTCTAAGTAACTCTTGCTCAAATTAGCCTGGACTCTTTCATTCTCAAATAGTAGTGGTAGTTTATTCTTTCTCCTTTGCTTCTTGCTCTTTTAAACACCATTTTTATAACGTTTTTAAAATTTTTTCTTCCTTCCCTATCTATTTTTTCCTTTTCAGGTATCAAGGTTTTCCCCTAAATTGGTTTCTAAGACAAGGTCCTCCTTGACTTTGGATGATTTTGCTCCTTTCCCTACCAACTATATTCTTTACCCTCATTAATCTAAAACGTCTAGTCTTCTATCCCAGCCTTTTGCTCTCTCTTAGTTTTCATCCTTTAATCCTCAAACTTGTCTCTTTGCACCCTCTGATAGGTGTATAATATAATATGGTTTCTAGATGTTTAAATGTGATTTTAAGTATTTTCTTAGACGGCAATAATGTGTTTAGGACTTAGAATTACGTTCTTGTTAATGTTTTATGTGTTTTAATTGTTTGACTATTTTAGAGAAATGGATTGATCTTAATTTGTTTGACGTGTATGGTAGTGAATGAAAACAGAAAAAATTGAAAAAAAGATGCAGAAGGACTTGAAGAATAAGAGCATGCTCGATCGTGAATGCTTTTACACAATTATGAATGACTAACTGCATAGGGATAAGCCTCTATCATGATCAAGCACAGGTTTTCCCAAATTTTGAAAATTTTGTATTCTTAACATTTAAGGGCTATTTTTGGAGCCAAAACAAGTGGTGAAACCTTATAAAAAACCATAGAAGCCTCAAGAAGTATCTAAGGAAAAGAAAAACACCAAAAAGTTGGTTGCATGTCATAAAAAAGGAGATCAAAGTGGAGACATCAAGATTAACTCCAATTTTCTAGAATTTCCAAATCAAGGCATAAATTATTTTTTTTCTTATATTTCATTGTCTTGATTGTTAATTTGTATTATTGGGATGTTGAACATGATTATGGATTTCTAAATCCATATTAGGGATTATCTTGAAATTTTTTTGTTTAAATTTATTTTTGTTCAATTCAATATATATTAATGCTTTGCGATTTTTGTTATGCTTATACTTCATAAGAAATCAAGAGATTGAATCAAAGTTATATGTGTTAAGTTGCATGTTGAGACTTAGTACCTTAATAAACCTATAAATATCAAATTAATAAACAATTAAATAGGATTTTAATTATGAGTTAATTTTCCTTAGATTGCTTCAAATTCCAATTGAGTAGTTAGAAGTAGTTTTGTGAATTTAGACATTGCAATGCTATTGTTATCTATTTCAATTGGGATTACTTGACTAGATCTTGAGAGAGGGTAATAAAAACATTAGGATATCTAGGATCAAGCATAATTGAATTAACAAGATAAAGGGAAGATAAAATAAGGATAAAATAACCCTTAAGTTTCCATCATTGATTAACTTTATTCTTATTGCTAGCATCACTTATTCAATAGTTTAGTTTTATTAGTTTATTTTAATTTAATTTAATTTATTTTAATTTAATCTTTTATTACCTTAGATAAAGTGCATTCAAGTTGTTAGGTGACTAATCTAATCCTCGCGGGAATGATATCTTTTATACTATAAGTTATGATTTATATACTTGCAACATTGAAATTTTTTATATAAAACTCTCAAATTTTTTTAGAGAAGATAAATACCTACAAGCTTGTGTATATAGATGGTGTAAGTCTCTATAAACGTGTGAAGATTGAAGATAATAGTTTTTGGTCATATAGAGTTACATACCCTTGTATGATGAAAACTTGGCGTAAGACAAAGATTTGAAGCAACTAAATACCTACACTTTTATGTATAGAGACGGGGTAAGTCTTTGTAAACATGTGAAGATTGAAGAAATTGGTTTTTGGTCGTGTAGAGTTACATGTCCATGTATCTTAAGATTCATGACCATGTATGTTGCCCGTGTAATTCTTTGTGCTTGTGTAGAATTATGAATTCAGGTGTTTTTGATTATACACGATCTCTCACTTCAGAAACCCTAAAATTTATTATAAAAGGACATGAGTGGAGGAAAATTGAGGAGAGCTGACTTTTGTAACAAAGTTCAGACGTGAAATATCCATAGAGTAGATGATTTTGATCAAGTGATAAGGAAAACATAAAGAATACATCAAGAGATCCAGTAGATTACAACATCAAACCTCAAACTTGCAAAAAGATCCAATATGAGAGAAAAGGAGATTTAGAATTATGAACTCTTTGTTTTCTATTAGTTTTCATGCATGTTTATATTTGATTTCGAGTAACTAAATGTGTTCAATTGCTAGATGTGATGAACCATATTTTGGGATAACAATATGTTTTAATATTTTGTTCAACTTAAATATATTGATTGGTTATTTCGATCCAATTATGTGTTTTATGCTTAATCTAATATATCTAGAATATTAATGCAGGATTTGATTTCATATGATTGAGATTAAGAAGTCCTTTTGGTTGAATAGACCTACCATAATTGAAAAGAATTGGTTACAAACCTAAAGATAGGTCGACATATGTCCTCTAGATTAAGATCAAGCATAATAAGGAAACTCGTAACTCAATAAATCAGTCTTAAGGATTTTAACTAAAAATATTTCTATTAATCAACTGATGGATTAGTTGTTAATAGTTTCAAGAGAGTTATGAACACAAGATAGGAATTTTCATGATCCAATATTCGATAGTATGATTGCTTGATAAAAGGTTAATAATGTAAAGATTCTTATAGGGATTCATCATTTAGACACTACTATTTGATATAAAGTTTTCTTTATATTTTACTTATCCTGATATTATAGTCAGTGATTCTTAAGTTAGTTATTTTTTATCTTTAATTTTAATTAAAATATAAATTTTAATTCTTAGGCTAGATAATAGAAAAAGGGTAATTACTATAATTTACAGTCTTCGTGGGATAGACCACACTTGCCTGTGCTAGCTACAGCTACACTATACACTTACAGTAATTAATTATTGGTATAGGAATAACTAATCACTTGCTCATCCACTCCAAGCTTCTTATTTCCCTTATAATTGAGTTTAGCTAAGATTTTACTTAAGTTCTCCTCAAAAAGTGTAGGCTTTTTATTACTTGCTTGAGTAGCATATGTGCATGCATATAATTTAATGACGAAAAAAGCAATAGTTTGACTATATCTTGTTAGCTATAGTTGATGTTATTTATGGATCATTTGTTGGATTAATGTGAATTTGGAGAACTAGGTTGTGGTTTCATGGGGTAATTGTCAACTACGACGTGCACTTGTAATAAAATTAATATTGGTATAGAAATAACCAATCAAGTTTTTGACATTATTATTACGGAAAGTGATATTAGGAACACCAGGATGCTATTACTCTAGTCATTATTTTTTATTTTTATTTTATTTTATTTTTATTATATCATGTTGTATTCTTGGCTTATTCATTTATTTATCTTTTGAACTTCTTTACATTAATAGTGTGCTTGTGGTTTATTTTAGGGATTAAGGTTTAACATCATCACCACAACTCACAATGGAAGGATGGAGTAGATAATACTCTTATGGGAGCTACGATGTGTCTTTACAATATATAACATCACTATACGGTAGAGAGAGGTTTCCTCACATATTTTCAGAGGCTCAATTGGTATCCATGCCATGTTGCAACATTTTTGGGAGTAACTAATACAATCATAAATGTTGGACACCAACCTATATGTGAGAGCAACTAGGCATGTACAACTATACTCAAGGTACTACAAACGAGAATGGTTGTAATTCATAGTGGAGTAACTCTTATGCTTATGGATGGAATGATTAAGAACCATTGAATATTTATAGTACCAAGAACCTCAAATTAAGGAGCCAAATCTGGGAGATATGATGGCCAATTTTATTCAAGAATCAATCATGAGGAATTAGGAGACATAGGCTCATATACAAAATATGATGAATTAGATTGATTAATTGGAGAAGATAATATCTAACAAGATGCAAGGAAATCTGCTTATTCCTACTAAAACAAATCCTAAAGAACATGGAATGAAAATCACCCTTAGAAGTAGAAAAGAACTCTAAGCAGCTGCAGCAGCAGAAGAAGAAGAAGAAGAAGAAAGCACTACAAATAAAATAATGGAATGCCTTGCCGAACTTAAAGTTAGTCTACATGAATTTGAAGAAAGATTTCTTCGCATAAACATTTTGAGCATAACACATAATAGTTTTTAAGCCTATTAATGCAACAAAGTGAAGAAAAGACGGAGGTTGGGTTTATGGATGAAGTGGCATTCTAAGAAGATGTGGAGGTAACTGTTGTTCTTGTAGATGAGGACAAAAATATGATTGAGGCAGCAGACGTAGAAAAAGAAAAAGTCTCCATCCAAGAAGAGGAAGTAAAGGAGTGGAAAATGATAATTGAAGAAGAAGATGAGTCAAAACTTTTGTCTAAGAAGAGAAAGAAGAATAATGTACAAAGGTGGTTGAGGAAGAACTAGTGGAGGAACCCAATAAGGAAACCACTGATGAATCATTGGTAGTCACCTTAAGTATGAAGGATTCCTACTTCCTCCAAGACAAACTGATTGATCGATAGAAGATTCAGGGAGTTTCGTTATCCCTCATTTTATTAATAGTTTGTCATTAAAAAGAACATTAATGCAGTTGATAGGATTTATTAATTTGATAAATTATGTTCTTGCTATTATCTTACAACAAGTGATTTACTTATAGGCTAAAAAACCTCTTTGTAGAGAAAAGGGTGGAAGCAAGCAACTAATCATAGACCTAGGATGAGGGTAATGTATAAGGTACGTCAAGCTAACGATGTTAAACAAGTGCTACATGGGAGGCAACCTATGAATTAGGATAGTTTTATTTTAAATTTTATGTTATTTTTATTTTCATGTTTCATATTTATTTTATTTTTGTTTATTTTATTGTTTTTATCCCTCTTTTCTTTCTACTTTGCAAGGATGTTAATCTAATATTGGATAGATCATAATTAGAAAATTGTCTTATTTAGGAAAGTACCACTTAACCTTCTCACTTATTCTATGTGCTTATACTATATATATTGAGGACAAGGTACAACTTTAAGAGTGGGAAAAGGGCTAATGATTTTAATGATTTTCTTAAGCTTATTATGATCTTAATTATTAAATTTTATGAATTGATATCTTAACTTAATTGAATATTAATTTGAATTAGTATGAAAAAGGATGATAGTTAGAATAAAATTACTTTTTTAAATCATATTTTTAATGATCATTAAAGTAATCAAGTTGAATGAAATCACACACTAGTTACACACATTAACCCATCTTTTTTGTGAGCTTTTAAGCCTAAAATTACAATTTGAAAAATTTTAAAGCTCTTTTTATTCTTTCACGAGTGTTGTAGTGCGTAGTTGAATGATTATAGAACTTGCTTTTATTATGTATATTTAGACCACAGTTGTTAAATTGGAACCATTAAAATGATAAATGCATTTAAATTTAACAATTTATTATAGCCTATTTATTTGATAATTACCTTACCTTATTTTATCCTTTAAGAATAATCAAGTTGAGCCTTAGTCTTTTTCATTGATTTTAACTAAATTATTAACCTTATCCTATTCTTCATTGGAATCTTTTATTATTTTGAACCTTAAAGGTTATTTACCTTACTAAATGTTTGAAACTTGAAATTTTGATACGTTTAATATCTTTTTAATTATGGTACATGTTGAATGCTCTAAATTGTTTTGATTAAAAAATGAGCATAAAATAAGAAAAGAAGGAAAAAAATACCTAATGGGTTTGATGAAAGGACCTGCGTATATTATGAAAAAATTTTATGTAATATTCTCATTTGTAAATTTCCTCCACATCACCTTTTTATTATCCTAATCATATCAAACCTTAGCCTCATTACAACCTTTATAAAATTTGATTTTTGATTCTAGTTTATATGCAAGTGGTTGAGATGTGATAAAATTGTAAGCCTATGATAAGATTCCTCCTATGCATTAATTGAGAGTTTGATACTTTTCACCCTGAACACTTGAGTGTATTAAGTTAAATCTTGGTGGGGGTGTAAAGGTTTATGTTTTAGATTTTAATAAGGTTATTTATGTGATTAATATTGATATTGAGTTAGGAAGTTAGTTTTAGGATAACTTGCATATAATTGTATGTTAATCTAATTTAATATGATATGATGATTTATAGTATAAATGGACAAGTTAAGATTAATGAAGGATAAATGTTGTAAAATTTATAATTTTGATTAGGATTTGCTTGAGGGCAAGAAAAAGCTTAAGTTTGAGTGTGATTGATAGATGCATATCAGACTATATTTATTCACCTATATTTGATGTATTTTGCTTGATATTTTGTAATTTTGTTGTATATTTGGTACTTAATTTTCTACGATTGCCTTTATAAGTTACAATTGCCTTCATAGACCAAAAAGAGAGGAATTCGGGTGAAATTGTGGCATAAAACAAAAATTTGAGGCAATTAGGGGATACATGATCATGTATGTGGCCATACAAGTCTCTCAAAACTTGTAAAGTTGCAATTTGAAGTGTTTTTGGAGATAAACAATTTGATACAAGACCATGTCTTAGATCATGTATATCCCAGAAACCCTAAATTTTGCTCTAAAAGGATGTGAGTGGAGGCAAATTGGAGGAGACTTTTGAAGGCAATTCTAAAGATAAAGATAATTCAAAAGGGGCATTACTGATCGAGAGATGTGGAAATAACGAAGAAATCATCAACAGATCCAAAAGTTTATAACATCAAACCTACACTTTGTAAGAACATTTGACAAAAAACAAGGGAGATTTAGAATTATGAACTCATTGTTTTCTATTCGTTTATCTTTTTGTTTATGTTTGATTTCGTTTTCTATCATGTGTAACTATAAATCTTTAATGTCTAGTTGAGATAAAACATAGTTTGCACTATAACATGTTTTGATTTTGTATTCTAATGCAATTGTTTCGATTAATCTATTGAGATTCAATTATGTGCTTAATATTATGTTCTGATAAATCTGGACTATTAGTACATAATCTGATTTCATAACATAAAGATTGAGAAATCCTATATATAAATAGATCTACCGTAATTGAAAAGAGTTGATTACAAACCTAAAGATAAGTGGACATAAATTATTTGGATTTAGGTCAAACCTAATAGTGGAATTTATAAATTGATAAATCAATCTTAGAAACTTTAACCTACGTAATTCAGTTGATAAACCCAAGATTAGTTGTTAGTAGTCTCAAGTGAGTTATTAGCATATGATAGGAATTTCCACAGTTCAATAGTCAATAAAACAATAACATAATAAAAGGTTAATATTCTAGTGGTTTTAGGGGGATTCATTACCTAGGTACTAATTCTTGATATTGATTATTTTCTAATTTCCTTATTCACTGCTCGATATTGTTTCCTAGTTTATTTTAATTGTTTAAGTTTTGTTTTCTTTATTAAAACCAACATTAAATTCGTATACTAGATAATAGGATAAGAGAAATTACTAAGATTTATTGTCTTTGTGGGAGTTCAACTTATACTTGCTGGTACTAACTACAACTACACCGTGCACTTGCAGTAAAATTAATATTGATATAAAATAACTAATTAATGCCCATGTACTTGTAAGCCTCTATGCACATGTTGAATCCCAAATTTAGTTATTTTTTATTATACACGATCTCTCATACACCTATGTAAGTGACCATATATATCTTAGAAACCCTAAATTTTACTATAAAAGGAAGTGAACAGAGGTAAATTGAGGAGAGTCGACTTTTGTAGCATATTTTATATATGAAATATCTAGAGAGGAGATGATTTTGATCAAGAGAAGAGGAAAACACAAAGAATATATCAAGAGATCCAGTAGATTACAATGTTAAATCTCAAACTTGCTAGAAGATCCAATAGGAGAAAAGGGGAAATTTCGAATTATAAACTATTTGTTTTCTATTAGTTTTCATACATGTTTATCTTTGATTTTATTTTCTATTATGAGTAACTAAACGTGTTTAGTGTCTAGGTGTGATGAACCTTATTTTAGGATAACAATATGTTTTAATATTTTATTCAATGCAAATTGATTGATTGATTATTATTGTTCAATTATGTGTTTTATACTTACTCCAATATATCTGGCATATTAGTACATGATTTTATTTCATATGATTGAGATTGAGAATTCCTTCTGCATGAATAGATTAACCATAATTGAAAGTGGTTGATTATAAACCTAGAAATAAGTCGACATAAGTCTTTTAGATTAGGGTCAAATCTAATAGTAGAATTCATAAATCAATAAAGCAATTTTAGGGGTTTTAACTAGAAATATTTATGTTAATTAACTGATGGATTTGTTGTTAATAGTCTCAAGAGAATTATAAATATAAGGTAGGAATTTTCATGGCCTAATATTCGATAATATGATTGCATGATAAAAGGTTAATAACCTAAAGATTCCTAGGGGATTCATCACATTGACACTACAATTTGATATAGAGTTTTCTTCATATTTTATTTATCCTGAGATCGTAATTGTTGATTCTTAATTTAGTTATTTGTTTATCTTTACTTTTAATTAAAATATAAATTTGAATTCTTAGTCTAGATAATAAAAAAGGTAATTACTAATATTTATAGTCTTTGTGGGATCTACCCATACTTGGCTATGTTAGCTACAGTTACATCATGCACTTTTGGTAATTCAATATTGATATAAACATAACCAATTACATGCTCATCCACTTCAAGCTTCTTCTTTCTTTGTAATAGAGTTTAGCTAAGATTTTTCTTAAGTTCCCCTTTACAAGTGATGGCTTTTTGTTACTTTCTTGAGTAGTATATGTACATACATATAATTTAATGATGAAAAAAGCAACAGTTTAGCTATATCTTGTTAGTTATATGAACGAAGACCAAGAGTCGCATGTAGAAGGAGGCAAACGATCATTTCCTAGTCGACCCTCCAGTCGCCGATTCAAACTCTTGAATTCTGGAAGGCATTTTCACCCCTCCGATGGCTTCTCTATTGGCAGGGCCCGCTGGTTCCAATGATACTTGCCAGAAATCATATGCTTAGGTGGTGAATAACAAGATGAATAATCCTAGCTTCAAAACACCCATGTGTTTTCCGTTCGATATCAATGGTGAGATAGGATTTGTTTTCTCAGAGGTGGAGATGGTAAAAGTGGTTGAAGATTTCAAGTATGCATTGGTGATGAAATTTATGAAAACACGCCCATCCATCTATAAGATAAGACTCAATGTGGCAAAAACTTAGGGGCTGGTTGAAGTTCCTACTATCAGCTTTATAGATGAATTCCATATATTGATTCATATGAAAAATGAAATAGATTTTGTACATGGTTGGGCACGTGAAGAAAGAACAATGGATGGTACACCTTTTCGGCTATTCAAATGGAACAAAGATTTTGACGTGAAGAAGGAATCTATAATAGCACCTTAGTGGATTTTTCTGCCGAGGCTACCAATGCACTTATATCGAACTGATATTTTACAGATTATAGCTACAAGGTTTAGTTAGTATCTTGGAATGGATAATGCCACATTGAATCATACGCGTGCTTCTGGGGCACGTATCTGCATCGAATCTGATTTTACTATAGACCCGGTAAAAGGATTTCTGATAGTAGTTCTCCCACAAATTGCATATGGAAGGAGGCTAAATATGCACAAAGTGGTTTTTATTGCTCCAAGTGTTTTAAACAAAGGCATACGTCTATTGTATGCAGGGTAGGGGAGAAGAGGAAAAATGAAAGAGAAGTGAATGAAAAGCAAATTTGGAAAAAAAAAAGGATAAAGAAGGCGATGGAGGATAAAGCCAACACTATTATAGGAGAGAAGCTAATGGAAATAGGGAATGAAAATGAGATCATGAACTGTGTAGCAGAATTGATGCCTAAGGAAAAATCAGACAATGTGGTGATAAGTGTCTAAACGGAACTGATAAGCAGCGAGAGAGGTATACAACATAGAGAAGGTAAACAGATTGACGAAACAAAATGGGGCAAACAAGTGTAAACAATATAGTGAGAGATTCTGATAATAATGATAAAGAGTGTGAAGAAGTTTGGCAAGATGAGGAACTTGATTTGCAACGTATTGAGAAAGGGGATAGAGTGCAGAACACGATGATAGGTGAGGAAGAAAATAATATCTGCCTGGGTAAGGGCAGCTACTAGGAGATGAGAAAATAAGATACTTATTAGAGCAAGAGGAAGGAGAAATTACAGCTTTTTTAGGGAAGGAAAAGATGTATGATACAGATGGAGAAAGACAATCCATTATAGTAGAAAAGTGCAACATCCCACTACCATAGGGTACATGCCCAAACTTTCAGGAACATAACCTATGATAATGGTATGTTAGAGCAAAACAATTCCAACTTACACATGGTATCAACTAAAAAGTCAGCAAATTTTAAAAACCATTCATTGCATTAATCCATAAAATTTACATTCCTTTAGAAAAATATTTACATAACCTCATATAGGTTCTAACAAAAACAACAAAATACAAGACACAACACTCCTGGAGCCAGCTGACAGACCTCTGAGCCATAACAAAATCCAAAGGGTCCTTTAGTCTTGTCTAAAGAACTATGTCTCCTGTCTCATACCTGAAAAATCACATTGCAATTTTTATGAGTTTTGCGAACTCAATGAATGAACCATCATTGATGATTTCACCGGATCACATACACATAATACATATTTTACAGACACTCATTCAGATCATAAACACATTCTAGATGTTCACACAATATGGGATATCATAAGATCACAAAATTCACATTGCTAAGCATAGCAAATAAATCACATCAATTTATCACTCATTCAACTTTGCAAATCATTCAATAAATTTCAATATTATAATGTTATATGCATGAGACATACATTAGTTCTTATTGCTGTGACTGAGTGCCTATCACATACTTATACAAATATTGGCCCATAGGGCTCAGTCAGAACAAAATCATGGAGCATAGCTCTACGTGCAAAACATATATCACAGAGCAAAGTTCTACGTGGAAGCGCTTCATACTAGCAACTCAAGACACAATGCCTTTATCTAAGCATGTATTTTATGAAATGCAACAAATTTTAATTATCTCATATATCATATTCTTATACAAGGCTCTGATAAGATTTCACAGTCATAGAACCTAAGTCCGACATTCAACTTTCGTTGAGAATCAAATGCCAAATTCATATCAAATCAAAACAATCCCAATACATGCCCAACTATTAAACTCCTTAGACCTCAAGTCTGGAATCCATAAACAACTCACAAACAGTTCAATAATATTGGAAGTTTAATAAATCAAATTAAATTTAAATTAAATCAATCCTAGGAAATCATCTATGTTGACTCACAGTACGCTCCAAGAAGCTATTGCCTGGATGGTCTGGTAATGTCCGACTGACGTCCGATGTGCTCCTCTAAAACATACACAACACATTCAAAAATATCACATTTTTTTCACAAATGTACAAGTGTTCTTTTATGCACATCAATGTATAGAAAGTATGCACAATGCATGTTCAATGACAATTCTGGGTATCTTATTGTAATTTTCATCATCAAATTGATCAGATATCAAATCCCTCATTAATATCATTAGTTACTTATAATTTGTACCAGAATAAAACAATGTGAAATCCATTTCATAACTTACTTGACCACTTCAGATTTTCTACCCATATGATTTCGGGTCAACTTTGCATAATTAATCTGATAGGGTAAATGGCCAAATTAGGCAAAACTTCCTTCTAAAAAGTTGTTCTATAGTGTATTAAGTGTCTAATGACTCCAATATCATCCAATTTGATTCAGTATTCAATTCCTTAAGCACAGAAAACCACAGACTATGCACATTTGAACTTTTGGCTAGTACATGATCATTCCCTCTGATTGTACAACTCATATCTTTCAGCTCAGATATCCAAAAATTACAAAATATATACAAATTTAAAGCTAAGAGAATAAGCTACAACTTTGGTGAAGACACCTTAGTCTAATTCGGCCTATATCAATATAGTTTGTTCAATAACCACAGGATATGATTTCTGTCCCTGGTAATTCTACAGCCTAAGCTAAGATGCAGTTTCATGCCAAATTTGAAAGTCTTAGAGACAGAATTAAAATTTGACTTATTCAAGAAAGTTGTATAATTATGTCTCTAGTTTAATATGAACTAAGAATAAACTCATTTTCAAATCTACATATCAAGTTATAATTAGAATACAGAAGCATGATTATGAAAAATTTCAAGTTCATAACATTCTAGCAGACTTCTACAATTTCATCCTGTCAATCATTTTCAAATTAAGTCAGATAGCTCTAAATTTTTGTTGAGAGAAATGAAAATGTCTTAAGAATCCATTGATCTAAGTTTCAAGTCATTTGGAGTTCGGATGAAAAAGTTATAGCCAAAAGACTTAAGGTTGTTCAATGAAATTCTCAACCACCACCTTTTCTCTCTCTAAAACACCAACCTTCATCTTCTTCCCCGAACTGCACTTCTCCTCTTCTTCTTTCTTTCTTTCTTTTTTTTGGCTTCATTCCTACACATCACAACTATTATATCTGTTGCATAAGCCATTTTTTCTACTTCCATCTCAATTGAACTCAACACAAATAAATCAAAATTCTAAAATTGTATACATACATAGAAAAAATTATACTGTTCACATAAGCATAAACTATTTTTCTACATTTTTCTTCCATCTTCATCTGATGCATTTCTTTTCTTTTTTGTCATTTTAATCCTTCCTAAAACACAACACTACACTACTCTAAGTTATCTTTAACTCTAACCTCACAAAAATCCATCACTAACTTTGCCCAAACATTTATACATATATAATGAAAATAGTGCATGTTCCAACTTTGCTTCTGCGTGTCTGTTACTATCCAACAACAACAACCTCATTTCATCATGTAGTTTTCCCCTTTTTTTTCCATCTGAATCTTCCCATTTTCATTACAACTTACTATCAAACTCATTTTAATTCCTTCAAACATTTCCGAAAATATTCAAGCATATCAACAAGAAAAATAGAGCATAAACACCAACCATATACATAATCTTTTAAACCATAACAGAAACACATTTTTCTTCATCAACTTACATAATTTTCTTATTTCTCAGTCCAGAATCCATTCAATACAGTTTTGAACAATTCCTAATTCTCAAATCAATCATCTAGTTCATATATCACCGTAACCTCACTTCTTAAACCCATGCATGCATGTTTATATTTACACTGAAAAATAAACTTATCAAAGCTACTTACTCGGCTCAGCTATTTGCAGCAGTAAAAGTAAACCAAATGCACTTAAATTTTACAGCTAATGTTTCAACAGAATCTCCAGTATTGATAATAATGAGCAGAGCTTTGGTGGTTGAAAGGAAATTATAATAACTCCACTGAATCAAGTAACAATCAGGTTGGTAAGTTTGAATTCAATGAGAGATCAAAATAGGGTTTTGAAAGAAAAGGTTGCTAAGAGGAAACAATTTGGAAAGCATTCGGTAATTAACCAAAAGCTTCTCTCCTTTCTCCAGAAACACACTTGGCAACATATAACGTGTGTCCCTTGCATGTGAGCCACGTGGCTACATGCAAGGCTTCCAAATGTTACTATTTCATTGGTCCATAACTTAGTCTAAAAATACCCTAAATTTTTGAAATTCTAAAAAAAATCACCAAAAATCTGAAATAATTAGATTATTCTCCAAATAAAATTTTCAGCTCAAATAATTCACAATTCACATTTTAATAGCATTTTTAAACAATCAATTATACCCGAAAAATGTCAATGAATGCATACAATCATAGGAATGTGCAAAATAAATGTGTATGTCATAATTAACTTATGCATAATGAGCTTTTTCCTAATTTCATATAAATTTCTCATAATTTACTATTTTAGCCTTAACATGGGTAATGGGATGTTACAAAAAGTCAAAAGCTAATTCACATGAAGGAAAGGTAGTAAGAAAATCTCAATAGGCGCATGTCCAAAAAAACTGTTAAATTTATGAGTGAAAATATTTTCTTCTGGAATATAAGAGGGTTGGGTAATTCTAGAAGCTTGTTAAAAAAGTTACTCAATAAGTATAAGACGAATGTGTTTGCGATTGCGGAACCGTTTATTAAAATGGATTGCATGCATGGGTTAGGTAAATTTATTAATTTGAATTTTCATTACTTTATTTCGAATGAAGGGCAAGGGGGAAAGATATAGGTATTCTAGAATGATCCCAATTTTTTAAAACAGTAGCATGTTTGACACAATCTATTTCTGCTTGACTGATGTTGGATGGACAAAAACGTTGATTTATTTTATTTATGCAAAATGCACTCATATGGAGAGAAGGGCTTTTTGGCAAGACTTAGAGGGTCTGCAGGTGAATGATCAACCCTGGATAGTAGTAGGGGATTTCAAGGTTATTAGAAGGAATTATGAGAGAATTGGTGGTCATCCTAGATCTTTGCCTTCCATTAATGAATTCAATGAATTTATTGATAGGTGTGGTCTACGTCAGTTAAATTGTTTGGGCCAAAGGATGTCTTGGTGTAATGGACAAACTGGACCTCCCGGAGCTGGGCGGAGCTAGATAGAGTTCTAATCAATAACAATTTTTTCAACTGTTTTCAGTTTGCGAAAGTGAACTACCTTAGTCGGAAATCTTTGGATCATTGCCCAATGATGATTTCTGTAGATTTATCAGTTTGTCCATATGGTCCTTCTCCTTTTCGGTTCTTGAATATATGGTGTTTGCATGCAGATTTTCTAAAAGTTGTGAAGAATGTGTGGAATAGGATGGATGAGGGCCAAGGACTAATGAAGCTTGTGACCCGTTTGAAAAGAACAAAGCTTGCTTTAAGAGATTGGAATAAAAATGTTTTTAGTAGAGTGGAAGGGAACATAAGAGCACTTGAGGAGAGAATGGAATTCTTAGAGGAGAAGCTTCAGCTTGAATTTTCGGAGGATATTGAGGATGATCTCTTAGCAACCAAAATAGAGTTGGAATTGTGGGAGAAAAGGGAAGCCTCTCATTTGTGTCAACTTACTAAGAAAAAATGGTTCACCGAAGGTGAAAAAAATTATGCATTTTTTCATGCCATTATTAAACAATGTAGAATAAAGGGCATGATAAAAAAATGGTGCTTTCAGTTGGAAGGGTACTTTAGAGTGCCGAAGAAGTTCATACTAAAGTGGAGAATTATTTTTAGAACTTTTTAAACGAACACTCAAAAGTTGAGAGATGTGATCTAGGAGAGCTAGTGGATGGAAAAATGTCGGAAGAGGAAAATGAGATGCTTTGCTCGGAGCTGTCTGAAATGGAGGTCAAAAAGCCTTATTCTCTATTCCAAAAAATAGTAGTCCAGGACCCGATGGCTTTGGGTCTGATTTCTTCATGGTTTGTTGGGATATTGTGAAAGACGACATAATAGTTGCGACTAGAGAGTTCTTCAATGGTGCCCTATTGTCTAAGTTTTATTCATCTTCTTTCATTGTTTTAATTCCAAAGGTTTCTGAACTGACGAGTTTTGACCAGTTTCACCCTATAAGTCTTTGTTCTATGGTGTATAAGATTTTTGTGAAGATTATTGTTGATAGACTGACAGGCATTATAGATAAAGAAGTGTCACATGAATAAGGTGCCTTTGTGTCAGGACGCAGTATTTTTGAAAATATTACTCTTGCACAGGAAATGATTCATTCATTGAATAAAAAACCTACTACAGGTAGTGTGTTATTAAAAATAGATATGGCTAAGGCATATGATAGGGTGAATTGGGATTTTTTATTAAAGTTTCTACGGGCATTTGGTTTTTCAGAAAGGTTCTGTGGGTTGATTGGTAATTGTATAAAGTCTTGTTGGTTTTCTATTTTGATGAATGGAACTCTAAAAGGTTTCTTTAAGTCATCCAGGGGTTTTTGTCAAGGAGATCCATTATCCCCATATTTATTTATTATCATGGAGGAAGTTCTAACTAGACTATTGAAAAAACATTTTGAGGAAGGAAGGATTGGTAAATATCATCATCCTATTGATGCTCCTTTGATTTCCCACTTATTTTATGCAGATGACGTCCTCATCTTTGCGAATGGGGGGGAACATTTGACTAAAAATCTGATGTAGGTGATTGAGCTTTATGAAAAAGGTCGAGGTAGAAAATTAATAAGGAGAAATCAACCTTAATTGCTTCCAAGAGGATTACATTAAGTGGAAAACGTTGTCTTCTCAAAATTACTGGTTTCAAGGAAGGTAAATTTTCGTGTATGTATTTGGGAGCCCCTTTGAATTCGGGTAGATCGATTACCAGAATGTTTGAGTATATAATGGAAAAGGTGAGAAAGAAAATAGCTGGATGGAAATTCCGACTCCTGTCACAAGGTAGAAGGTTGATTCTCATTAAACATGTGCTATTTAGCATGCCTATCTATATTATGTCAATGATGAATGTTCCGGCTACTATAATCTCTCGCATCAACTCTCTGCTTGCAAATTTTTTATAAGGGGAGACGAACAATAAAAGAAAATTACATTGGATGTCATGGAAAAACATGTGCAAGCCTACAAAGGAAGGTGGTTTGGGCATTTAAGAGCTCAAAGAGGTGAAAAAGTCTCTCCACATGAAGTTTGCTTTCCGTCTCATCTCCACCAACAATTTGTGGATTGATTTTTTTAGAGCTAAATATTTTTGCAAGTTCATATCTTAGCACAAAAGAGGAGGCCTTCAGATTCACACTTTTGGAAATCTATTTTGTCTATCTTACCAGAAGTTATGGATAATGTGAAGATGTTGGTAAGAGGGGTTAATGCTTCTTTCTGGTTTGATAGGTGGTTATAGAAATCAAGATATTGATAATCTAAATTTGCATATTAGTGATTGCTGGATTAATAATTCATGGAATTCAGATCTCTTAAGGGACTTAGTTGATGTTGATATAATGGAAGAGATTATCTAGCAAATTCCAACCGGAAAAAGAAGTGTGGATAAAACGGTATGGAAGTAGTCCCCTGATGGCAAATTTTCCACTTCTATAGCTTAGGAGGTGACTAGAAGTAAAGGGTAGGATGTTATCAAATTATGGGTGGTTTTGGCATAATAGGCTTCTTACAAGGATATCTATATGTATGTGGAGGAGTTGGTTTAACGCTATGACGGTGGATAAAAGAATCAAGCACAAAAGGGTTTCTTTAACTTTGGCTTGTGATTGTTATTGGGAGCGTCAATAGAAAAGTATAGATCATATTTTATCTAAAGGTGAGATTGCAGCATAGGTATGGCTAAAGGCTAGCACATAAATGGGAATACCAACAGTACAACAATGGTCTTAGAAGTCCAGAATGTTGCACTGTTGGAATTATGCCAAGTAAGTCCTCTATTAAAGGAATGTTGATTGGCTTAATCCCTTGTTTAATTACTTGGTGTCTTTGGAAGAAGAAATGTAAAGCTAGAATGGAGGGGAAGTATGAAAAAACAGATCAGGTTTGGAGAGATGTTTGTGTTTGGACTAAACTCCTAGGTGATAATCTTGGTTTAGCCTGGAAGTTTTCAGATCATGATAGAGCGATTTTTGATAATTTTCAACTACAATATCAAAATAACACTCCTAATCATGGAAAACTAGTAAATTGGTCTAGGCACCTTGAGGGATGGTTTAACTTTAATTGCAATGGGAGTTGTCGAGGAAATCCCGGCAATACAGGAGGTGGTGGAATGATAAGAGATAGTCATGGTTTTGTGAAAGGTGCGTTCTCTACGCATTACGAACACGACACTAATAATAGTGCAAAATTAAAGGCCATTGTAGAATGTATTCGACTTTGCAAACAATTCAATTTGGACAATATTATTATTGAAAGCGACTCTAAAATTGTTGTTGAGGGGAATGAATTACATGGTACAACATAAGTTTAGGAAAGCAAATTTTTCTATAGACTTTTTAGCTTGCCAAGGAGAAAGGGGGAAGACAGAAGTTTATAATAACATTCAAAGGTGCCCTTGTCTTTTAAAAGGCATTGTTCATACAGATTATTTGGAAATTCCTTACCTAAGTGTTTAGCTAGTTTTTTATTTTTTGGTCTATTGCTGTGTTAACTAGGTTTTTCTGATTCTTTAGTTATTAGTATGACGTTTTTCGATGGTGTGATGGTGGATGGTTTTGCTATTAGGAGGTATCTTGTGAAATTGGTTTCCCTCCACCAAAAGTGAGGTTTTATATTTATATATTGTTATTTATAGTTGATGCTACTTATGGATCGTTTATTAGATTAATGTGAATTTGGAGAACTAGCTAGTGGTTTCATGGCGTAGCTGTTAAAAGTGATCATATGGATAGTATAATTTAATTGCATAATTGTGGAGTTGATGGGCCATAATTTGCATTATGGTAGTGTTTAGCCTATCGTATAGCAATACAAGAGTATCCTTAGAAAAATCTTGAAATGTTCTTTTGTTTCTTTCACACTGAAAGGTGGGCTCTGCATTCCGCTTTGCTATCCTGCACGTAAATTTGATCAGCCTTTTGTTAGCCATAGTTCTTTAGAGAATATTCATAATAGATTTGATAACTCTCTGGCCTTTAATGATAGAGCATCACAATATGCATTCTTTTCCACTAAAGTAACGTTTGGTAAAGAGTTCCTTATTGTTTGGTGTGATGCTGAAACAATCGCTATTTCCTTTCCCTTTAAATTTCATACACTAGCCTTGTAAATAGGAGCTTGAATATGACTTCTTGTTTATGGCCACTCCATCTTCTTTGTAACATCCAATCTACCATCTCCTTCCAAGTTGAGACTGAGCAAGTTAAGGAGAATAGGTTGAGCAGTCTCCCCCATAAATGTCATGTATACTCACAACCAAAGAAAAGATGATCATTTGTCGTAGTTAAGGAGTTACATAAAGTACATTCTATAGATGAGATGGAAAAAATTATTCTATCTTTGGTAGATAGTCTCTTATGAATTGCTAAACAAAAAATAAAACTTTTTTTTGAATTGTTTGAGGGAACCTCACAAGTTTGAACCATAGGATAATTACATACCTTTTCCTTAAGAAATATTTGCATAATCTATTAGAATATATTACAGTGGATTTTTTTAGCCCATATAGTACAATCTCCTAAAGAAGAGGTTCCTAATCTCCCTTATAACAACATTTTCGAGCTCTTTTTGGTCTATTGATCAATGCTAAAATCATTATCCAAGATCACTAATTTCATTATAGCTTATAATAGAATGTGTATCTTTAGATGAAGGAACCTATCTTCCTCCATCAATGTAGATCACTCCATCAATCAATCAATCTAGAATTTGTTATTGGGTCCATCATCTAATTTGGTTTTAAAACCAATCCCTCATTTGTGCTCTTAATCTCAGCAAATGAGTCATTATCTAGAAAGCATCTTGTCTTGGCTTACAAGTCTAAAAATCCTATTGTTTCAAATGGTAAGAGTGCATCCATCTAACCCATAAAGATTCCTTGTCACTAAACAATCTCCAAATTCTTTTAGTTAGGAGTAGTGCATTCCTAATCTCGTTTAACTAAACTTGGACTTCTTTGTATTTGATTATATAACATCTATTTTTGATGCGAAAACAAATATTCTATTACTAGATGATCTTTGTTAATGGATGGCAAAGCTATCATACCAATAAGTTAAAGGGTATAGCTGTTAATTTATTTACTCATTTATTTTTTGTAACCAAATCTCAGGAACTTAGAATTAACTTACAATTTAAGATATCTATGGAGAGAGAAGAAAATGCAATTGTATTATCATCAATTAAATAAGTAGTGATTGTAGTTAACAATATAACACCTTATTATCATCTGTTATTCTAATTGATTAACTTAGAGACCCACTAATGTTTGTGCTAATTCCATGTTTTAATTGTGAAATAATTAAATATAGGCTTAAAATCTTTTACAAATTAATATTGGTATTTATTGGTCCATTTTGTGGTTTCGTTGATAAAGGTGAAAATCAACTATCGATATCTTAATAATTTGAGAATTGGCACATAAACTAAAAGAAAGTTAAAGTAATATTTAATTCTTATTATTATTTAAAATTTCTTAACATAATAAATGTTTAGTTTGATATAGTTGAGATCAAAATTCAAGAAAATGTTTTTGGTCTTAGTATGATAAATTTTGGACCAGTGTAGCTGGGATTAAGGAGATGTTTTCAGCCTTAAATAAAATAAATTCACATATTAAAGATTTGTTTTTTATGATTAACATTTCTACGAAATATGAGAGGTCTATAATATTGTATTCATCAAAATTTACATGAAAAAATGGTATAAAATGATGAAAAAATGGTATAAAATGAGAGTTCTCTTTCAATTTAAAATTATGTAAAAAGTGGACTACTCAATTTCAACTATACAATATAAAATGGCAATAATTTGTAAAAAAGTGATGATAAAATCCTTCTTATAAGTTAGAAATTAATGAAAATTAGGAGAGCATTTTCTAAGAAAATTTTTGAAAGCAAATAAAAAAGGTGATGATGTTTTATAACGGGTATTAGTGATATCACAAAAATATGTAGTAATTAATATATATTTATAACAAAACAAGATAAATAAATAAATATAAAAGTAAAAAAGTCATAAAAATAAGACATTAGATAATTCCCTTAAGAGAATCCGATTTAAAAGGACAAAACCAAATAATCACACAGTGATGATGTCTAAATTATGAATTTTGACATCATCTCTTTGGGGATTGAGTTTAGAGATTTGACAATTTTAGTTTGACTTAACCCGGTTTTAGTCAGAATTAACTAAGTTATGGGTGAGCCATAGGCTATAATAGTTTGACCAAATCGAGTCACGAGTCGAGTACGAGCTAGGTTGGACAGATCCGTGGCTTGACTAAAACAACAAAAATAACATCATTTTATAAAAATAGATGTTGTTTTATAATTTTTTTTTAAAAAATAAGGATGGACACTGTAACCTATCAAGCTACGGGTCAGCTTGTGAGCCATTCAAGTAAGGGTCGGGTCGGCCGAGCTCGGCCCCATTTATTGTGAGTTTGACCGGAACTTTTTTTGAGAATAGAAAAAAGACAAAGTTGGTTTGGTTTGGTGGTCCTCTAGTCTGCCTCGCTGTTATTCAGAAAATTCTCCGCCACCTGAACGAGACTTCTCTTCCAGTTCCAACACACACAAGCAAACAAGAAAAAGAAAATATAAAGGGCAGAGTCGCACTTATTTTTATAACCTTTTCTCCACCTAATACATCTGACTATACGAAATACAACTCTTAATACTTTTCTTTTCATACCCGGCGATCTGAGAGTGCCATTTTCTTATTTCTCCGCACCACACACGCACTTTTACCTTTATACATACACGTCTCTCCGTAGACAGCGATTTGAGAGTGCCATTTTCTTATTTCTCCGCACCACACACGCACTTTTACCTCTATACATACACGTCTCTCTGTAGACACATACAGTCACGTACATACATATACACATATACATAGAGAGAGCATAGTCTGTGAGAAAAATAATGGTTCAGATGAAGTACTTGGTAGAGGTGGAAAAGGCCAAGGATGGTGGTGATGGGAAGCCTTCGGTGGGGCCTGTTTATCGGAGTGTTTTTGCTAAGGATGGATTTGCTCCTCTTCTTCCCGGGATGGATTCTTGTTGGGATATTTTCCGGTTGGTTTTCTCTAATCCTCTTCTTCTCATTTTTGTCTGGTTTATGGGAAAAATATTTTCTTTGGTGTTTGGAGGTTGGGTTCCGGCTTGGAGAAAAAGTCAACTCTTGTTGTCCTTGCTTCTGTTGCAAGAGTAAACGTATCTTGGAGCGATTTGGAAGCAGGATTAGTTTACTGACTGATATTTTGGCATTTTTTAGTTGTTTTTTACTGACTGATTTGCAGGTACCTTTAGCATTCACTCCCCTTGTTCTTTCTATTGATTAGAAAATAAAGTAATTTCCTTATTTGGTGCAAAAGTTTGTTCTTTTGAGGAATTCTAGTTCAGTTTCTCCTTGGAATATATAATTATGTATAGTTTTAATGGAAGACCAATTTACTTTTGTACTCTATGCATTTGTTCCATCAGTACACTAACGTTAATTAGATTTGTACAATATGTTGTCCTTCACGTTCTAAAATTTCCACTTTAATTAGAGCATCCCTTAAATACCCCAAAACCACTTAACATATTGAACCGTTTTGCTTCTTACAGGACAAGTGTTGAGAAATATCCCAACAGTCGAATGCTTGGTCGCCGAAAGATTGTTAATGGGAAGGTATTATTTTGTAGTCATTTTTGTTAGAAAAAATCTCTTTGTACCTCCTATTTGTGTATCTTGCCATTGCAGCTCTTTTAGTTGCTAAAACTTGGAATTGTTGGTTATTTGTTTTTCAGGCTGATAAATATGAGTGGCAAACCTATGAAGAAGTATATGATTTGGTAATTAAAGTTGGGAATTCAATCCGCAGTTGTGGTGTCGAACCGGTAAAGTATCATTTATCATGTTAGGTAACCTGGAGTTCTTATCTGAAATTTGAGCATTAATTGGTTTTGTCTGTTGATGATCTGTAGGGAGACAAGTGTGGCATTTATGGTGCCAACTGCCCAGAGTGGATTATTAGCATGGAGGTAACTCATTACTGTTGTCATTAGCATTACTAGTTTTGTCCAATTCAATGGAAAGCTTTTCCTCTTCTGTGAAGAGCAAAACTTGCTGGGAGACTCCTGTTGTCCAAACCCTTTTGTTCTAGGATGAAACTGCGTTCATCAAAGAATCTGTTTTTAACATTTCGGGAAGCTCTCAGTGGTATGAAGTCTGAGTGCACATTGCTTCAGATGCCATTTGAAATGTCAGGCTAGGGGACAGAAACATCTTAATTGCTGATTAGTATTTTATCAGTAATAGGCTTATACGTGTAATTGTCAGATACTTTTATATACATGTGGCTCCTGAATGTCAAAGATATATCGCATTTTTATTCCTTTGTTGTTACTGTCGCAGGCATGCAATGCCCATGGGCTTTACTGTGTACCTTTGTACGATACTTTAGGTACATAATTCTCTTTCACTTTGATAACTCAAATCATGTGACTCTTTTTCAAGTGTCAATGAATTTAGAGTAATTTTCTATTGAAACATTGTTACTAGTTGCTAGTGTGTCATGTTCAAAGCTTGAATTTAAACTTGTGTGCTTGTATTGTAACTTAAAATTTGTTATGCTGACAAATTATCTTTTTCACACTCTTGAATCCATGGTCTATTAGGTGCTGGAGCAGTGGAGTACATTATATGCCATGCAGAGGTCTCGATTGCTTTCTCAGAAGAAAAAAAACTTCCAGAGGTATGCTTTGTTGTCATTTACTTTTGAATACTGCCGACAAAAAAAGAAATTAATTTCATTTGGATATAGCTCTCATACTCACATTTTAATGATATTTCAACTCTTTTAAATTGGCTACAAATTTGGGTAACATTATCCAGAGTTGGAATTAATAACTCGAAGAATTCTTGAAGTTCTCTTCATTTATCTGACCTGGCAGAGATTGCTTTATGGTGTTTATTTATGATTAGGGATTTCATTTCTATATGCTAATAGCATCCTTTAGTGATCTTAAATTCTCTTTTTCTCTACCAGCTATTGAAAACATTTCCCAACTCAACACAATACTTGAAAAGTAAGTGGATCTTTTAAGGTTTTGCTTTTCCTTAAGTTTTTATGAAAGTGATTGTGGTTACTATATTATGCAGGAATTGTGAGCTTTGGCGAGGTCACTCAGGAACAAAGGGAAGAGATTGTGAAGTTTGGTTTGGAAGCTTACTCTTGGGATGATTTTTTAAAACTGGTATATTGCTGTGCTACTTTACTTGAGGTTAACTGTTGCATTCATGGTAGATCGCATAACCTAGTGAACATTTTTTCCAACATCATCTTAAATATGTTAAAGGTAATTGTCTGTGGTGTATGTAATGTCCTTCATTCGTAATCATGAAGTTTAAGACTTCAATTTGTTCTTGTTAGTGTTCTAAGACCTGACCCAGTCCATCCATATCAATTTGGAAACCCAAGATCGATATGGAGTCCTTGTCTATTCACAGGGAAAACTAGGATACAGAAACCCATCTGGGAAAGTCACAGTTGAATTGGGCGGCAAATCCCTCTCAGTTCTATAGGCAATTCTCTATTTCTTTTCATGAAATTCACACAAAGTTAATATCCTATATAGGGGAGCTATGGTTCTCAAAAGAATGCTTGATGTGATCTCCAGAACAAGAAACTTTATAGAAATGAAATTCTACCCAAATCATAATTCCGCAATTTGTTATACTACCAATTTTCAAACATCAAATAACCTACTTTCAGTGGTTGTCAGCCATACTTATTGGTTGTGTTCTACCTTGTCACATAGGTCATCCTCCATTGCATTTAACATCCGTCTCTATAGTTCTGCCTCATCTCAGTTGTTGTCATGCATCGTCATTGACATCTCTCTAATATTTAAGCCCAATTAAAAATAAGAATACAAATGGAAGGAACTTGTGCTTTTGTACTTCAACAAGCCAACGGCATAACCCAGAAGAGAACACTTTGCTTGTATAAGACCACAAAGAGTAGGTTTGAATGAGAGGGAGAGGGAGAGGGAGAGTGGTGAGATAGCTATTAGAATAAGAAAATGTTTTCTTCATTGACATTATTTGTGTTCAGCCCTATCTTGTACCCTGCAGTTCTAGATTGGTAGATCCCATTTTACACCTCTTGTTACTGCCAATCTTTCCATCTGAGAATGAAAACTTTTACACATTGCCATTTATAGGCTTTTAGGTCTCTTAATGTCTTTAACGTTTAATAAATGGGGAAGCTCTCCTTAGATAGGTAACACAATTTATTTAAACAAAAGTCAGTCCTCATATTAAGAGTGTTCAAAACTCCCTAATTTATTAGATTACGAATATGTATACCTAATTGCAATCTTGCGCTTTTTTAATATTTATCTTGTAATCACTTGGTTATATCTTCATTAGTTTTTCATTTCTTTTTCATTTGGCAGGGATAGCTAATTTGGCACTCATATGATTTGATATCTTTTCTTTTCAACCTTTTATTTATTACAAAACCTTAAGGTCAATCTGACTTGAATCTTTGTCCCTTAACCCCTGGGTCAATACCCTGCACTGTCTCTTAAAACTCTGCTTCATGTTTTTCATTTTTCTTATTTTTATCTGCTGCATGTGGAAATGGATTCCATCTTAGTAATATCTCAACTAAACAAGACAGTATTGAGATTGGGACACAGTTGAGGTTTTCTTCTGCTCCATTGGATATCAATAGCTCCATTATTTTCCGTTTAATTATTAAACGAAGGAAAATTGCTCTTAACTTTTTATCTTCACTATTTTCCTTTTAATAATTATCTTAAGGAAAATTGCTCGAGCTTTTGGTTTTTCACATTGTTTTTAGTTATTACTCCAGATTGATCCTTGGATGAAACTAAATGACCATTCTATGTTGTGACAGGGTGAGGATAAACACTATGATCTCCCACTGAAAAAGAAAAGTGATATTTGTACGGTTATGTATACTAGTGGAACAACCGGAGATCCCAAGGGAGTAATGATCTCAAATGATAGCATTGTTACTATTGTATCTGGTGTGAAGGCACTGCTAGAAAATGTTAACGAAAAGGTGATTATCTTCGTCATATCCTAGGTTTTGTGAGTATACAATCAAAAGTGTAGTTATGTTTGGACCCTGAGCTGGCTTGTGAACAATGTGCATTTGTTAACTTCTCATACTACATTTTTTAAAATGAGAGTTCATGTCTAATTAAATCCTTGTCTATCAATTTTACAGCTGACCACTGAGGATGTCTATCTGTCATATCTACCTCTTGCTCATATCTTTGATCGAGTAATTGAGGAATTCTTTATATCACAAGGTGCCTCCATAGGCTTTTGGCGAGGGGTAAGCATCATAACACTCAAAAACCATTTATACGGTAACCATCACTGAGATTGATTTTATGTTAAGTGTGAATGGATGGTTACCATGTTTTCGCAATAGGGTTAGATTACTAAATAGTACATGTTTTCAGGATGTAAAACTTCTTCTTGAAGATATTGGGGAGCTAAAACCAACTATATTCTGTGCTGTGCCACGTGTATTAGATAGAATACATTCAGGTAAAACTCCTGACCATGATGCTACCTTGATTATGATTGTTATTCTTTTGTACATATTGATGGAAGTAAACCTTAAGATAGTACTATTGTGCCTCCTTGGATGAGTATTTAAACACTCATTGTCCGGTTGGAAAAAAGTGAATGTATCCTTTACTATCTCCTGATGAACGAGGCAGCATTACTCATGTTCTTGTGTTTGATTCACTAGTCATGATGCTATTTATGGTTGGAGTGCTTCTCTGAGGCATGAATACTAGGTTAGAGACTTATACAACACCCACTTGGCACAGATATGCCAAGGAATGACAATGCTAAAGATTACACTTTGTGATCCTTCGTTTATTGTAACCTTATCAACTGCTGAAAGCGATGACAATAGTTTTATATGTTATTTTACTCTCATCAAATACTCCGTATCGTGAGATGGATCTGTTCTCATGCTTTCTGCATTTACAGGTTTGACTCAGAAGATTGCTGCAGGGGGTTTGTTAAAGAAGACATTATTCAACGTGGCGTACTCATAGTAAGTTGGATTTTATAGTCAAAGACATTTAGGTAAAATGATATATAGCAATGTTTAGTTTTGCTCTCTTCCTTCAAGGTATGTTAAATGTTCTTGTCTAATCCTGCACAAAAACATAAAAGTAAAAACAAAATAATAATATCTTCTTTGTATTCTTATTCATTACAATCAAATATATTAAACTGCATATCTCTTGCTTACATATGTGAATCTTTTTACTTGTCTGATACAGTTTAAAATCAGTTTTATTTTATCTAACCCAAAGACATGTAATAAAATCAGTTTTATTACATATGTGGTTGTTTCTCCATTTGCTGTTATTAATTTTCCATGTTTTGACTGAAACCAAATTCTAACTTTATAATAATTTGGCAGTAAATTAAATTATATGAAGAAAGGAAATACACATTTTGATGCATCTCCACTCTCTGACAAAGTTGTCTTTAACAAGGTAATTTTCTTCTTTCCCTCTGGCAGAACTTGTTATAACATATTATTGGGTGCGATGAAATTGTGCTTATATTTTGAGATCTCATTAGTTTTATGTCATCCTCAGGTAAGGCAGGGGTTAGGAGGAAATGTACGGCTTATCCTATCTGGAGCAGCACCTCTTGCTACCCATGTTGAAGCTTTCTTAAGGGTGGTTTCTTGTGCTCATGTATTGCAGGGATATGGTATGCAGTTCAAATAAACTCTGCAATGCAGCATCTTAATTTTCTCTTTTCCTTTTGTCATCGAATCACTCACGTTTTGCTGCTAGCAGGGCTAAGAAAAGAAAATTATACTTTTGGTGTTGCAGGGCTGACAGAAACCTGCGCTGGCACTTTTGTCTCTCTACCAAATGAGATCTCAATGCTTGGCACTGTGGGCCCACCTTTACCAAATGTGGATATTTGCCTAGAATCTGTTCCTGAGATGAACTATGATGCCCTTGCAAGCACACCACGTGGAGAAATATGTATAAGAGGAAATACCCTGTTCTCAGGTTACTACAAACGTGAGGATCTCACAAAAGAGGTCCTCATTGATGGGTGGTTCCATACAGGTTTTTACCATACTATTCTTGGTGGATAATTAACTTTCTATTGTTGGTTTGTTTTTAACTCACCTTGTAAAATTTGATTTTCGCTCCAGGAGATATTGGGGAATGGCAACCAGATGGAAGCATGAAAATTATAGATCGTAAGAAGAACATATTTAAACTTTCACAAGGGGAATATGTTGCCGTTGAGAACCTGGAGAATATTTATGGTCTTGTATCTGATATTGACTCAGTACGTCTTTGGAGAACATTTAGTATTACTTGGTTTTTAATTTTTACATGCTTTCTTGTTGATAAAATGCTTAGCGGTCTTCCAAAGTACTGATCCAATTTCTATGTTGTCTAACACATAAAACTATTTTATATTTCAGATATGGGTTTATGGTAACAGCTTCGAATCTTTCCTAGTTGCTGTTGTTAACCCTAACCAGCAAGCACTTGAACACTGGGCTCAGGAAAACGGTGTGAGTGGGGACTTTAAATCACTATGTGAAAATCCAAAGGCCAAGCAATACGTACTAGGAGAGCTTACAAAGATTGGAAAAGAGAAGAAGGTGAATTCTTTTCAGTGCTTGTTCCTTTTTTGGTGATTAAGTTTTGACTTTAAAACTAATATAGTTACCTATTTAATGGTAACTGTTGTTTTTGGCAGTTGAAAGGCTTTGAGTTTATAAAGGCTATTCACCTTGATCCCCAACCGTTCGATATAGAACGTGATCTTCTGACTCCAACCTATAAGAAGAAAAGACCACAGTTTCTCAAATACTATCAGGTAGCTTTTATTTGTAGCAATCAGTATCATATCTATTCTTGCAACCTTCCCTTTCTTCTGACTTACGGTATGCTTTGACTACAGAATGTTATCGACAATATGTACAAGGGTGCAAGCAAGCCATAAAAAAGGATTTGACTAAATCAAATGATCTCCTTCCAAGCAGGGCCTTTTTCCTACCATTTGTTTGTACATACTCTATTTGCAGACATCATCATGTGTTTTCATACAGTCAATACCAAATACCGCGTAATTAGTTTTTCCCCTTAATGTTTATAAACATGAAAGTGTTTTATTGTTGTAATGAATGATCGAACTGAAATCGCTGATAGTACTTTTAAAGTATATTTCCCAGTTTTCATTTGCTACTCTAATCTCATCACAATTTTATTCTATTTCTGGAATATACTGACTTATCCCTTTTCTCGTGTTGCGTCCAACCTTCATGTCTGCATCATCCTCATCTCGTTACCTTTGTCCCTCGCCTTCGAAGTAGTATGCAGCTAGCTCTCAAGGTAGTTCAAGACCACTCTTATGTCTAATCCTGGAAAAAAAAAAATCATCCCCTCCTAGTCCAGGGAAATCTTAAGTGTCAAGTTATGGGGGATGCTTCTCCAGAATATAGATATTCCATATTTGCATTACCTGTAGAGACACTAAAATCAAGAGCTTTAAATGGAATACAATACTGGTCACATATTTTATTGACAAAAGACCTCATTTTCCCAAGTGAAACATTAGGTACAAGCTAAGTAGCCTAAGCTGGGATTATCCTCACTAATTTGTGAAACGTCGTCGTAAAGTTCAGTAGCTCTTTTGTCTCTTTTCCTTGGTTTCTTATTCTCTTCTCTTCTTCGGCACTATAGATTAATCAATCTACATTGCAGTACAGGCAGCTAGAGCTAGCCGAAGATGTTCCTCGCCCTCTCTCTCTATCACTGCTCGGACCTACCTTCCTTCCTCGACCCTCACTTCCAGTCTATACTCTAAAGACCAGCTGCTTCACTTGCCTCTGCTGCTCTCTATATGGTACAAAAACCTTCTATTTCTTACACATCAATTACTTCTTTACTTTATGGTGTCTGCTGGAAATTTGTTTGGAACGCCAATTTTAATGTCTTGTGTTTGCGGCCTAGAAGTGAGATCAAGACAGGAATAAATAGGGCCTGCATAAGGATAGTAAAGTGCCTTGCTATTTATTTTAAATGATTTTGAAAGAATAAATTATTTTGCTTCAATTTCTTTGTTGTTACTCTTTCCAGTATGGAGGACATAGTCTTCTCATGGGAGATAGATCAGACCAAGATTTCCAGTATGGAGGATATAGTCTTCTCATGGGAGATGGATCAGACCAAGATATCTAACTTGTTCAATACTAATCAAACAAGGCTGTCCAACTTTTAGAGTACTGTTCTTCTTGGTTTTAACGGTCATAATAATATAGTTGATTTTGATTTTAGTAGTGCAACATTTGAAATTTGAGATATTCTCATTGTAAAAAGATACAAACGAACTTGATTCTGACTGGAATTCTAAAGAACACCAGTATAAAACAAGTAATTTTAAATTGTAGAGAGAATATAAGGAACTTAAGTCATCTACTGATCTTCCATAAAATATTTTTTTTTCAATTTATAATATTCCTATTCTTATCATGGCAATTATTGCTATAATTTGACTTCAATACTTAATGTAGTAAGTATCCTTTTAAGATGCGGAATGGAATTGGTAAGGTGGAGCATTTATAGTTGTTTTAATTGCTTTTACCTCGAATTTTTTTCATCGAGAATATAATCATATCCAATTATTAAACACTTGATGCATTAGTATAAAGTTTGCAAACAAGAATGTAACTTCTAAAAACTTGAGAAGAATGTAGTTATTCAGAAAGGAAGTTTAAAAGAGGCTTGGAGGAGGCTATTTGACAATTTATCCAATGTTCTTGTGTTTTCATCATTACTATGCTAGAAGGAATTTAAAAGACAGGTTTGTTGCTATAGTGTTCTACTGATTACTAAATACAATTTAATTATGTAAAGTTTTATGTTAAGCTTCAGTGTGTTGTTTATGTTATACTAATTTATGGGAACCAATTTGTTTTGTTTATTAGACTTCTTGATATATGAATCAACATGAATTACTGTTCTTTATTATTTCAAATTAATCAATGTGCATATAAGGTTATGCATTTTGCATGAGCAGTGATGTTTTAATGTATTTGAGTATCTTAAGGAATAACTTAATGATGTTTTAATGTATTTGAGTATCTTAAGGAATAACTTAATGATGTTTTAATGCACATATATGTTGATTGTTTCAAATGGTTGAACATATTCCTTTAGTGGCGAGTTCTAATACAGTACTGGATAGAGGTCTTATCTGGTACCAAGGGAAGAAATGATTTAAGTTGAAAGAGTAAGTTAATTGAGAAGTCATGTTTAGAACCACTTCAATAAGACTAGATCAAAGGACATAGTAGAAAAGGGATGCAAGTATTATCACAATATGTTAACTAGGAATTCTAAAGGTGGAACCTAAGATTGTATTATAAGGTTAAACATTTTTGGCCCCTAATGTGATAAAATGGAAAAATGAAATGACTGCCATAAGTTATGAAAGCAAAAAATCAAAGTTTTTGATGGCTAAAAAGATCATTGGCAATGAACAACTTCTCTCCATTATTGATAGGAAAAACTTCAGGATGTTGCTCATCTCGATCCAATCAACCTTCAAGGTCCTAACTCAAAATACGACCAAGAAAGACATCTTAAAAATTTATGATGATCAAAAGAAATAAGTATTAATGATGTTGTCAGGTATTCATAGGTGGGTAGCAATCATATTAGACATGTGGGCATTTGACACTGTGATGACATACTATATTGACAACGAGTGGACTTTATACATTAGACTATTGATGTAAATTATATTCTTTAATATTGTTACCATTCATTCATTGATTATTTTATAATTGAAATTTGTTTGTACTTTTAAATGGTAGATTTATTTATGTATTAACATTGAAAACAAGTGAAAAGTTGATAACTATGTTGGTGGATTGTTTAATTAATTGACTCAACACCAAGCTATTTACCATAACTCTCGATAACTATAACATAAATGATGCGATGGCCGTAAAGATGTGGAACATGTTATGGGTTAAGAACTTGTTAGTTAGTGGGAGATTATTGCATATATGTTATTTTGTGCCTATCACAAATTTGATTGTGAAGGAAGGGTTGGAGGTGATGAAGGAAACCATAGAGTTGAGCCAAAATAGCTTAATGTATTGGAATGCAACACTTAAAAGAGCTAAAATTTTTGAAGAAATTGCACAATAACTACTCATTCTGTGCAAGAAGTTATTGGTTTTGAATTGTTCCATTAGATGGAGTTTAATATTCAAGATGTTGGATTCAATAACCAAGTATATTGAGGTGTTCAATAGGTTGAGACCAAGAGATTCTCAATATACTTGCCTACTGATAGAAGAGCAATGAGTGCACTTTGTGCAAAGTTAAAAATATTTTGTAATGCTACGAAGTTGTTCTTAGGAACAAAATATCTAACTTTGTACAGTTGCACTACTAGTATATGCAACATCAAAACAACTTTAACTAACTTTTTTTTATGAACATAAGCATTAGGATAAAAACTTATGTTGTAAAATTTTAAACACTCTTTTTATTTTATTAAAATTATTTAATTTTAACTTAAAAAAGGCCTAACCTGAGGCAATTAAACTTTAGGCAGGAAAACCTGATCTGGTTTAGGCTCGAGCCATTATCCCTAACTCGATCAGGCCTTGGTTTGAGCCTGAGCTTGATTAGTACACTTTGGGCTAGGCAGGCCTGTAGCCATTGCTACTTCCTACAGTGGAGGATTGGATAGAGATGAGTATAAGGAGTTGGTGAATAAGGACTTATGTTTAGGAACCCAATTCAAATAGGGAATCATTTTTAACCTATATTCAACCTATGTTCTATGCTAGTTAATTCTATTTTCTACTTGATCGTATCTAAAAGAAATATGGGACGATTAAGAGATTATATCAAGCCCATATTGGTGGCAACTATTATGAAAAAGAAACCAAGAGAGTAAAGTAATACAAGGACCTACATGGTCCCATATTTAACCTATTTTTAAAAGAAAAAAAGATGGTAAAGAAGGGGGAGTGTCATATGGGAGGACTAAATAATTGATTGAAAGCATTTTAGGAGAGAAAGAAAGAAACTTTGGAGGAAAGAGGGGATTCTAATCAAGATTCAATTAAAAAATATCAAGATTTAAGATCTATATGAGCTCATTCTTTTATATTATTTTCTTTATCATTGATTGATGGCTTTATCTATCATTTTATAAGCTAATTAGGATATAGATTTGGATGAGATAAACACAAAAAATTATTTTTTTAGAATTAGGCAATTAGCTCTTTGATTGCAAGACTATAGTTTTCTTGAGAATTATTCATGATTATATTAAGTTGAATTGAAATATGCTAGAGTTTTGGTTATAGTTTTAGATTTAATACATAGGGATCGAGAGATTATACGTATAGATAGGTCAAAACATGAATAATGAGAGTTTCATGGGTTGTTAGAGATAGAACTACATAAATCTTCTAGGTTAGGGTAAAACCTATCATGGGAATTCACAAATTGAGTTAATGTTTTTGTCTAGGTTTTGACTACTAAAAAACTTCAATTGATCAGTTTAAGGATATGAGCTATATTTCACAAGAGAGAATATAGTTGTAACTTAGGACATCTATGGTTCTAAGTAACTAAGGTTAATCAGTAAATCAAGATAAATTCTAGCATAGTAAAGGTTTTAAGGTTAATTTTCATCTAGATCTTGTTTATCTACTAATTACTTTATTCTTTCTCATCATCTTGATTTGGTTATTTATTACTGTTATTTTTTCTTTAATTCCAATCATTCATTTAGTTAGATTAAGTAATAAAAGGATGGTTAGTAGTAGTAATTATAGTCTTTATGGGATCAACACTGGACTAAGCTAAACTATACTATAAGAAATGCTAGGTGCACTTGCCTAAGTGCTTTCTTTAGTATTGTATTTTTTGTTTCGTTTTATTTTCATCACATCCATGACTTTTTATGAAGTTTCATAGAATTTAGTGCATTCTTTAATATTACACTAGTATATACATATAGGTTAATCAAAAGATTGGTGCTTATATGTCAAAAGGTGATAATTCATTACAATAGTAGATTTTGCCAGTCCAAACCATAAAATCAGTAAATATCTAAATTAAAATTACAATATGAAGCTAGAGTAATTCCTATGCAATTGTTTATATTATCTAATTTCTTATTTTAATTATTTTCTTTTTCGTTTCCAACGGTGTCTTAATCAATTAGCTTAAGTTGTATTTATTTTAAGTTAATAACAATCTTATTATTAACTGCATAACAATATATGAGTTCTTAGGATTAAATCTCACTTATCATAATAGTTCCGCATAACTATAGGTCCACTTGAATATAGTCTTAAACTAGGATAGTATATAAAACATCAATCATATGCTTTCTACTTCAGTTGAAAAACTAGATATTATTACTTCTTTAACTAGGGACTATAATTTACCAATATGACTTTATATTGGATATGTAATATAATAATTTGAATAAAATTCTTTGTACTAGTTTTGTTCACAATTCCCTATCTTCTTAAAAGAATTTAACCTCGAGCTATATCCTAGATTAAATGTTATATGTGTTCCTCCATTTATTGGTCTTTATAACATATTCTTCGTTCTCATTTTTAACTTCAATTGGTAATTATAGATCTATTTGGATGTCAACAAAACAAAGGTAATTGATATATTATCCTTCATAAAGGTATGCCTATTCTTGAATTCATCATAAATTGCTTTTTTTATTCAACAAAGCACTATATTGAAAAGAACTTTTTTCTTATACTTTCCAATGGAGAAAAAATTAGTATGTATTTGTTTACCTTAATCTCCTTATATTCATTAAACCACAATAACTTAAACGGCCTTAGATGGTTCAATATGGAAAACTATAGCTTCTCTACAAATGTTACTAGCTATATTAGTGCAACTTCCTCCTTTAATGATCATGTTACACACCTTGTTGTTTATATGACATCTTGTATCATAAATACTTTCCTTTTATGGCTTTATATCATCCTATTTCATTGTAGCACTCAATGTTCTCTTTACTACTAATATGTTTTAATCTATTGGATACTTAACTATATCATCATTACTACGTGTCCACATAAACTTACTACTATAAGATATTACTATATGCTTTTATCATACCTTTGTCTCTTAATACCATAATTCTCATATTCAAGCACTACAAAGCTATATGTTTTGTTCCAAAGAAGGAAACACCTTCTATTATTGTTTTTACAATGTTAGGAATCAACTTTACCTTTACATTTGCTAGATGGCTCCTTTCTAGGCTTGATAAGCTTAAATTTATTCTTAACTAAATTTCGATCATCATTCTCTCAACTTTTCCTCCACAAAGAATGGTGATGTTTCATCCTTCAATAAGAGCTATAAGTGTGCTATATAGAAACCTCCTGTCATAAATCTCTTAATCATCTGTCACCTAAGCCTTTTTTATCGTCAATCGTACTCGATCATCTTCATTCATTAGTCGTCCTTGTCTCATGGTTTGCATCTTTAATTTACCTTACTAGATGAATTCCTTCAAAGGGTTCTAAAATATAGAACTCATTTTACCAATCACAAATAAAAAATAATCAATAAGAGAAAGAGGGTTAATTTTCTTATTTATAACATAATAAACACCATCATATGCAATTCCCTCCGTCATCTTTTTCTCCTTATAAGGTTTTTTTCCTTTGTTTTCTTTGAGAAATTAAAAGATTGGATTGAAGAATAAAGGAAGTTTTGATTTTATAACAAAACAAAGAAGTTGTCAAAGCAAGCATTTAGCTAGGCAAGTTCATATAATGTAAATAAAGCCAAAATATGATTCACAAACTTCTCTTAGACCTTCCTTGTTAGTACATGATTGACTTCAATTAGGTTAATATTTAAATTTATCACAAGTACACGACGTAGCTGTAACTAGTACAAGCAAGTGCAGGTCGATCCCACAAAGACTAGAGGCCACTCTCTAAAACTTTATGAGTTGTCCTTTTCACTCCAAAATGTCCTTCGCCAACATATGAATGGCAGAAGGCTAAACTTGATTATGATTCATTTTCGGTACACACGTCCTAATAACTTGATCTGCGTAGTGCCTCTAAAGATACGGGTCATCCCATACGTAATACTTCGCTTCACTCTATCGCTTATCCCTCTAAGCCTTTGACCAACCAACAAGAAATTTTTTAGTAACTAAAAAATTGACAATGTCTACATATCATAGTGATGTTGTATTGGTAGAAAATAATTGCTCATTCGGAAAGGTTTCTTATAAAGGGATATCATCTTCTTCCTTTATCAAATGACTGACATGGTCTGCCACCATGTTTTCAGCCCCCTTTTTATCTCTGATCTCCAAGACAAATTCTTGAAGGAGGAGAATCCATCTGATTAGCCTCGGTTTTGCTTCTTTCTTTGTAAGCAAGTATCATAAAACTGCATGGACAATAAACAATCACTTTAGCACTAAGCAAATATGATCAAAATTTTTCCAAAGCAAATACCAAAAATAACAGTTCTTTTTTTTCAGTAGTGAAATAATTCAATTTAGCTAGGTTTAGAGTCTCTGAAGCATAGTAGATAATATGCAAAGCTTTTCCCACTCTTTGTCCTAGAACCACCCCCATTGCATAATTACTCACATAAAAATGATCTCGAAGGGGAGGTCCCAATCTGACAGTTGAATCACTGGTGGGGATGTCAAAAATTCCTTTAAGTTTGTTGAATGCTTCCTTACACTTCTCATCGAACTCAAAGGAGACATCTTGTTGAAGAAGCCTGCATATTAATGCGGCTATCTTCAAAAAATCCTTACTGAACCTTCGATAAAACCCTGCATACCCAAGGAAAGGATGCATTTCCCTCACAGTAAAAGGGTAAGGTAAAGAAGCAATAAGATCTACTTTGGACTTGCCTACTTTAATACCCTTAGCAGATATCACATGACCTAAAACTACAACTTGATCCAATATAAAATGACATTTTTTCCAATTCAACACAAAGTTAGTTTCTATACATCGTTCCAAGATAATGGCAAGATTCTCAAAACATTCATCAAAAGAAGATCCATACACACTAAAATCATCCATAAATACCTCGATTATCTTCTCAACATATTCGAAAAAATTCTTACCATACACCTTTGGAACGTTTTGGGTGCGTTACATAATCCAAATGGCATCCTTTGATAGGCAAATGTGTCGAATAAAAATTTAAATATTGTCCTCTCCTGATCTTCCGATGAGATCGGGATCTAAAGAGAACCTGAAAAGTCATCTAAAAAGTAATAATAGTCATAACCAGCCAATCTCTTAAGCATCTGATCAATAAAAGGAAGGAGAAAGTGGTCTTTACGAGTAGTAGAATTTAACTTTATATAATCAGTACATACTCGTCAGCTATTTGTACTCGGGTGGGAACCAACTCACCTTCCTGGTTTGTAACAACGGTAATTCTAGACTTTTTTGGAACCACCTGGATATGACTTACCCACTTACTGTCAGAAATCGGGTAGATAACCCCAGCATCAAGAAGCTTCAACACCTCCTTCTTCACAACTTCCATCATTAGAGGATTTAGCCTACGTTGAGCTTGCCTTGTGGATTTTGCATCCTCCTCTAACAAAATGTGGTGCATGCATATGGAAGGGCTTATCCCTTGGATATTTGCAATATTCCACTCGATGGTCTTTTTATGCTCTCTAAGCATTTGAACCAGCCTCACTTATTGATTTGAAGTTAACTTCGCAGAAATGATAACTAGTAGAGTCTACGTATCTCCCAAATAGGCATACTTTAGATGTGTAAGGAGTGACTTCAATTAATTCTGGCGCGTGCACATCAGAAGATAACAACTTCTGGTAAGCTTCAGGTAGTTGTATAGAAGCCAAATAATACCTTTTTAGAGAGCTTTCCAATGAGTCCAAGGCGGTCGTCATTTCCATAAGCTCTTGTCCCATCTCAACATCAGTGTTGGCTTCTACTTCCATATCCTTAGTTAAAATTGTTTCCAAATGATCCCTGCAACATAATTTAAACATTTCCTGCACCAAAGGATCAATCACATCAACAGAAAAAACACAATGATCATCATGAAGATGTTTTATGGTATCAAAAATATTGAAATGTATTACTTCCCCCATCAAATTCCATTGTAAGGGTGCCTTTACAAACATCTATCTTAGTTTGAGCTGTATTGAGAAATAGTCTCCCCTATAAGATAGGTATTGGATTACATGAGGTGTCATCATTCATATCCATAACATAGAAATTTGCAGAAAACACTAAGTTATTTACCTGCACCAAAACATCCTTAACCACACCATCAGGATAAGCATTAGTGCAGTCAACAAGTTGTATGATTACACTCATTTCTTTCAATGGACCCGAATTCAAAAAAGCATAAATCGCACAAGGCATCATGTTAATAAAAGCACCCAAATCCAACATAGCTCTATTGATCACAATATTACCAATTTTGCAAGGAATGATAAACATACCTGGATCCTGACATTCTGGAGGCATCTTCTTTCTGAATATCGCTGACACATTCTCACCCATCATCACTTTCTCATCACCCCTCAGTCTCCTCTTATGAGTACACAGTTCTTTGAGGAATTTGACATACCTTAGTACTTGCTTGATTGCCTCAAGCAAAGGTATATTGACTTCCACCTTTCAAAAAGTCTCCAATATCTCTTTGTCCTTCTCCTCCTTCTTTGGTCTTGTTAATTTGCTCGGAAAAGGTAGAAGTCAGTTTTAATAATATTGGGACTTTCGAAATTTACCTTCATACTTGATGATGGATTTTCTTCCTTTTCCAATTCCTTCTCAATCTTTTCCTCAATAGCAATCTTTGATGGGGTTCTCTTGGGACCCTCAATCTCTTTTTTGCCCCTCAGGTTTATGTCACATAGTCCATACTTCCTTCTTGTAATGTCGGGCACTCGTTATGGATGGCTCGTGTTTAAACATATTCTGGACACTTTCACTTGTGCCTGTATAACTGACATCTACCTCATAAAAGATGTTAGTTCATTTATATGATGTTCGATGGATGAAGTGCTTACCTTATTTACTTGTCAAACATCATTACAAGTGCCAAATTCTTGGGTGTTAGCGGCCATCTGCTCAAGTAATATCCTAGCTTCACTAGGAGTCTTCTCGCAAAGTGCCCTACCGCTCGCAACATCAACCAAACTCCTTTCTATCGGTAACAGTCCTTCATAGAAATATTA
Organism: Erythroxylum domingense; assembly: GCA_025594535.1. Classification (NCBI taxonomy): domain Eukaryota; kingdom Viridiplantae; phylum Streptophyta; class Magnoliopsida; order Malpighiales; family Erythroxylaceae; genus Erythroxylum; species Erythroxylum domingense. The sequence goes on along the minus strand of JANQBM010000222.1, from coordinate 28,483,250 downwards.
GATGAGAAGTTGCTCCGATATGTTGTGGTGTGGACAACTGACATATAACTTCTTGAACTGCTCCTAATACTCATAAAAGAGATTCTCCATTATGATGCTTGATGCCACATGTCTCCTTCCAAATACTTGCTGTCTTTGAGGTCGAAAAATATTTCTCAAAGAACGGTCTCTTTATCTCCAACTAAGTATTTATACTCCTCACTGGTAAATCAAACAACCAATCTATTGTTGTATCTTTAAGTGAGAATAGGAGGGCTCTTAACATGATATACTCGTTCGTCACCTCGAGAGGCTTTATGCTTAAACACACCACATCAAGTTCCTTAAGATGCTTATGTACATCCTTACTTGCAAGACTATAAAAGTTAAGCAATAAATGAATTAATCCAGATTTTAACTCAAAAGTAACATGTTCAACAAAATTCGGAAATGTTATGCATAATGGTATTTGAGTTAAATTTGGTGCAGTCAACTCCTTTAGAGTTCTCAGATTTGCCATCGTGTCTTCGGATTCTAATTCTAGTTCATCTACCAAAGTTAACCTTGCTTCTGTACGTAATCTTTGTAATGTTCTCTCGATCTTTGGATCAAGTTTCTTAATTTCTCTACAAGGAGATCTAGTCACTACCATGCATCAACACTATAACATATCACTCCCATAGAGCATAAGCCTGAACATAATAAAGGATATTCGAGAACACACTCTATGAAAATGATACATTAGGACAATTAGACTAACTCATTAAAGACATCAAACATATCATAAGCATTCTAAATGTTCATTTCTTCCCATTTCATTCACCATCATAAAATTCACATTTTTCATTACAATTCAGAATCCACATATACATTCCACAACAATTTTTGATTTTAAGCTCAATACCAAATGTATAACATAAAATGGGATGCTAATACACAAGACTCTAACTAGACTCCTTAGATTCAGCTGATCAGACCTTTGAGTCATTCTCGTCCCCAAAATGCAAGTACTGGACTTCTACTATATCACCTTAGTAGTTAGAACTCCCTTGAACCTAAAAAATGACGTTACAATTTTGATGAGTTTGCAAACTCAGTAAATGAACCATCATCGATGTATTCACTCAAATTAGATCACAAAATAAGTATATCAAATCACAAAAACAAGTCTATCAAAGTTTATCATACTTCCACAAACATATCATGTAAGCTAGCATTACATATCCTAATACGTCCTCTATTAACTTCAAATGTAATTCATTATTTCAAAGCAATTTAATAATTCATTTCAATTCAATAATGTGATATATGTAGGGATATATATGAAAATGCACATGTGTTTCCATTCTCATTTGGTTTTGTTATGACCAAGTGCCTATCAACCCAATTTACTGTCCCGTATCTATTGTAGATACCTAGATTATTTCTGGCTCATATCCATTGTAAATATCGAGTCCATGTTATCTAAGCCTGAGGCTCTTTTTCATAATCCTTAATTTAAAGCTCTTTTCTACACATCAGTCACTCTGGTCACAACTCCTTTATTTGATCATATATTTTAATGTGATGAGATGCACCATTTCATATGCTATGTTTTCATTTCCTTTCATCTCTATGTACTCATGCCACATATATCAAACTCCTTGGATCTATGTCCGACATTTATCAATCATCTATACACACATTCCATATTAAACATACAATTCATACAGAAGCACATATAAATGAGTTTACACATCTAAGTTGACTTATAGTATGCTCTAAAAAAGCTATTGTCTCGATGTTTCGGCAACGTCTGGACGTTGACGATCGCCTTGCACGTCTATCGCCATGCAATACATACACGCATAGTTCATAAATCACTAATTTGTTTAATCATTTGAATATACAATCATGCACATGTATATGTGTAATGTTTCAATGCATGCTCAATTGACTTTCTAGGTATGTATTCTTATGCTTAGATTTTGACTATTCAATTTATGCTTATACATCCTAAGACCATTCAAACATTATATCTTTTCTACTACAATTTTGTAATCAGGTTTATACGTTTAAGTGAGCTTGATTTACTCCAAATTCATCAACCATACATTACACTTATCCTTGAAATTTTTCATGATCAAAAAGCCTCTTATAACACACCTGTTACTTTCTAGAATTTCAACAAGCTAGATCTATACATTCACCAAACTTTTTTCCAGCAATATATATTCATACATTTACCCAATTCTCATTCGTAATTACCCTATGTTCTTCAATGCTAATTCATCCATACCTTATACACATTACTCATGTCCTTAGGATCATGTTTGCAATAAACAAACTCATTTATTCCTTTAACAAATCATAATTTCTAGCTTTGAACACAATCACATTAAAACAGTCCATTCTTTAAGTTATGACATCAATTAACTACATAAAATTATCAAGCTCTTAACCAATTAATAAAGCAACAATCTAGGATCAATATTAGCCTTAATTAAGTCCAAATATACCAATTTAGAGTGATTTTTTCAGCTGGTTCAACATATACATAAGCTTGAAATTAAAATTCCAGAATTTGTCATCAATATCACTAATGTGTGTAACTTTACTACCTTCAATACTTCACAAATTTTACAAGCTTAGAGACATCGCTAACACCTAAAATTTTCTAGATTTCATGTCCTTTAAGGTTACTTCATTTCAGGTTCATTTAACTTCCATATTGGTTACATTAAATCTCACAAAAATCTGCCTATTTGTTTCATTACCATTCACTTTATACCACCATACTTGCAGTCCTAACTTTCCTAGATTTGAAAACACTTTAACACCTATCTTTAGCATTAATTCATCATCAATTATACTTCAAATCCCAACTTAAATCATCCATATAATAGCTTATAAACTACTGTTTTCATATATCCAAAAATAGAATAGAAGGTACCCCTTGCATTCATCATTTTTTAGCATAATTTCAATACAAATACCACATTCAATCTATCCCTAATCAGTCATTATAAATTCTACTAATGCATGCCACAATAGATTAGTATTTCACGTACTTGTTTAGCTCAAATGCCACCTCAATGTATTAAGCCTTCTTTGCCTTACATGCATGTAAGAACATGTTAAGAACAGTAAGGGATTAGGATGGTTTTGGCAATGATAAGAAAAAGACAACAAAATGTAACAATATTATACTTCTAAAGCTATCTTTATGATGGATTTTGCATGGGTTTTAGGGTGGTAATGTACATAATTATGGAAAAAATCCAAAGGCGTGGGTGAGGTGTGGATTTCAGCAGTGAAAGGGAGAATAAAGAGAGAGTATACAGTAGAAACATAACAAAAGAAGTTGAACATGTTGGTCACATGGTGTAGGATGAGTGTTCTTTCTTTAAAGACGCTTGTCATGTATTTAAGCAAGATATATGTCTTCCTTCTTGGCTGCCAAATTTCACTAAATTCCTAAGCCATTTGTCACTTAATTTTTCAATTCATTTGTCACTTATTTTTAGGCTTAGTCATCCTAAATTTTCACATGTTGACTTGCCTTGCTACTTAAAATTTTTCCTAGTCTAAATGTACAATTTAATCCATCAATCTTCCAATTGTAACAAATAAACTCCAAATTCCTAATTATAATCCATCAATTCCTTTTATTTGTAAATTAAAATAGAAGGCATTAGAAATGCACAATCATGTCACAATTATTTTGAAACTTTCATACCTCGAAACGTGTCAATTGAGTGCACATAAAATCTTTGCATTTTAAAAAAACATAATTCATGTGTGTATGCTAATATCATGCATGTGAATGAATTCATAAAATTATCTCCTAAATGAACCAACTTAAGTCTATAATGATGTAACTCATATGACTCAATATTCTAACACTCTAACCCTCAGTAGTTTTGGAAACCTATAATTCTCCCCTCCTTAAGAAATTTCATCCTCAAAATTTTTACCTGATTGATTAAATAGATGGGGATACTGTTTCCTCATATTCTCCTCAGTCTCGTACGTAACTTCCTCTATAAAATAATTCCTCCAAAGGACTTTAACCAAAGGAATTACACGGTTTCTTAATTGTTTAGTTTAATATCCAACTATTTTAACTAGTTCCTCTATATAACTGAAATTGTTTGCAATCTTAACCTCCTATGCTAGTAATATATATGCTAGATATGACCGATATCTCCTGAGCATACTAACATCAAATACATTATGAATATGAGAAATTTCTGGTGGTAATGTTTATTTGTAAGTCAATGGTCCAATTCTCTCGATAATCTCATAAGGACTGATATATTTAGGGCTTAACTTTCCCTTTTTACCAAACCTTAGCACTCCTTACTAGGCAACATATCTCTCTGGTGTTGATCTACATAAATCTTTTGCCTGTCTTGATCCACCTTAATCATACTACGGATCAATTTTACCTTATCAATGGTATCTTGAATCAACTCTAAGCCTTAAACAATCCTTAGGCCTTCTTCATCCCAGTACAAAGGTGTTCGACACCTTTTTACCATATAATGGTTAATATGGAGCCATACCAATACTACTATGATAATGATTATTGTATGCAAATTCAATGAGAGCTACATACTCATCCCATGCTCCTTGAAACTCCCAAACACAAACTTTAAGCATATCATCAATAGTCTAAATAGTCCTCTCACTCTGTCTGTCTGTCTGAGGATGAAACGTTGTACTAAAGTTTAACTTTGTACCCAATGCTATCTATAGGCTACCCTAAAATCTAGAAGTAAATCTAGGATCTCGATCTGATACAATAGACACTGGGACCCCTATGTAATCTAGGATCTCGATCTGATACAAAAGACACTGGGACCCCTATGTAACCTCACTATCTCATTTACATATCTCCGAGCTAACTGATCTAATGTATTATTCTCTCTAATAGGTAAGAAATGAGCTAATTTTGTTAATCTATCAACAATGACCTATATGGCATCATGCTACCTCAGAGTTCTCGACAAACCCATAATAAAATCCATTATAATCATCTTCGATTTCTCCTCTAGAATAAGTAACGACTGTAATTTCCCAATTGATTCCTAATGCTCTGCCTTAACTTTTTGGCATGTCAAACACCTGGCAACATACTCAGCCACTTGCTTCTTCATTCCTAGCTACCAAAAATGTTGTTTCAGAGTATTGTACATCTTGGTAATACTAGGATGCATAGCATAGGCTACTATGTGTACCAGATGTTAATGGTTTGAGAAAGGAAATTTTGGAACAATTAAAAATAAAAAAAGTGAAAAAAAGAATGATTATAAATAAATATATTCTTAAAACACCAACTAAAATCAAAAACAAAAATTAAACTACCACAATTCCCGACAACAGTGCCAAAATTTAACTGCACATGTTGAGCATGCCATAAAATTTACCTGATTCTGCACACAAAAATTTATACTTAGGGTGAGTTGGGATCGAATCCATAGGGAATGTTCAATTAATTTTCGTAACCAAAGTTGATTAATGTAAGGAAAATATAAAAGGGGTTTTTTGGATTTTTAGCAATTTAGAAATTGAAGTAAAAGTAAACTATCAAAAACAAATTAAAACAAGCAATAAAAAAAGATTAAACTGTCGAATATACGTAAGGCCCAATTCTAGGTTTAATCCCGACCTAAACACGATTAAGCATATTTATCATCCTAATGTCTTTACAACTCTCTTCAGATTATCGATTTGAGACTAATAGAATACTCTCCTAATCTCAGTTTTCCTTTAAGTTTTGTTTAATCAAGAAATGACCATTAATTAAACCTAACTATCAAATAACCTAGGATATGATCTCTAGGTTTAATTTGGTAACTGCATAATGAAGTGGAAAACAATCAATAAGTAATAACCTCACACGCTTGGGCTATATAACCTAAGTTATATTGTTACTAACGATATTGGATCATTAAATGCTACTCACAAACATCAAAAGTAATGATTACGAATTACATTCAATGTTTTAACAATAGGTTTGAAATAAAACAATCAAAAAAACGTATTAAGATCATTCATCCTAAAATCCAATCAAATCAACACCAACAACACAACAATCTGGAAAGAAATTACAACTGTAAAATGATAAAAATAGCTTAACCGTGACATGGCATCGATATTCCCGTTAAATCGGCATCGAGAAGCTAGCCTTCCATCTCCATTTTTATGCTCCAAGGGTGAGCCATCTTCTCCATACTTCGGTGGTGAAAAAAACAAAGAAGACCTAGCACTTCCACCTCTGTTATATTTCACGCTTCTCTCTACTATTCACTGATGTGACAAATAAACCTTATGTCCACACTACTATTCAAGGTCCTCTTCTTTTACTGTGTGTTTTGAGTAAAATGTAGACCATGCATTTTGGCATTGAATGCAGACGTGTTGTGTGTTTAACGCACAATATTTGCGTATACAAATGTTGTCCGCGTTTAACATAGACATCTACCTTGCATGGTCAACGTTGTTTTGTCCTTTTTGCCCCTCACCAGTTGCTATTGTTTCATGCTTAATTTGTTGTCATTTTCTACTCCATTAAATTGATGCTTTTGCATAGCAAAACATGCACGTGTATTGCTTTCTATTCTTCTTCTTCTTTGTGATCTATTTTTCTTGTCTTCCTCTAATCTTTTAATTTTCTTCTTCTTACTCCATGAAGCCAAGTGAAAATTAATCTTTAAAAAATAGTCCATATATCATGCTTTCGACTCAATTGAACTTCTTTACTTCTGAATTGTGCCTAAAATGACAAATGAGTCCAAGTGAGTATCTTAAGCATTTTTAAGGCATTAATCACTAAGTGTAGTATATCAAATGAATCAAAATTTAAACACATATCATCCTCAGATTAACAAGTAATTTTATACCATATGTTGACTTTGATTGTTAAAATTTAAGCAATCTATGCATTGACAATAAATTCCATATTCTAAACTCTTTTGGCCTTTTACAAATTTCATGAAAGTCTTCACTCTTTCTAAGTATTAACTAGATCATTTTCGACGTGTCATCCAACTTTTAATCATATAGAAATACAATTATAAGTAAGTTACTAAATTGCTAAATGTAATTTAAGTTATAAACATGATGGTAAATCAAAATTGACATACCAAGTTTGTATTCCACCAAATAATGAAATTGGTTAGCATACTGTGAAAACATTGTAAAAATATATATGACAACATAATATTACAATAACTAGACGATGAGAAATAGATAGAATATGGTGTATGAGAATAAGTGTATGATTGTAGTCCCCAGAAATTCAACGAAACTACCCTTTAACCATTGCCTAATCTCACCTTTCTAATCTTTATTAATGGACCAAAGTTTGGAGGATCTACTCAAATCATCCCAAGATAGCATTTTAAATTTACTTGTATGGATATCTTTAAAACCCATAGGTATATTCATTTTTATAAAGCAAGAACTTAAAATCACTAGCAGTTTGTATATGTAATTTGATATGTTATGTTACTTAAAGTTTTGAACTAAAGAAGTTCCAAACTTATTTATAACATTATTTTTTTAAATTCCCAAGGATCTTTTCGTCAAACCTTTTATCAAATATAAGAAAGATAAACATCAAAAGAGCAAATAGCATAAATATAATATTTTCAAAAGAACTCAAAATTGATATTTACATAGCCAATTTGTGGAGATCAATAGAGAGAAAATAAAAATATCAAATATTTTAATTTCTAGTTTGTTGAAATGGGGGAAAATTTTGTAAATTTGACTTAGATAGATAGATTATAGGTTGTATAAACTGGAAAAGGGATCAGTTCAAAAATTAAAGTAGAGTAAAGGAGACATGTGCCCTTGGCCCAAGTGAACCTCGAGCCCACATAACCTATATCCACCAAACCATAATAATCAACCCATTCTTGGAAAGATGTGCACTTAGTAGAAAATTTCGCCCTATTTTATCTTCAGCAATGAGAAATGAGTTAAAGTCACCTATAGCAAGCCACGGATCAGCTACATTATCTGCAATAATCATTAGCTTATTCCAGAGAGATCTCCGTATTTGTGGGTTAGGACTACCATAAATGGCACAAACATGAAAACTGACAGAATTATTAAAATTAACGGATAGATGAATATATTGCCAGTCAAATTCAATTATGTCAACAATAAAAACATCTTTCCATAAGACCCAGATACCTCCTAAAAAGCCGTGTGCTTCTACCCTGAAGGAGTTTGTAAAACCCAAGCCAACTTTATTAATAATCATATCTGCATCAAGTCCGTTAGTTTTTGGCTCCAGTATAATTATAAGATTGAGACAATGTAATTTAATTAGGGTTTCTAATGTTTCAATAGTAGATTTGTTTTTTATGACTTGTGTGTTCCACGACATTATTATGCTCATAAGACTTACAATTATATTTCATAATAACAACTTATTATCATATATGTTAACTTTACTAAATTTGCTTCAACAAACATTGGGTATATGTTTTATAATATGATTAAAGTGAATGTTGATAAATAAGGAGATATTATGTAGATAGGAAACCAAAAGAAGACATATTAAAGAAACAACAAAAAGAATGGATCCTAAAAAGATAGCAAAAACAATGGAAGAAAGTGAACAAGATTATTGATAACCATACCTAACGTAGAAAATCTAGTTTGTCCAACAATAAAAGATTTTAAGCTTTCTTTAAGCATTAGTTCTCTTAATTATGTAATATTAGTAGTTGATCTCAACTCATAACCCAAATTAGCATAATCTACAATGTTTGATAGCTCTTGCAGACATTTTAAATAATTGAATGGAAATTTAAAAATAACATTACAAAAATGGACAAGAGATGATACATAGCTTTGGCTCCAAATATAATATCAATAAAGGTTGGGAACTAGCAAGTTAATTGTCTTGTCAAAAAAGGGATTAGGGGTAAAGAGTCATCTTTTTTGAACTAAGTACTTATAAGAATATTGGTACAAGATCACCTTAGAACATTATCAATCTGGAAAGTTTGAGAGTACAAACTTTGTAGGGAAGTTAAAGGAAAAAGTTGTCATATGAAGAATACTCTTTGCACTAGTATCACTAAATAGACAAGAAACATATAAAGAAAGGTTGATTCAATTGTGTAGAAATTACTTACTTTCATAAGAGTAAAACAATGGTGAAATAACTTACTTTCAGAAGAGTAAAACAATAAATGAAGTTAGAAATATGATGTAATTGTGTGTAGTTTTGTTGTTCATTTCCCTATTGACAAGCTTTTCACAAGCTTACATGCAGAAAAGACTTGAGACAAGAGAGTTGTCTTACTACATCAAGTAGGAGTTTTGGTAAAATCTAGTCCAAAAAATGCAGTAGAAGAAGAATTGACTTTCAGAACTAACAACCCCCAGTAGAAGAAGAACAATAACTAAAACGCTATAAACATCAAGTTCATCAAAGAACAAAACAAAACTTTATATAAACCCGTTAACTCATCCTTAACATACATTAACCATAAATTAACTGAAATTCCATAGCACAAAAAAATGGGAGAACACTTCAGAACATAAAAAAATGAAAGAAGACAAAATTTGAGAGAATAAATTAAATACAAGTGGTAAGAGAATAAAACAAATGTAGGTGGTGAGAAAAGAAGACAATTACCTGAGAACCAGAAGAGAAGAAGAACCCTTTTGAATAGGCAGAACATATATTGTTTTAGGGAAAAACACAAAGAATACCATGAAGACAAAAAACAAAGATGTTGGAGCATGAAGATAGAAGCTAGTACCTAGAACATGAAAACAAAAGAGGAATGCTATGAAGACATTGGAGTAGCTTGAATGAGAAGAAAGAAGAAGAAAAACTAGAGGAGATCAGTGTCTTTAGGTTATTAGTCTGGAGGAAATGATGTCGTTTTAGTGGAGAAAACATTATTGTTTTCATTTTTTTCTTCTTTTTTTCACAGTTAAAAATGTCACAAAAGCTTATTAGCTACGAAAATTATTTTGTAGCTAAAAGCTTCTTGCTATGAAACCAAGTTCAAAGTTGAAAAATGTCAGCTAAGAATACCAAATGTAGCCTATTCTAAACATAGCTAATAGTTTTAAAAAACTAACAAAATTTTTTATGTTGGAAGTACAACTTCAATAGGCAATGGATTTGAAATTTTATAGCCTAATGGTAACTTTTACCTATGAATTTCAAATTGTAGCAAAAGAAAACATAACCAAAACTTATGTTTGTTGTAATGATTGTTACCCTTTTAAAATTTTCAATACTTACAATTTTTACCTCATGTTTTATGTGAGTGTTAAGAATAATAAAATACGCATTTGCTAAAGTGTGGAAAATATAAAAAAACTTATTTTTATATTTTTCTAAATCTTGAAAGTATAAAATTTAGAAGATTGATCTAGATATTTCCAAATTTTGTAGGTTGCCTTAAAAATTGTTATAAATATGGTGGTAGAGTTCATTTGAGCACTCTCAAGTTCTATCACTAACATTATTATAGTGAGGTACGTAATTATATATTTTTTATGGGTTATGTTGTACAACGTTACAAAATAAAAAATAGAATATATTATGATAAATTATTAAAATGTCAAGATCTTTAAAATAATATGCCCTAAAAAGAATCATAAACATCTATCCACCTATATATAAGAAATTAATTTTTCTCTTTAATTTTCTCTTTTTTTTCAAAATGAGGTTAAAATTTTGTTTACCTAGATATGAGATAAGAATAATGATAATTTGTTGGTCTAATAGTAAAAGGTGACCATTTTAGAAGAGACAACCTGAATTTGGCTAATAAAAGCAATGACAAATTTATTGCAAAATTTTGAGAATTTAAGGCCAGTAATAGATTGGATATGATATTTATAAATTCTCCTCGAAATAAAGATCTAATGTTAGATTAATTTAATAATCATAAAGTATGATCCATATTACGTTATTTCATTATAATATGAAGTAGGCCCAAAATTATGGTTATTGGGCTTGTAAAGAAAATTAGAATCATTAATAAAACCCTTCCCTCTCCCTTCAGTTAAGTGACATTAACAGATATTAAAGAAACATACGTTTTTGCACTATTGACAAAGAACGAAGAAAAGGAAGAAGGTGAGAGTGGATAAAGATTTTACGTAGAAAAGGTGTTTACGATCAGAAAAGGATTACATATATTAAGCCTGGATCAAGGTTAGTATTTATCTCTTTTCTTTAAAGCATGAATCTTAAAGGTGTCGAATCAATTGAGTCATAGATGATCTTGGGTGAATTTTATGCTTGAAATATTATTTAAAATGTTAAGGTTTAAATTTACATATGGTATCAGAGTATATTATGACACTTTGATTTGCATTAGAGTTAACCCTAGAATTCATTGTAGTGATTACTATAGATTTACCATTATAGAAAAATTATGTATTGTTTTTGCTGTAATCTCTCAATCTAAACCATCTTGTTTCTCGATTTCTGCAGGCTATTGATTGGGTTTGAATTAATCAATTTAACAATCCCTTTATAATAACAAGTCAGAGATTGCGACAGCTATAGAGTTACTATTTTGTCTACATCTATTGTTGGGATAACTACTAAGTTGGGTTGTGTAGACCAATATAAACCGATTCTAAAGACTCTAGTGGAACCATGTTTTCATGTTTCTAGGGCCCACCATTAAAGATTTGTGTTGCATTAATTGTTTACTGTATTTGTATGAACTCTATAAAAGCAAAAGGAATGTTGTTAAGTATGTACATGCAGTAATTATGGTTTGACTTGTTAAGTTTTAAATGGAATAAAAGCTGGAGAGAATAGTGTGCGTGAGTGTGTAAAATAAAAATTGAAAGAAAAGTTTTTATGGGACCACCATCAAAGGATTTGGATTTGTGATGCATTTATTTTTTGCTGCATTTGTAATTTGGAAAACAAAGGCTTATAGTTCGTGGGCCTCATCATTGAAAAGCTTTAGCTTTATAATTGTAAAGAACTAATTGTTTGAAATTGGACTCAAAGTTTCCTGAAAAACATGTATGTGTGAGGTCTTCCATCAAAAGTCTTTAAGTATAATTTGTTGGGATTGACAGAAACTATTTTTGTAAATCAAAGGTTAAAGATGGTCAGTTATGCTTTGGTACTTATAATTTTTGTACTATTACAATCTGGTAATAAAACTTTACTGTATCATCTTTCAACATTATAGTTAAATTCCAAAATTCATGTATACTTACGTTATTAAATGTTTACTATATAGAAAGCTTGTCTGTCACCAAAGTGACCTTATTTGAACATATATTTAGACATTTAATTATGCATTCTTTCAATTGTTCATATTATATGATGCTAATAAATGACATAAAAGGTGAACTAAACAATTGAGATTATTAATTATAATGTTAGGAGATCACCCAAAAGTGGATCATTGTTTATAATTAGTAACATTAAAGAGACTTATTGATTTACTTAGTGAATATGTTTTTATATCCAAAGATTACATGCATACTAACTTGAGTATGATTGACTGTTTACTAAAATGTGTGTATATATATTTTGGTGGCATCATTATAGATTAAGGATATGTATTTAATTATCACCCAAAGGTGAACTTAAATATATATATATATATATATATTAAATTTTATTATTGTATGAATCCGTTAATTGTACTCAAAGCATTAATATGTGAGTTTGTTTTTACGTTTGCAATTTTTAGTAATTTGTTAGCTATGGGCAATGGGCTAAACTATGCCGATTGGTCTAAACAAATCCAAATTCAGTTGGGTATTATGGATAAAGACTTGGAATTAGTTGTAGGGAAGCCTACAACCTTTACTAAGACTATTACAGAAGTCGAAAAGACATATTTTAAAGCTTGGGAAAATTATAATAGGTTGAGTCTAAATTTGATGCGATTGACAATGGCTGAAAATGTTAAATCATCAATGCCTCATACGGATAATGCAAGGGAATTCATAATGAAAATCAAAGAGTACTCATAATTAGACATAGCTGACAAATCTATTATAGGAAGCTTGACGAGCAACTTGATGACTAAGAAGTTTGATTGGTCTCAACTTATCTATGATCATATAATAGGCATGTCAAATTTGGTTGCAAAGCTGAAATCAATGGGCATGGATGTAAGTGAATCCTTCCTAATACAGTTCATCATCAACTCAGTTCCTCTTGAATTTAGTGAGCTCTAAGTGAATTATAACACATCAAAGGAGAAAAGGAACTTTCAAGAAATCAAATTCATATTGGTGCAAGAGGAAGGGACCTTAAAGAAAATGATGAAACACTCTGTTCATCTTACAATACGCAAAGAAGCTAGCAGCAGAAAGGGACAGCCAAGAAAGAAGAACAACAAGAAGGACAAAGCCCTAATGAAAGTTAATGACGGACAAATCCATAAAGAGTAGCGTTGTTTCTTTTTCAAGAAAGCTGGTCACCTTAAGAGAGATTGCTTTAAGAGAAAGGCTTGGTTCGAAAAGAAAGTTAAGTACTATTTTTCAATATATTTTGAATCCAAATCTTATTGAGGTGCCCAATAATACATGGTGGTCAGATTCAGGTGCAACTACTAATATGTCACATATTATGCATGGATTCCTTTTGATCTAAACCATAAACGGAACTAAAGGTAACTGATATGGGTAACAAAATGAAGGCACGAATAGAAGAAATAAGGACGTACAAATTGATCTTAGACACTCATGTTCCATCTTGGTGTAGTGACAAGTATTTTATCACCTTTATTGATGATTATTCACGTTATTGTTATCTCTCTTTACTGCACGAAAAGTCTCAATCATTGTTCATTCTTTAGGTGTTCATTAATGAGATAAAAAGGTAGTTAGAAAGAAAAGTGAAAGTCGTAAGGTATAATAGAGGTGGTGAATATTATGGTAAATATGATGAGAATGGACAATGTCTAGGTCCATTTGTAAAACTTCTTCAAAGTTGGGGAATTTGTGCACAGTATACAATGCCTGGTATACCATAATAGAATGGTGTAACTAAAAAGCATAATTGTACTCTTATGGATATGGTTAGGAGTATATTAAGTTACATGAATGTACCTTTATCTTTATGGATGTATGCATTAACGACAACTACATATCTACTTTATAGGGTTCCTAGTAAAGCAATTCTTGTGACATCTTATGAATTGTGGACAGGTGGGAAACCTAGCTTGAGGCACCTACATGTTTGGGGTTGCCCAGTTAAAATAAGGATTTGTAATCCTCATGAAAGGAAACTTGATGCAAGAACCGTTAGTGGTTACTTCATCGGTTATCCAGAAAAGTCCAAAGGATATGTATTTTATTATCCTAACGATGGTACCAAAATAGTTGAGTCTAGTAATGCTAGGTTTAACGAAAATGGACAAATTAGTGAGATTGGGGAACCACGAAAGGTAGATATTCAAGAGATTCAGGTGGAAAAGCGTTTACTCAGTGTTCTTTTTAAGTTGTTATTCCTCTTGTTGTATCACAATTACACAACATATCTGAACAACAAGTTAATATTCCAAACTCACAAGAAGTGAATGTCAATAATGAACTAGTAAATAATGTGTAAGTCACAAATGATCAAGTAATACCACAAGAAATAGTATTACGAAGGTTTAAAAGGGAGAAAAGACTAGCTATATTAGATGACTATGTGGTGTATTCACTTGAGCACAAATGTGACTTAGCCATTGATAAGGATCCAATCTCATTTTAAAAAGCCATGAAATGTAATAATTCTGAGAAGTGGCTCAATGTTATAAAAGAAAAGTTAAAATCTATGGATGATAATCAATTCTGGGAACTAGTTGAGTTACCTGAAGGCTCAAAGCAAGTGGGCTATAAATGGGTCTTTGAACCAAAAGGGACTCGAAAGGTAATATTGAAAGGTATAAATCTAGACTTGTAGTCAAAGGTTATACTTAAAAAGATGGCATTGATTTTAAAGAGACCTTCTCTCCATTTTCAAAGAAGGGCTTTTTAAGAATTGTTATGGCATTGGTAGCTCATTATGATTTAGATCTTCACTAAATGGATGCAAAGACCACTTTTATGGATGGTGACTTAGAAGAAGAAGTTTATATGGATCAATTAAAAGATTTTGTGATTGCAGAAAAGGAAAATATGGTGTGTAAATTAAAGAAGTCAATATAGGGTTTAAAACAAGGCTCTAGATAGAGGTATCTTAAGTTCAATTATACCATTACCTCTTATATTTTTATAGAGAACACTGTTGATAGGTGTATCTATATGAAGATCAGTGGGAGCAAGTTTAATATTTTGGTATTATATGTTGACGATATTCTTTTGGCTACTAATGAATTGAGCTTGTTACATGATGTAAAGAAATTTCTGTCTAATAACTTTGAAATGAAAGATATGGGTGAGGCATCATACGTGATTGGAATAGAAATATTCTGTGACAGGATATAAGGATTATTAGGGTTGTCTCATAAAGGATATATCAGTAAAGTATTAGAGAGATTTAGGATGGAAAAATGCTCAGCAGCAGTAGTTCCAATTTAGCAAGGGGATAAATTTAGTGAAATGCAATGTCCCAAGAATGATTTGGAAGAAAAGGAAATGAAATCTATTCCCTATGCATCTATAGTTAAGAGTCTAATATATATTCATACTTATACTTAGCTAGATATCAATTTTATTATTGGAATGTTAGGTCGATATCAAAATAATCCCAGATTGGACCATTGGAAAATCGTAAAGAAAGTTCTTATGTACCAAGGAGTACATGCTCATATACAGGAAATCAGATCACTTAGAAGTAATCAGTTATTCATATTCAGACTATGCTGGTTATGTAGGCCCAATGAAATATACCTTTTGTTATATATTTCAACTAGCAGAAGGGATAATTTTTTGGAAGAGTGGAAAGTAGTCAATCATTGCTACTTCCATTATGGATGCCGAATTTATGGCATGATTTGAGGCCACTATTCAAGCATTGTGATTGCGGAACTTTGTCTTAGGGCTAGGTATTGTCGACAGTATAGCTACACCTCTAATAATTTATTATAATAATTTTGCAACTGTCTTCTTCTCTAAAAATGACAAATATTCTAAGGGTGCTGAACACATGGATTTGAAATACTTGTCAATCAAAGAATAAGTTCAAAAACATAAAGTGTCAATTGAGCATGTTAGAATTGATCTAATGATAGCAGATTTGTTAACTAAAGGATTATCGCCTAAAACATTTACTCGACATATTGAAATGATGGGCATTACATATATTCTTATTAGCATGAGATCATGTTATGTATGTACATACGTTTAGACGTTTGCTATTATTGTTTCGATACTTATGAATTCAACTAAAGTTATGTTTTTGCTTATTTGTTAGTTGTCACATTATGTTGTCTACACGCATTATTTTATTGTGATGAGGAATTATGTTTTTAAGAAAACATTATATTTGAGAATTATAGTATTTCTCAATTACAATTATTTTGAGATGAGATGATTGTGTGATACATGGAAAGAATCATGTCATTAGATGACCTGTGATCGTCATGATCCCATTATTTCTGTTGGGTCATCAAATCGTAAAATGGGCTCAGTGGGAGATTATTAGTAGGGATGTCAGGCCCGGCCAAAAAACAGCGAGCCCCGCAAGGGCCGGGATAGCCCGGCTCGCGGCCTGGCCCGGTAATGGGCCAACCAGCTCGTGGTCAGCCCGCGGCCCGGCGGGCCAAGGACGGGCCGAGTTTGGCCCGGCCCATCTATATTTTTTTAATATAAAAAATTACAAAACAACGTCATTTTAATATAAAAAATTACAAAACGACGCCGTTTTGTGGGGCCGCGGGCCGGGCCGGGCCGGGCCGGGATTGACATCCCTAATTATTAGATTAATTTAATAATCATAAAGTGTGACCTATATTATTTTATTTGATTCTAATACGAAGTGACCGAAAATAATGGTTATTGGGCTTATAAAGAAAATTAGAATCATTAGGGTTAATTAATAAAACTCTTCCCTATCCCTTCAATCAAGTAACGTTAACAAATATCAAAGAAACGTGTGTTCTTGAACCATTAACAAAGAACGAAGAAAAGGAAGAAGACGAGAGTGGATAAAGCTTTTGCATAGAAAAGGTGTTTACGATCAAGAAAGGATTACACATATTGAGCAAGGATCAAAGTTAATATTTCTTTTTTTTTCTTTATGGCGTGAATCTTAGGGTATGAAAATGTTGAATCAATTGTATCATAGACGATCTTGGATAATTTTTATTCTTGAAATATTGTTTAGAATGTTAAAGTTTAAATTTACATCTACACCACATTGTTCGTAGGAGTTCATGTTGGTGTATGCCCATGCAGCCAAGTTTTGGTTGTAAATTTTATTGTATAAAAATTTTTTTATTCAATAAAAAGGCTTTCTTTATCTTTGAGTATTTTTAATTATTTAATTATTAATCATAAAGTTAAAATCCCTGGAATAATTGTTATGCAATTGGAAATTATAATGTGATTATAATTATAAGATTTAAATTGCATTTGTTATATTATTCCTAAAATGTTCCTAGTCGTTGTTTCATCAAGACGGGGTATTGATGAAATGATTAGACTAGCACATATTTGTTTCCTTCTTATGAAGAAAGTAGTTGATCTCATAGATTAAAGTGTGGAGACACTTAAACAAACATGTGGGTGCTTATTAGAGAATAAGTTCACTGAACTG
>JANQBM010000222.1:28419811-28431603 GCA_025594535.1 Erythroxylum domingense | reverse complement strand
ACTTATAAAATCAGTGCTCAGTTTAATGCATATTTATTTTCATCCTTGTGAAAGGGTTGGTCAAAATACTAAAAAAAGCATTGAGGAAACTTTTATAGATAGGAACCAGTAACATAAAGTTTAGTGCCAAAGTAGGATGGAGGATGTCTATACATTGAAAGAAAAGGGTGGTCTTAGAGTATCTCAATGGGAAGAAAGAATATGGAGGTTACTAACTTATAAGGCATCTGGATTTATTCATTCCAATTAAAGGGGAGAAGCTTCTGGAAGCTAGAAGGAAAACAAAACCTTTTTACAATTATTGAAATTGAAGAGAACAATGTCGAGACACATAGTTTGTGTTGTAGGAAATGGAGAAAAGGAATCAGTATGACCATTATTTTTTAGGTAAACATCTATATGCTATAAATAATAAAAATTCTATTAATTACTAACAAAATTAATATTTTGATCTAAAAATTAATCACTCAATTAAAAAGTTAAACCATTTATAATCAGTTATGGCACAAAACAACCTAAGAGTCACGCACGACACATGGAAATGGGGCTTAGTGAAGCACAATCCAAAATTGAACAGATGGATTAGCGTACCTCTAAATTCGTCGTGGCGGGAAATTTTACGTAGTACACCCATCAGTCTTTTCTTTTTAGTTTTTGGTTTGGGGGAACTAGGGACTAGGAACTCGTCAGTCCTTTTAAAGTTTTCAATTGCACAATTCATCCTTTTACCCTTCAGCACCAAATGCTCACAAACTCTCCCATTGTTTCTTCTGCTCTTCTTGTTTTATCAAATCTCTCGTCCGTTTCCTCCTACCAGGTTTTTGTATTGGAATAAAGCCTTTTCGTTTAGGGTTTCCTGTTCTAGGGTATCTCGTTACATTCCCCAGATTGAAGTCACTACTTTATGAGCAATATTTTTCTGATACATGTTTCTTATGGCTTTGATTTCAGGTCCAGAAAGAAAAGTTCTAATCTTGTCGGTTTTCAGTTGCTTTCCTTTTTCATCAAAATGACTGATTCGTTTGGTGACGAGAATGAGCAGAGCATAACCATCGACGAGTATCTCAACAAAGTCGAAGCAGAGGAGTTGGTAATCATCCCTCTCTCTCTTTCTATAATTCTTCATTTAGGGGTTGTTGCGGTCTCAAAGTTTATATCTCCCGCTCCCGCTCTCCTCCCTTCTTTCCTTTTTAGTTAATTGTTACCTTGTCTTGTTAAAGAATGGGCAATTTACAATGTTGGGATATCGAAAAGTTATGGTTTCCGTTGATTTAGGTCTCTTACAGCTTACTAGATCTGAACAGCTGCTTTATTGAGGTTTTTCACCTAAGCTATTAAGCCTTGAACATTTTAGAACAGAATGTTTTGTAATTTTGTAACTTTTAGGCACAAGATATAAAATATGTTTATTTGTCTTATGACTATGATTTTCTTCGTTCTCTTATGTTTAGGATAAATGAAAAATAAATTGGAGGCATCGGCTAGTGAGGATTGGGGAAGAAAATATTTGTGCTTTTTCATGTTTTTTCTAACTGGGATAGCATGCGGATGTGAGGGTGGAATGCGAGTATATGCATACCATTCTCTTCTCCTTGTTTTCAGAAGCTATTAAAGTTTCCCTTCTAGTTGGATTATTATTGGACATGGTTGTGATTGTAAGTTTTGTACTTCCAAAATTATTCTTTCATGCAAGGCATTGAGTTCACTGCCACTGTTTCTTCTGCGAGAATTCCTTCTTTGTATAAGGTGGATATAGTTGATTGGGTTCTTAGTAAACTTCTGTTGATTTATTCAATTATTTCATGACTGGAAGGAAGCGGATTTGGTGTTGGGTGGAGATGAGGGCAAAGAATGCACTTATAATATGGGCTACATGAAGAGACAGGCAATTTTCTCTTGTCTGACCTGCACTCCGGATGGAAATGCTGGAGTCTGCACAGCTTGCAGCTTGTCCTGCCATGATGGACACGAGGTACTTCTCTATATGGGTATCCTTCTTATTGTTTGTTGAGTTTGCAACTAATCGGTGTCTGTGTTTGTGATCTGTTTCTATATCCTATTTAATATGACGCTCTCATCTCAGTCTAGCTGGTTTCTTTCCTTTGTTTTTTTTTTTGGCTTGAGCCTAATCAGATAAATTGTGACTGAATGCGAGTAAATAATCATACATGTGTTGGCTAGGTCTTTCCCTTGAATTGGTTGAGGACTTGAAATTTAAGATTCTGTTCATCTTGGGGTGCATTAACACTCAATACTTTAATATTCAATACTTTTTAATGTTTGCAACTCCTTACTGTTTCTATTGTTATGAAAATCATATGGTTTGGAGACATGCTATCATTGATATTTTAATCAAACTAATGGAGAATGTTACTTTTGCTATTTGCTAAAGATTGTTGAGCTGTGGACAAAGAGAAACTTTCGGTGTGATTGTGGAAATTCCAAATTTGGGGAAATCTTTTGCAAACTCTTTCCAAGGAAAGATCTAGAAAATGTTGAGAATTCATATAATCATAACTTCAAAGGTTTGTACTGCACTTGTGAACGGCCCTATCCTGATCCAAGTGCTGAAGAACAAGAAGAGATGATACAGTGTGTTATGTGTGAGGACTGGTTTCATGAGGAGCATCTTGGTCTTGGGTCATCCAATGAGGTTGGTGGTTTAAATTGTTGCCTAGTGATCTCAATATTATTGCTATGTCTTCATCTGATGGTTATTCCATATCTTTTAACTCTACTGTATCAAGTGATTTGACTGTGGTGCGGACGTGCTGAAATCTTGCTTGTATATCTTAACCTTGAAAATTATCTTGGCATTGCAATTCCTCTTGCCAACCCACGGAAGAAGGCCCTAAACAAAAAACGTCAAAGAAAAATTGAGAAGATTACTTGAATAGTGAACTAACTGCAATTTATAGTGCAATGTGATTCTAGTAAATGCTGTTTTCCTCTTCATATCTTTGTAGATTGGTTCTTTAGATTTCATTGTCTGATCTGATGGGCATGCTTATGCTGATTTTGGTTGTAATATTCTGATGCCAATAGCATAGTAGGGTTTGGCTATATGTTACTATTTCTTTTGTCTGTCTTAATTCAGGATAAGATTTCTTTACTTTATCAGAATGAAAAGAGGGTTGAATACATTTGATTCATTTATGATTTTGATGCACAAGTCACATTTTGCTTCTATACATAACCTGTATTTATTAATAAGTTGCATCAAATTAACTAGTTAAGAAATTCTATATATAACATCTGATCTGTACGGAGCAATGAAAAAACCTTTGGCTTAAGCATGAATTGTTGTTTCTTTAAACTTTATGATTGCGTATTGGTTGCTTTAAATTCACCTTTACTGCATGGCGCTACTTTGCTGACCGCAGTGTTATATGCTTAAAATTGGCATTTTGATAAAATGTGGCTCTCTTTAGACTTTTATGGGCACTCCTTTGCATTGAAATTTAGGTTTCTTTTTTTTTTTTTTTGGTGTCTCTTATACACACTTCTTCAAACAACAGATTCCAAGAGATGAGGAAGAGGAGCCTATCTATGAGGATTTCATATGCAAGGCATGCTCAGTAGTTTGTTCTTTTCTAACCTTGTATCCACAGACAATCTGGGCCGTTGCTGGGCAGAGCAATGATACTGTTGTTAGTGTTACTAAAGATAAAGATATAGTGGAAGATATTCCCTCAACTTGTGAAGCTGATAAGCTTGAGAACAGTAGTTATGCACTTAGTTCTGAGAAGTCCTGTGCACTTTTTAATGGTAACATTATGTATGCTTCTGTTGGAAAAGCATCAGAGATGGCAGAAAGTTCTGAGAAGGGGACTGATTCAAATCAACGCATAAGCGATGCCAATCCTCACACAAGTTGTGTTCTTGGACTTGACTTGAAAATTAATATGCCTGTTTTAGAAGGCAAACCTCTGTTTCTTTCCAAAGGATGGAGGGATACTCTCTGCAGATGCATGAATTGCTTAGATATGTACAGGACGAAGCAAATAAGTTATCTGCTTGACAAGGAGGACTCGATTGCTGAATATGAGAAAGTGGCAAAGCGGAAGAGGGAAGAGAAATTGCAGGAGCAGGAGGGTGCTGAAATGAGTTTTCTGAATAATCTTGGCCATATAGAGAAGATGGAGATACTGAATGGAATTGCAGATTTTAAGGATGAGTTTCGCACATTTTTGGTATTTTCTTTTGACAAAAGTCGCATATCTTACTCGATTTTATTAGATGCCTTTTAAGGACCTAAAGCTTGCCTTAAGTCATTTGTTACTTTATGTCTTTTTATGAGAAGTATTTCACATTCATATGTATCCATGTTTTCATGCAGGAATCTTTTGATCCATCCAAGCCAGTCACGTCTTCTGATGTTCACCAGATTTTTGAAAATCTTGCTAAAAAACGTCGACGATTGTAGTGATTGGATCTTTAGTCTACTTGGATCAGTCGAATAACATTTCCTTTAGCTGGTTTGGTTTTACAACCTCCTTTCTGTTTATTGGAGAGGATTTGCCCTTCTGTTAATGTTCTGTAATGTAATAACGTATTTTATATTGTAGAAGTCAAAAATTTGATTTCCCTCATACGTGCTGGATGATTGTTAAATCACTGGAGATGCTTAAGTTTTCGTCACTTGGAAGCAGTGTTCTGATTTGGTATCGGATTTAATTTTGATACGGTTGATTCGGTACTGAATTAGTATCGGTCAATATTAGGTATTATTTTGGGTAATTTTTAAATTTATAAAATAATATTGTATTGTTTAATTTATAATTTTATATAAATCACATTTTTAAAAGTTATACTAATAAAAATTTGAAATAAGAATATTTTTATTAATATTATTTTCCCATTTTAATAATAATTATAATTAATATGAAAAAGATTATTTAATTATTATATCAACACAAAATTAAAGACAATATAAATTATTTAAAATATTACAATTTAAACATTAAATAAAAAGAATAATAAATATCTATGATTTTTTAATTATTATAATTTACAACAAATGTTTATGTAAATAAAATAAACAATTAGAAATAAAAATTGAAACAAAAATGTTTATAATTATAATTTTTATTGCATATATAGAATTTAATATATACATAAAATATAGGTGAAATTAAAAGAAGATTATTAAAAATTGAACTTCTTCCAATTGAATATTTGCTTAAATCTTATTGAATTTAATTTTCAATTGGTACAAAATCTTTATCATTTAAAGTAGACTCATCAATACTATCATTCAATTTCATTGCACTAAATGACATGTAATACTTTCCTATTTAAGATTATCTTCCAAATTATTTTCATATATCAAATTTGATTCCTCAAAAATTCAATCCGTCAAAAAATTAACATGATCAAGATAAATTGGATCTACATAACTGCTTGATATATTAAGAGTCATAGTAAACAAATAACATTAAATTATTAAGAAATTATTGTATATACCCAAAGCTTTAAATTGTATCAAGTTGTTCAATCTTCTATGTTCCAATCTATTCCTTTTCTTGGAATGGATGAATTTAAATGTGCTCTAATTCCTTTCATATCTTGTTGTTTGCAATTCAAAATCTAAGTCAATGTGCAAACTTTTGTAATTCTAGAATACCACTTTCGAATAGGTCCCATTAAGCAACTGTTAAACAACAAAAGTAACATTATAAATAAAAAAGTAATGTTTAATTTTTAATAAGTAACACAAGTGAAAAAATATATACTTGGATTAAATTTGTCTCTTTGATAAATAATAATAGGCATCCTAAAAGTACCAAAAGTATTCTTCTAAATCTCCATTTGTGAGCTTAAGAGATCTTGCATCATCTCATGGGCAACAATAGTTATAATGGTTAATAATATTTTCTTATTAACTTCAGTTTTCTTTGTAAACTTGATTTAAATAAACACTATGATTAAAAAATGCTCCAGCAGTAAAAAAGGGAGAGTAAAGTTGTCTTTCTCATTTTTCATTGATAACATACAAGATAATATGTGTACAAGAAGGCCTATTTTTCAAATTGACCTTAATTGCTTCCTTCACCTTCTCCATGTTTTCATAAAAATAACCCATTGTTACTTTCTCGTCACTATCAGTTAGACAAAGTACTCTCAACAAAAGCTTAATATAAGACCCTAATATATACCCTAGAAGTATTTATGTCTAGGGTAAATTCAGAAGTGAGTATAAAGAATTAAGTGCATCTAAGCATAGGAAGATAATTCATTTAATAGATAGGGATAAATTGATATTTTGTTCATTTTATACGTGACATAAGGATTAGAATGAACTCAATTGATTATTCTATATGCCAATGTGAGGATTAAAGGAGGAAGGACCAATGTGTAATTTTCCTAAAGTCAACACATAGACCAATAGGAGTAAAGCATGTGTGACTAATAGGATTAAAGCATGTGTGACTAATAAGATTAAAGCATTTGTGTCCAATAGGATGAAGGCATGTGTGCATGAAATGGGAATATAAAAGAGGAGAAAGGGACATGCATTTAGGTTTGAATGCCAAATTTTCCTCTTCACATTTTCTCTCCGTCTCATCTTCATCACACCATTTTGCATGTAAAGAATCAAGCTAATCTTGAAATCAAAGTAAAAGTGGTTTTTCTCTTCATCTTTATCTTTTCTTTCTTTTCCCATGAATAGTTGGAATTATAACGATGGAATTGGGATTGAGATATGTATTTGTGGTGTTTCTAGTTGGTGAATCAAGCAAAGCTAAAGGAGAAGAGAAGGAAAAGTATTAGAAGAGGTAGTTGGTCGATTTCAAGGTTTGAGACTACACATAGTTTAATTTCTGTTTGTGTATGTTTGCATAGATACAAAGATTCATTTGGATATGAAATGGTTACTGGAATGATGTCTTGGTGTTATTTTACATGGAATTGGTTGAATATGATAAGAGAGTAATGTATAGTGGAATTCTGTCTTAGGTTCATTTAAATCAGTCCCATTATTTTGGACCTATAAATTAGGTTATTTAAATTAGAAATGAAACTTAAGACATAGCACTAAAAATCTCTAAAAGAGACCCTGACCTAATTCTTGTTGAATGACATTGGAATTTGAGATTGAAAATGGTGACTTGATGTTGCCCCCTATGTTAGAGCAACTTGTGATGTTTGGTCATGATTTAGAAGTCCAAATGGCCTATTGTGATGCTATGGAAACTATAGACATAGGGGAAAAATGTATAGAATACTCAAAACCTAACTTGAACGTTTTCTATGTGAAAATTACACAACAAGTGGAGGTATAAATTCTAGACAGGGGACATGACGGGAAGGAAATTACACTACTTTGAGTTTGTTTTCATTTCTGATTTTTATCGAATCATATACAAACCTTTTTGGATGTTTATGAAACTTTGTAAACACTTAGAAATAAATGAAATATGACTTACCATGTGTGAACTGGGTGATTAAACATTGAAATTTAAGATTGATCAAAATGTATGCTAAAGGAAATTTAAATGTATCTAGATGATTTAGATGCATATTTATTACTTATATGCGTATAGTATGTAATCATAAGTGTGATTTTGATACCCTTAATGGTGGTAAGTTATGACTTGCTTGTATGAACGCAAATAAGAATTTTATGATTTCAAATGAATATCGTAAGATTTGTTAATATATGAATTATGAAATTGGCAAATGGTTAAAGGAAAAATGTTATAGTGCCTGCTTTATTGTCTTGATGGAGGATAGATAGGTATGCCTATAGGATTAGAGTGCAGCTGCTATAGTTTGACACCAATGGTGTCTTCATTTCGAGACTATATTGTCCCTAAAGTTTGATGCCTTCGGGTATCTATAGTTTGATACTTCAAGTATCTACATTTTGATATCTTCTGATATCTACAGTTCTTGTTATCCTTAACCACAGGAATGTGCAGGCCTAACACAGAAAGTAAATTAAATAGTTATAAATAAGAAATATAGCATGACAACGTGAATAATTGCCATTGATTTTATTGATGATTTGTAACAATGAGCAGTCATTTTGATAATTTGTATTAATGAGTGTTAAATATCAATGTTTGGCTTATAAATATGAATTTTTGGTATATGAATAATTCATTGAAGCATATTTGCATTATGTATCTTGATTAATTATGCCACCATTAATTATTCATTTTGTGATATTTATGAATATGTGTGCTTGGTAGATGACTACTGTGAGTGGTCATCCAAACTAAGTATTTCCTTACTAAGCTTTCAAGCTTGGTATGCGTGTTAATCTGTATAGGTCCAAGTAATAAGAGTGAGGTACAATGATCATCTGTAGGGACCAAGGCCAATCGTTAGTAGTAAATGCACTTTTGGGCTGTATCTTTTTGGTTAAAGATGATTGTATATGTAACAGTTTGTAACTAATAATTCAAGTTATATGTAATATTTCTTTTAGACTATCATGTAAATGTAAAGATGTAATACTACTATTAAATGGTAAGGTGATATGAAATTTTGCAATATGTATATGTACAATATTGAATAGACAAATGTGTAACGACAGTCCTTATAAATGAATAGAAATGTAAATTATGACTGTTTGTAGAGGAATTTTGTTGCCATGTATGTGGGTGGTTGTAGGTTCTATATAGGGGTGTTACATTTTGTGGTATCAGGCCCACGGTTTAGGCAGTTTTGGCTAATAAGTGTCTAGTAAATCATCTATATACATGGTTTAGTTTTTGTGTTGGCCTAATGCAGATGTTCCTATTTTCTTATAGATAACAGAGATGGTAAGATCTCGTAAAGCTAATGAGGATTCAACTGATAATGTTGTGGGAAGAGATTAATCAGCTTTGGCTCCTCCTGAGCCTTTAAGGGTTGAAATACTAATATTGCTAGTACATAGGGAGATGTTTCTAAAGCTCTCCCATGATATGTTGAGATTGATGGATAGAATGACAACACCTAAAGTTTGAAACAACCTTTAAAAGACCCTAATTCTTTCAATTCTCTCATTTTCCTCTCTCTCAACATACTCTCCATCACTCCTCTCCCTCACCAACACAATTTTTGCATTTTTCTTACCAAATTGCAACACCTAAGTAAGTTTTCTAATTGATTTCACTTGTTTATGCATGTATCTTTGGGTATTTTGCAATTTTAAAGGATTTTCACCCCAAAACATGCTAGGGTTAGGGTTTTGTGATTAATTATAAATTTGCTTGATTTTTTTCTTAATTATGGTCTAATAGTTGAATTTTATCCTCACTTATATGATTTATTGCATGTAATTAGGATTAGTTAGTTATTTTCAAGCCTTGAATACTAGAAGAAAAGTGCCTATACCTACAAGATTAAATGAATACCTAAAATTATTGTCATTTTATTTCTATCTTTCCAGACATAACCAAAAAAAGGAAAAGATTCTTCAAGAGTTTCGGGTCCCAATTAAAAGTGCATGATAAACACCACCAAAACCCAATACTGCGGAGGAAATTATGTGAAGTAGCCAGATACAAAGTATGGAAAGGTGTCTATAACTTTCCCCCCAGGACCTACCTGCAACCTAGAGTGGCTCGGTGGGGAAGTAAAATTAATCCTTGTTCATACACTGGCTTCTCCAATACAAAGTGAGCCACTTCAAATAGGTTCATTGCTCCAACCCAGAATACGATTAATCCAGCATGGGCCACATGAGCTCTTATTAGTCGTGGAAAGAGTGGAAGCTACTTTCGTATACAAACTTATAAAAATTCCTGAGTATTTGAGAATTTAATCAATCTAATAGCGATTGAATGGATAATTTGCTTTTACTTATACATTTATACATATCCATTTTTTACATATATTATTTTATTCCGCATATATATATATATATTGGATTTTCCTATTATTCCAATTATATTAATAATATATTATAAATTATAAATTAATAATATTTGAAGTTGTTTTCTAGTTTAATTTCATTTCAGTTTTGAATTTTTTACATGAATGTAATGTTTAATTTTGTTAATTTTAGTTAATTGTTAGATTAGATTTGTTAATTTCCATTTTAGTTTTAATTTCATAACTGAATAACTAGATTAGTTTTAATTGTTAATTTCAACGCTTTTAATTTCAATTTTGTAATTAATTAAGGTATTAGTTAATTTTCCAATTATTTTATTTTATTATTAATGTTAGATTATTTGTTTTTATTTTACCATGTGTTTAATGTTCCTTTTTTCTGGTGCATTTTCATTTTTTCACAATTTAGTGAGCATAAGAAATAAGTGTGGGGAAATGGTTATTTTTGTACTTTATCTGTTATTTTCTCACATTTATTTGAAGTTTTAGGCATAATGACAGGATCACGAAGAACACAAGAGACATTAAGGAAGAGACAATGAGGAGAAGGGTCCTCTAAAGACTCGAGAAGAGCTCGTTCACTTCAGCCACCAGAGCGACCTCTGATGTTACTCTTCAATGTCGTAGCCAAAGAGAAGCAATATCAATGGCTCAAGAGGAAGAAGT
The DNA here is from genome assembly GCA_025594535.1 of Erythroxylum domingense. Taxonomy (NCBI): domain Eukaryota; kingdom Viridiplantae; phylum Streptophyta; class Magnoliopsida; order Malpighiales; family Erythroxylaceae; genus Erythroxylum; species Erythroxylum domingense. Next base: position 28,421,106 of record JANQBM010000222.1, on the reverse strand, counting down.
CTGAGATAGGCAGAAGTATAAACTGGGAGGCGATGGAGTAGGTTTGTTTGGTTTATTAGGTTTGGGACCTTATCAACATTGGAGCACAGTCCCCATTTTTTGAGATCATAGAGCCCTCATATTGGGAGTTGATGCTCGAGGTGCTCTCTAAGTTCTTTGTGGAGAAAGGCCGTTATGACTGAGACCGACCAAACACAATCCAATTTTGATTGCTGGGGGAGATGGTCTGTATTAGCTACTTGGAGTTCTTCATCATGACGGGGTTGCATAATCAACAGTTCGTGGGAACATCAGACTATGTAGCCTTGCATATAGGCTTCGCGTATGGGATGTCTTCTCGTCAATTTTGGAGCACAATTAGCAAGGATAGTGGCTACGACCCCATTAGATCTAAGGCATCATGTCTACGATACCCACACTCAAATACATACATGAGATTTTAAGTCACACACTGAGTGGGTAGGGTGACAAACATGGAGTCATCGAGAATCTGGATGTTTTCTACCTGTGAAGCATGAGTGAGCAGAAGCCAATACATTTGGGGCATGCATTAGCCCAATTCATCCGGTATTAGAGTGAGGAGAAGAAGCTCGGGATTATATGTGTCAGGCTTTACATGATGAGGCTTGTATGGAGGATGGGGTCTTCAATAGATTACCAGCGATGCGAATGGTTGGTACCATGATAGCGCTAAATCTAGATATGATGAAACACATGCATATGGTACGTAGACTATAAGGAAATACTGCTGGAACCCCTCCCCGGGTGGGCCTACAGGCCCGACATCCTGCGTGACATTTGGACCCGTGGCCCACGGGGGAGGGATTCCCCACCATTGGAGACTTAGACGAACAGGATCTTTTAATACACAATTTAATAAGTAACAAAAATTTAATTAAAAATAACTACAATTGAAGTTCAAAAGATTTAGGTTCCTTTAAAGGGTGAAAATAAATTGCCACTTATTTATAAAAATAAATCCAAGTCAAAAATAATCCAAACATATTTAATTTGATAGTAATACCAAAAGAGGAAATTTGGGAAAAATCAGCATTTATGGAAGCTCGACTTCGAGACCTCGCGGTCGCCACGAGGGACCTCAGTGCTTGCCCACGCGAGCTCGCCCACGCGAGCTCGTCCACTAGGGACCCCAGTGCTCGCCCTCCCGAGCTCGTCCACGAGGGACCCCAGTGCTCGCCCTCGCGACCCCTAGCGTCTCAGCAGAAACTTCAAAATTTTCAATCTTCTTCCTCAAAACTCCAAAAATTTCATAGTTGGTATCAAAAGAAAGCTAA
>JANQBM010000222.1:28345973-28356916 GCA_025594535.1 Erythroxylum domingense | reverse complement strand
CCACCCTCGCGGGGCACGGACTCGGGTATCACTGTCGATATCGGGTTCGGGTTCGGCGGGAGTGGGGTGTTACATTAAATATATAAACAAATCAAATTATTATGCATAGATAATTTATAACTGCTTAAATTATGCATCAACCATAAGATCATCAAATAAAATTTATTGACGGTATATTTTAAAAAAAAAAATTGAGGTTACTTTACCGACGGACATTTGTTGTTCCGTCGGTAAAATCAATTCTATTTATCGATGGAAAACAAGAAAATGTTGGTAATCATAAACGGAATAATGAATTCTGTTTCGAAATTTACTGACAAGATTCACCATAGAATAATCGTCGGTACACTCACCGACGGAACAAACATAACCGTCGGTAATGTTGTAACAAACTTACCAACAGATTAGAAGATACCATCGGTAAATCTACCGACGGAAAAATAATGTCCATCAGCAATTTACCGACGGTCCAAACAACCATCTATATATTTACCAATGGTACATTAAGTGTCCATCGGCATATTTACCGACGGACATTCTGTTATTCGTCAGAAATTATTACCTATAGTCGTTTCTACGACGCCTTTATCCATCAGTAAATTTCGTCGCTAAATGACATTTTTCTTGTAGTGTTTTTTAGAAAAAAAATAAGCTTACAATTTTCTTTATGCATCTTTTTTAAGATCACTCAAATGCATATTATTATAATAAATTTTACAAATTAATCTAAAAATGTGTCTACATATTATATAATAAATTAACACTTTTGTTAATAAATATTATATTACACAGATTTATATGTATATAATAGCACAAATTACCTAAAATAGATTCATTCTAGAGTCCATTTCCATCGAAGAAAGCACACTATTCACATACTTCACCTTGTGAGTGGCAAAATCAATTGAGACTAATATATATTGCCCAATATCGCGAAGACCTTTATTAGTCAAACCCCCTTCTCGAAGATACAGACCAAATCTTCAAAGCTTAAAAGAACCCTTAACAGTTCTTGAACTCCATTATCAAGCGGTAGATTAGTTATCGTTTCTTCTCGATCAAGTAAGACCAAACGAAAATCATTTAGGTTCTTTAAGTAATAACCAATCTCTTGCAAAGCTAAATTTGTGATATCAGAAACATAAGCAGCTATATATTCAAGTTCTAGGCAGCCCTGGGCCAATGTTATTAATCCTCTATATGAAATTATGCCTTCTTCATCTCTCATTCCCTCATCAGTACCTTACTCAATTCTATGCCTTTTTAGATGCTTACAACTGCTGGCAAGGACTTCCATTCCTCTATCTCCAATAACATTTATTGTCTGCCAACACAAATAAATTCACTAAAATGTTCATATGTAAGGCAGAAAAAGTATCTAGTGCTGCAATGAGAGAAAATCAATTTTAATTCTTATCTTTTTGGTGTCAAACCCAGACGAATATAAAAAGTAAATTCTACAAAACTTATTGAAGTTTGCACGCTCTAAAACTGAATCCCAAAACCAGTATAAAACTATCATGCCATAATAAGCTAAGAAAAGATTAAATACAAAATAAGTTGGAAATATTAACATATTATCTACTTTTGCATCAAAAGCATAATAATAGACGGATAAGAAACAAGGGCCAAAAAGACTTTGTATAAATAGGGAGATAAAATGAGACGCAAACCCTATTAAACAACATATAAGGACATATCATCAGTGAAACATAGATAACAAAAGATATTTGTGCCAATACCTCAAGAATTTCCAAGTTTGGGCACCTTTGACTCAAGTTACAGAGGTCCTCTGTGTCGAGTAACATATAAAAGAGATCCAACTTTTTGAGCCAAGAAGCAAAAGGGAATACTATTGGCATTTCATTTTGCCCCATGTAAGTGAGTCCCAATCAGCATAATTTGTCTAGAAATTTCACATTGGAGTACTTGTTTGGTTGAACATTGAAGGAACCACCATAAAACTCTTCTAAAGCAAATGCAGAATGAAAGAAGTTAACAAGCTCAAAGATTTTAGAGTCACAAATTTTCACAGATATCAAGGAGTGACAATTTTTGGCTATGAGATCAGAGCCTTCATATATGATTTTGTTAAGATCTATCATGTAAAAGTTTAAAGTCTCAAGAACTGTATTATTCAAAGCAAGCTCATGGAGCTAGTCGCTATCTTTCTCCAAAATTGCACTCTCTTCCAAGAACAATGTTCTTAATTGCCTGCATGTCAAAAATTAAAAGAACTATGAAGATCAATATCTTTAGGACCCTCAAGGTGGAACAAAAGAGGTCATGACCAAGTTTCCCCATGTCGACAATAATTACGAAAGGAAAGAGACATTATGGAATTAAAGAATTAGTACTTTCAGAACAAGATCCATACAACCACGTTAACATAGTGGTAAACGAGTTAACTGTCAATCGAAGTAATAATACCTTACAAATCAGACTTAATCAATCAAAAAGCTTTCAAAGCCACAAGTTGAAATGATAATCGAGGTATAAGTTATTATGATTACATTCCACAAAATTTTTCCCTTATAGACAAAGTGAAATTAATAACAGTCCACATCAATTTACAATGGAAGAAACGTATACAAATGACAAATGACAAATGCCAAATAAGCTAAAATGTTAATCTACTAACTCATACGTACAACAATGAATTAATAGGTAAAGATAACAATAAGAAAAAGGATGAGAAAACTGTCAACTAATTTTGGAAGTTTAAGTTCCTAGAGTTAAAGGAGCATGAAAACTGGTTCACGACAAAGCAAGCATATTAATTATCAATCTTACTCTGTAAAAGCATAAAGAGTACACAAACAACAAAAGAAAACAAGAAATTAATGCACCAACCTGTAAGACTTTTAGACACAGAATCGGAAGTTACTGAAGTTAACAAAAAAACTACCAAAAGTGAGTCAAAGATTTAGCCATTCTTTTTTTTTCTTTTTTTAAGTTAAACCCACAACTTAGTACCTCCAACCACGAGCCACGTTTGTAATGAAATTGTAATGAGATAAGGGGTTTATTAAATATTTGGTCACTAAATAAGTAAATTAAAAACTATTGATATCATCAGTTGGATTTCACAACAAAACAACAATGATGCAGAGCAACATTGGAATTCACAACAAAACAACAGCAGAGCAAAAAGAATGTAATGTAGAAAATACATGACAAAAAGAAAGAAATAGCAAGATCTGTTTCTGAATTTCTAAACAGAAAAATTGAAAATCTATGACTCAACATGCAACAATGACAAAGAAAGAGGAAAAAACATCACAACAACACCGATCAATAAATCAAAGTAAGAAAATAAGAAAAACAATTTCACAACTTTCTAAATACTTGTATAAATATGGCAAAAATACATAGCGTAAAGTCGATAATTCAAAAAAAACTTACGGTTGTTGGAGCCAAACATGGTAATCTACAATTATGAAGGCCCAAAAGCAGTTGATCTTGAAACTAAAATACAGAGAAGATAAAAACTTATTAGACACAAAAAACATAAATGAAAAGGAAATTAACTCTACGATGCATATTATTGGCAACATAAAAGAACAAAATTTAGATCCAACAAATTGAACAACATTCAGAGACATATTATAATGCCAAATCAAAATAAAAAAAGGGGCAACCACACAATCAACCGTCCAAACCTTGGAGAAGCATCACGTATCCATGAAAAGGATAAATAAAATAAAACAAGCAAATTGAAGAATAGTCAAACAAGTACACAATTCACAGACCTATAAAGAATTTGCAACAAACAAACGAATTTAAACCTCCGATCGAGGAAAAAATCACCGTCTCTTAACACAAAATCTACGTAAACAACACGCGAGTAAACTACGATCGCGACGATAGATCAATAAAGTAGATAAAAATGCATACCTTAGAACGCAAAGAGGGCGAGAGAGAGAGAGAGATGGACTAGAGACAAAGTGTTTGTATATAATTCTAGAGACACAGAGAGAGAGAGCGTGATGGACTGGAGACAAAGTATCTGTATATACTTCTAGTGAATGCATGAGGGATTCGATTAGGAGTACAGACTATATATAAGGGCAACTTCAGTTTACATTACCTTATTTTAATTTTTGTCCTCACAAAATCCAATAATTATTCTATACAGGGATAGGGGGAGTGAATTTGGGAATATGTAACTCTGATTAATATAATGCTTAAATTGGAATTCAAAGTAAGAGAAACATGTAGTGTCAGCCCAAAGTTCAATTATAACATTAAAAGCTAACTGTAGTTGGGTTATCTTTTATGAAACACCAACCCAGGAGACACAGATTTAAATATGTAGAAACATCAAATTCATAATTTTCATTTCACTTTGAAATACATTAGTAAAAGACACCCCAAATCTTTATCTCGAGAGAATTTGCCTTATCACTAATTATTTAAAATTTTTAGTTATATCACTATATATATCATATCATTTTTAATCTAAATAATTTTATTAAGAAATTTAACTACAAGTGCATTACAATGTTAAAACAACAACCAGCAAAAGGTGTGATTTGCCTCCAAATATTTTATAAAAATATTTAAAAGTTTTTTGTGTTTAAAATATCATCTTTTGACATTAATTAATCGTTATTTCTGGATGCATGCTTGCTATAAATTATAAAAAGACACCAATTCTTGTCCCGCCAATTGGAAATTTTAGAAGTTTTAGACTCTTTTTAGTATATTTTTAGACAAATTTTGTTGTCTTAAATAAATGTCTAAAAACTCCACCAATTCTTAGATTATTTAACACAATTATTACATGTGTCTAGGCACAAGCGTTTAAAACCTCTTTATTTTAGTGTAGTGATTCCTAATTGAATTGAACTAACTAAATCATCTCTATCCTCATTAGATTACATCACACTAATCAATTAGATTGCCCCTAGTGACTCTATATGATAGGATTTAGCTACATCACAATTAACAAGATAAGATATTATATTTAACTAGGAAAGATACATCTATATATATAAAGATATCCACTATCTTCAAATGATCCTCCCATATAATCTTTATCTTTTAGAGCTCATGTATATTTACTGTGATCTTATCCACCACATCATCCAATCTCTCCTTGATCTCTATTCATTGAAGATAAGTCATTCAACCCCAAAGTCTTTGATAAAACACTGGTCTGGTCCCATATCAAGTCCACTAGATATAATCCATCAATTTAAGCACAAATTAAGTATATAGGACTCTTACTTGTCTTTCTCATACATATGATCCAGCCAATCTTCAACCTAAGGTCTATCTCAAGCTATCTTTTGGTCTCACACTTGAATCTTGTATCTCATCCAAGATTTTCTTAAATTTACACCACTGTATGCCAACTCATCTATAATGCATGTTTTCCTTGGCGTCGTTCCAAGTGTGAAACATTGGTCAAGGCTCACCAATACATGCACTATTCCACTATTAGGACTTAGGGTTCTTACAAAGCACACCAACTTGAAAAACTTGACACCCTCATCGAAATAATCTATTGGAACTCATCTAAATATGGTTTCCTTTAAAGACCCCTTAGTTATTGGCACATCTATAACTTATCACTTTCTCTCTCTATCAAGTTTGTCCTTGCTTTTTTTTTAACACTCCTTCACACGGCCCATTATGCCCAACATAGCATAATTGTTGATGTAGACTTCTTCTATTGAGTCTTCAACTCCTTCTCCTTGATCCTTTGTGACCATAAAATTCATTTGCTCCTCAACCACTTTTTTTCTTGGGCATTTAAGAGAAAAATGCATCCGTTCATAAATGGAATAAGAAATATCTTTTTTTGTTTATTTCTTGGACTTACATTGAGAAGATTCACATACATTCTCTTTGCCTTTCTCCAAGCCCTTCCTTCTCTCACCATTCTTCTTGCCTCGTTACTAGTTCAAATTGGTGGTGACATTTAGAGATCCATCAAGGCATCCGTAACTACTATTACACTTGAGAGGTTTTTCACATTTTACCTCCAGAGCTCCATGTTTTCCTAACCTTGCAAGTCTCTTATGAAGTTGAACAACTTGTCTTCCTTAGACATATTCTTCATATTCAACATTAAATATATGAATTTTCTCACACAATCTTGACAAATGCATATTTGAGTACAATTATACACCCATATTTAACATGTTTTGCTTGTTTTCATAGTTTTGTTGCATATTTTGTATTTAATTCATTCCAAGTGTATTTATAGGCTATACGTGTCTTGATAGACGAAAAGGAGAAGAATTCAGATGAAATCTTGGTGAAAACAAAGATTTAAAACTTCTTAAACTTATACGGCCATGTAAGTCTCTGTGAACTTGTAAATTCACAAGTTTATGAGTTTTTAGTGGCCATGTATATCCTAGAAACCCTAACTTTCGCTATAAAAGTATGTGAGTGAAGGCAAATTGAGAAGAGCTAAGTTTTACAGTAGTTTTATGATGTAAGAAACCTAGAGAGGTGACAATTTTGATCAAGAGATAAGGAAAACATAAAGTTAACATCAAAAGATCCAGTAGATAGCGACGTCAAATTCAAACTTGCAAAAAGATTCAATAGAAGAGAAAAGGAGGTTTAGAATAATGATTCCTTTTTTTTCTAGTAGTTTTTCTTCAAGTTTATCTTTGATTTTGTTTTCTATAATTAGAAACTAGACGTGTTTAGTGTCTAGGTGTGATGAACCCTAGTTTGGAATAATAATATGTTTTAATCTTTTATTTAATGTAATTATATTGATTTATTTATTACAGTTCAATTATGTTTTTTATTTTTGTTCTAATATATCTGGAATATCATTACATGATTTGATTTCATGTGATTGAGAATGAGAAATCCTCTTTTATGAATAGATACACCATAATTGTAAAAACTTGCAAGCAAACCTAGAAATAGACTGACATAAATCCTCTAGATTAAGGCCAAACCTAATAACAAAATTTATAAATTGATAATGCAATCCTAGGGGTTTTAACTAGAAAGAGTTATGTTAATCAATTGATGGATTAGTTGTTAATAGTCTCGAGAGAGATATTAACATAAGATAGGAATTTTCACAGTCCAATAATCAATAATATGATTGCATGATAAAAGGTCAATAATTCAAAGATTCTTTGGGGATTCATCACTTAGACGTTACTAATTGATATTGATTTTTCTTCATATTCTACTTATCTTGAATTCATAATTGTTAATCTTAATTTAGTTTATTTGTTTAGCCTTATTTTTAATTAAAACCAAAATCTAATTCTTAGGCTAGATATTTGAAAAAGGGTAAGTATTAGTAATTACCATCTTCGTGGGATCGACCGGTACTTGCCTGTGCTAGCTACAACACATCATACACTTCTGGTAATATTAGTATTAGTACATAAAAATAAATCAATCAAGTTTTTGACGTCGTTACTGGGGACAGTAATATTAGGAAAGCCTAGATTCTATTATTCCAACCATATTTTTTATATTTATTTTATTTTTCATGTATTTTATTTTATTCGTGTCTTACTCATTTAGTTATCTTTTGGACTTTTCTACTTTGACTTTGAGTTTTTGACTTATCATTAGGATTTACGATTCATTACTGTAGTCACAACTCACAATGGAAGGATGGATCAGTCAATATTCTCTTAAGAGCTAATATATGTCATTGCAATACGTAACATCACTATATTGGAAAGAGATGTTCTTTGATATATTTTCGAAAGCTCAACTGATATTCATGTCATGTCACAACATTTTTGGGAGTAATTATTATAATTATGAATGTCAAGCACTAAACTATAGGTGGGAGAAACCAAGCATGAAAAATTGTTTTTAGAATGCACCCTATGAGAATATGTATAAATTAGAGTGGAGCTACCTTTACATATATGGATGGAATGACTATGCTCCAACTAAATATGTACAGCAACAATAGCTAGAAGAAAATATTACAGATAAAATAATGGAATACCTTTTAAAGTGTGAAGCTAGTCGATATGAATTCGAGGAGAGATTTTCTTCACCTGAATATATTGAGCATAATACGTTATACTATTTGAGCTTACTAACGTCTTAAAGTGAAAAAAGGATGAAGGTTGATTTCATAAATGAAGTTGCATCTTAAGAAGGAAGAAAGGTAATTGCAGTTGTAGGAGATGATGATGAATAGATGACAAAGCTAGAAAAGGATGAAGAAGAGGAGGAAGCCTCAATCTAAGATAAGGAAGCCTCTATCCAAGAAGAAGAGGAAGTAAAGAAGTGGCAAAAGATGATTGAATTAGAAAAGGAGGAAGAAGCCTTTGAAGAGAAAGTGGAAGAGTGGACAAAGGAGATTAAGGAAGAACTAAAGGAGGAGCCAACTGAGGAAACTACTTATAAGTTAGTGGTAGTCACTTAAGTATGAAGGGGTCCCACTTCTTACATGACAAACTGCTTTTTTCAACTAAAGATTCAAGGAGTTTTATTATCCTTTATTTCATTAATAGTTTTTCATTGAAAAAGGCATTAATGGAGTTGTTTGGAGTTATTAATTTGATAAATTATGCCCTCATCATTATCTTGTAATAGGTGGCTTACTTACAGGCTATGAAATTGTTATGTAAAGACACGGGTAAAAACAAGTCACTCATTACAAACCTAAGGTTATGGTAAATATGCAAGGTGTGTAGAGCTAACGACATTAAACAAACACTGCATGAGAGGCAACTCATGAATTAGGATAAGTTTTATTTTAAAATTTATGTTATTTCTATTTTCATATTTCATATTTATTTGCTTTATTGTTGTTTGTATTTTCTTTCATTGTTTTTATCCCTTTTTTTATATTTTGCAAGGATATTAGAATATCTTATCAGATGGACAATACCAAAATCATGAAAATCATAATCAAAAAATCGTATTACTTAAGGAAGCACCAAACTCCACTTTTTCACTTTTTAAATGTGCTTATATTATGTATATTCAGGACAATGTATAATTTTAAGTTTTGGGGAAGGGGATTATGATTTTCTTAAGCTTATTATAATCTTTGCTATTAAATTTTTTAACTAATATCCTAAATTAATTTAAATATGTTTATAAATACTTTATTTCATTATTGATTATTGATTTGAATTAGTATGTGAAAGGATGATAGCTAGAATGAAATTACTTTTATAAGTCATATAGCTAGTAATAATTGAAATAGTTAATTTGAATATATTATTTACACACATCTAACCTTTTTTGTGAGCTTTCAAGCCTGGGCAAAAATATTCTTACATTTTTAAGCTCTTTTGAATCTTTCATTTGTGTTTTCATGAATAGTTGAATGATTCTAGAACTTACTTTTATTATACATATTGAGATCATATTTGTTAAATTAGAAGCATTGAAATAATAAAGGCAATTAGATTCAACACTTTTTTAAGCCTATTTCTTTGATAATTAACATACCATACTTTACCTTTAGGAGTAAACAAGTTGAGCTTAGCCTTTTTCATTGATTATAACCCAATTATTAACCTTTATCCTTTTTTCTTTGAAGCCTTTTTATTATTTTGAACCTTAAAGGTTATTTACATTACTTGATGGTTTGAAAATTAACTAGTATTTCTTTAATTATGGAACCTAATGAATGCTCGATATTGTAAAAAAAATGTGTGTTGTGAGCATAAAAAAATGGAAAAGAAAAAGAGAGAAGAAAAGTGTTTGAATGATGTTACCAATGGATTCATGTTATGAAGGACCTATTTTTCGAAAGAACAAGTTTCTTGTAATCTTGTCTATTGTAAATTTCTTTCAATTTTAGCAACCTTTATATTATCCAAATCATACCTTGCCTAAGTTCCATTACAACCTTATAAAGACCTTTTGATTTTTACTTCTAGTTTAATTATAAGTGATGGAAATGTGATAATATTGCAAGCTTATAGTTAAGAGTTCTGTTATGCATTGATTTGAGAGTTTGATTTTTTTATAATAAGCACTTAAGAGCATTGAGTGAAAATTTGGTAAGGGTGTAAAGATTTATGCTTTTGATTTTAATAATATTATTGACATGATTATTATTAATATTGACTTGTTAAGTTAGTTTTAGGATAATTTGATTATACTTGTATGTTAATTTGATTAATATGACATGATGATTTAGAAGATGGATGGATATTTTGGGATTAATAAAGGATGAATGTTGTAAAGTTAATGATTTAGATTATGATTTGCCTGAGGACAATCAAAAGCTTAAGTTTGGGGATGTTTGATAAATGTATATTTGACTATAATTATACACCCATATTTAACAAGTTTGGCTTATTATTTTATAATTTTGTTGTATATTTAGTACTTAATTCATTCCAAGTGCATTTATAGGTTATACTTGTCTGTGAACATGTAAAGTCACGATTTTAGGAGTTTTTGGAGCTACATTGTTGTGTCAGTGATCGAGTATATCCCAGAAACCCTAGTTTTCTCTATAAAAGGACATAAGCAGAGGCAAATTGAGAAGAGCCAAGTTTTGCAGTGGTTTTGAGATGTAGGAGACCTAGAGAGCCAATGATTTCGATCAAGGGATGAGGAAAACACAAAGTTAACATCAAGAGATCCAATAGATAGCTACATCAAATTCAAACTTACAAGAAGATTCAATAGAAGAGAAAGTGAGATTTAGAATTATGATTCCTTTGTTTTTTATTAGTTTTCTTCATGTTTATTTTTTATTTTGTTTGCTATGATTGGTAACTAAACTTCATTAGTGTCTAGGTGGGATAAAACCTAGTTTGGGATAACAATATGTTTAATCTTTCGTTCAGAGCAATTATATTGATTAATTATTGTGATTCAATTATGTATTTTATTCTTATTATGATATATCTGAAATATTAATGTAGTAACCCGATTTCTATATTGAGGGCTAGAGCATTAGTTGTCATTGGAATTCATGAATTTACATTTCATTCACATGCACATCATTAGCATAT
>JANQBM010000222.1:28319895-28345873 GCA_025594535.1 Erythroxylum domingense | reverse complement strand
TAATTTTTATACATTAATTAGATAAATATTATTACATTATAAGTATTTATCGAATATTTTTCCTTTTGTTTCAGAAATATTTTTTTGGATTCTGAATTTGAAGCGTTCATTTATAAAGTATGGGAGAGACGAGCATGTACATGTTATCGGGACTTTGTTGATGTGATACATAAGGCTGATGTACGATCGCCTTATATTTCTGAACAAATATGGAGTCGTTGGCAGCAGTATTGGACATTACCTAAGGCAATGTCCATTTTAAAGCATAATTCTACCAACAGACATGGAGGACCGAGGGGAGAGAGTCTTCCCATACATACGAGAGGATATATTACCCACCACGAGCATGCAGAGATACTTGTCAGTATCTACACTTTACATTTATATTCTGATTTCTTTACTTTGCTATATTTCAATTGAACTTAATGCATGAATTTTGGAATGAAAATACATGTATTATAGAGAATTATAATATTATAAATGTCTAGCATCATATATGACTGTGTTGTTGACTTATTTTCTTTGTTCAATAGGGGTAAATATAAAAAAAATGGAGGAAACTTTGCCAAAATTTTTATAAATTCTAGTTCACCTATAACATTTTATTCTTATGCAGGAAAAGTCTATAAACATGAGGCCTACACCTGTTAGCTCTTTTTGCACACTCATACTAAGAAGCATGACGGTGTGACATGCTTCAACACTCGATGTAAAGAACTAAATGTATGTGAAATTTATAGTTTAATATTAATGCTTAATAATTATCACTTACTAATATAGACATTGCCTTCTGATAGGACCAAATACAAGAAAGTATTCAACAACAGTCTCAGCAATATGAAGATGTTGATGAGACTCAAACCTATCTTCATGTAGTGGGTGGAGGGACTGTCGTGGAAGGATATTTGGCTTAGTTTCATTTGCGAACATATGTTATTCACAATCCTCCACTTCCAATACAGCGGCATCTAGTAGGTGGTCCACAACCAATAAAGTCCAAAAGCTTCAGAGCACAATGTAGACATTGATGGAGTACATAGCTCAGCTCCGTAATAAGGTGGATGAGTTGAAGGTGAGGAGTAGCACCTTATCGGACCAATCAGACCATCCGCACTCAACAAATACTTGTAGTCATTTCATTTGAATTATAAATACTTATTATGTACAATTTAATGTTTTTATTATCAATTAAGATAATTTTAACTTTATATCATCAATCAGCTTTCTGTTTAAGCAAACTAAATGTATAAGCAAATCAAATTATTATGCATAGATAATTTATAACTGCTTAAATTATGTATCAACCATAAGATCATCAAATAAAATTTATTGACGGTATTTTTTTTAATTTTCAGGTTACGTTATCGACAGACATTTTTTTTCTATCAGTAAAATCAATTTTATTTACCGATGGAAAATAAGAAATTGTTGGTAATCATAGACGGAATAACCAATTCTGTCGCGAAATTTACTTACAGGATTCGCCGTAAAATAACCATTAGTACACTCACCGACGGAACAAACATAACCGTCTGTAATGTTGTAATAAACTTACCGATAGATTAGAAGATACCATCGGTAAATCTACCGAAGGAAAAATAATGTTCATCAGAAATTTACCAACAGTCCAAACAACCATCAATATATTTACCAATGGTACATTAAGTGTCCATCGGCATATTTACCAACAGACATTTTGTTATTCGTCAGAAATTATTACCTATAGCCGTTTCTATGATGCCTTTATCCATCGGTAAATTCCATCGCTAACCTGACATCTTTCATGTAGTGTTTTTTTAGTAAAAAAAATAAGCTTACAATTTTCTTTATACATCTTTTTTAAGATCACTCAAATGCATATTATTATAATAAATTTTACAAATTAATCTAAAAATGTATCCACATATTATTATAATAAATTAACACTTTTGTTAATAAATATTATATTGCACAGATTTATATGTATATAATAGGACAAATTAGCTAAAATAGATTCATTCTAAAGTCCATTTCCATCGACGAAAGCACACTATTCATATACTTCACCTTGTGCGTGGCAAAATCAATTGAGACTAATATATATTGCCCAATATCACGAAGACCTTTATTAGCCAAACCCCCTTGTCGAAGATACAGACCAAATCTTCAAAGCTTAAAACAACCCTTTAACAGTTCTTGAACTCCATTATCAAGCGACAGATCAGCTATCGTTTCTTCTCGGTCAACTAAGACCAAACGAAAATCATTTAAGTTCTTTAAGTAATATCCAATCTCTTGCAAAGCTAAATTTGTGATATCAAAAACATAAACATCTATATAATCGAGTTCTAGGTAGCCCTGGGCCAATGTTATTAATCCTCTATATGAAATTGTGCCTTCTTCATCTCTCATTCCCTCATCAGCACCTTGCTCAATTCTAGGCCTTTTTAGATGCTTACAACTGCTAACAAGGACTTCCATTCCTCTATCTCTAATAACATTTATTGTCTGCCAATGCAAGTAAATTCACTAAAATGTTCATATATAAGGCAGGAAAAGTATCTAGTGCTGCAATAAGAGAAAATCAGTTTTAATTCTTATCTTTTTAATGTCAAGCCCAGGCAAATGTAAAAGGTAAATTCTACAAAACTTATTGAAGTTTGCAAACTCTAAAACTGAATCCCAGAACTAGTATAAAACTATCATGCCAGATGAAATACAAAATAAGTTGCAAATATTAACATGCTATCCACTTTTACGTCAAAAGCATAATAAATAGACGAAAAAGAAACGAGGGCCAAAAAGACTTTATATAAATAGGGAGATAAAATGAGACGCAAACCTTATCAAACAACATATAAGGACATATCATCAGTGAAACATAGATAACAAAAGAGATTTGTGCCAATACCTCAAGAATTTCTAAGTTTGGGCACCTTTCAATCAAGTCACAGAGGTCCTCTGTGTCGAGTAATGCATAAAGGAGATCCAACTTTTTGAGCTGAGAAGCAAAAGGGAATACTATTGGAATTTCATTTTGCCCCATGTAAGTGAGTCTTAATCGGCATAATTTGTTTGGAAATTTCACGTTAGAGTACTTGTTTGGTTGAACATTGAAGGAACCACCACAAAACTCTTCTAAAGCAAATGTAAAACAAAAGAAGTTAACAAGCTCAAAGATTTTAGAGTCACAAATTTTCACAGTTATCAAAGAGTGACAATTTTTGGCTATGAGCTCAAGGTCTTCATGTCTGATTTTGTTAAGATCTGTCATGTAAAAGTTTAAAGTCTTAAGAGTTGCATTGTTTAAAGCAAGCTCATAGAGCCAGCTACCATCTTTCTCCAAAATTGCACTCTCTTCCAAGAATAAGGTTCTTAATTACTTGCACACCAAAAATTAAAAGAACCATGAAGATTAATATCTTAAGGACCCTCAAGATGGAATAGAAGAGGTCGTGACCAAATTTCCCCATGTCGACAATAATCACAAAAGGAAAGAGGCATTATGGATGTAAAGAATTAGTACTTTCAGAACAAGATCCATACAACCACGTTAACATAGCGGTAAATAAGTTAACAGCCAATCGAAGTAATAATACCTTACAAATCAGACTTAATCAGTCAAAAAGCTTTCAAAGCCATAAGTTGAAATGATAATCAAGGTATAAGTCATTATAATTACATTCCACAAAATTTTTCCCTCATAGACAATGTGAAATTAATAACAGTCTACATCAATTTACAATGGAAGAAACGTATACAAATGACAAATAACAAATGCCAAATAAGCTAAAATGTTAATCTACTCACTCACACGTACAAAGATGAATTAATAGGTAAAGATAACAATAAGAAAAAAGATGAGAAAACTGCCAACTAATTTTGGAAGTTTAAGTTCCTAGAGTTAAAGGAGCATGAAAACTAGTTCACGACAAAGCAAGCATATTAATTATCTTACTCCGTAAAAGCATAAAGAGTACACAAACATCATAAGAAAACAAGAAATTAATGCTCCAACCTGTTAGACTTTTAGACACAAAATCAGAAGTTACTAAAGTTGACAAAAAAAAACTACTGAAAATGACTTAAAGATTTAGCCATTCTTTTTTTTCTTTTTTTGAGTTAAACCCACAACTTAGTACCTGCAACCACTAGCCACGTTTGTAATGAAATTGTAATGAGATAAGGGGTTTATTAAATGTTTGGTCACTAAAAAAGTAAATTAAAAACCATTGCTATCATTAGTTGGATTTCATAGCAAAACAATAATGATGCAGAGCAACATTGCAATTCACAGCAGAACAATAGTAGAGTGAAAAGAATAATGTAGAAAATACAGGACAAAAAGAAAGAAATAGTAAGATCTAATATTTCTAAATTTCTAAACAGAAAAATCGAAAATATATGACTCAATATGCAACAGTGACAAAGAAAGGGGGAAAAATCATAACACCAATAATTAAATTAAAGTAAGAAAATAAGAAAAACAGCTTCACAACTTTCTAAATACTTGTACAAACATGGCAAAAATACAGATCATAAAGTCAATAATTAAAAAAAAACTTACGGTTGGTAGAGCCAAACATGGTATTCTACAATTATGAAGGCCCAAAAGCAGTTGATCTTGAAACCAAAATGCAGAGAAGATAAAAATTTATTAGACATGAAAAACATAAATGAAAAGGAAATTAACTCTATGATGCAGATTATTGGCAACATTAAAGAACAAAATTTAGATCCATTAAATTGAACAACATTCAAAGACATATTATAATGTCAAATCAAAATATAAAAAAGAGGGAACCACATAATCGACCGTCCAACCCTTAGAGAAGCATCACGTATCCATGAAAAGGATAAATAAAATAAAATAAAATAAAACAAGCAAATTGAAGAATAGCCAAACAAGTACACAATTCACAGACCTATAAAGAATTTGTAACAAGCAAGCGAATTTAAACCTCCGATCGAGGAAAAAATCACGTCTTTTAACACAACATCTACGTAATCAACACGCGAGTAAACTACGATCACGACGATAGATCAATAAAGTAAACAAAAATGCATACCTTAGAAAACACACAGAGAGAGAGAGAGAGTGATGGACTGGAGATAAAGTATTTGTATATACTTCTAAAGACAGAGAGAGAGAGCGCGATGGACTGGAGACAAAGTATCTGCATATACTTTTAATGAATGCATGAGGGATTCGATTAGGAGTACAGACTATATATAAGGGCAACTTCAGTTTACATTACTTTATTCTAATTTTTTTCCTCAGAAAATCCAATAATTATTCTATATAGGGATTGGGGGAGTGAATTTGGGAATATGTAACGCTAATTAATATAATGCTTAAATTGGAATTCAAAGCAAGAGAAATGTGTATTGTCAACCCAAGGTTCAATGATGACATTAAAAGCTAACTGTAGTTGGGTTATCTTTTATGAAACACCAACCCAGGAGACACAGATTTAAATATGTAGAAACATCAAATTCACAATTTTCATTTCACTTTAAAATACATTACTAAGAGGGACCCCAAATCTTTATCTTGAGAGAATTTGCCTTATCACTAATTATTTAAAATTTTTAGTTATATCTCTAAATATATCATATCATTTTTAATTTAAATAATTTTATCAAGAAATATAGCTACAAGTGCTTTACAATGTTAAAACAACAACGAGCAAAAGGTGTGATTTGCCTCCAAATATTTTACAAAAATATTTAAAAGTTGTTTTTTATTTAAAATATCATCTTTTGACATTAATTAATCGTTATTTCTGGATGCATACTTGCTAAAAATTATAAAAGAAGCCAATTCTTGTCTCGTCAATTGGAAATTTTAGAAGTTTTAGACTCTTTTTAGTATATTTTTTAGACAAATTTTGTTTTCTTAAATAAATGTCTAAAAACTCCACCAATTCTTAGATTATTTAACACAATTATTAGATGTGCATAGGCATAAGCGTCTAAAACCTCCTTATTTTGGTGTAGTGATTCCTAATTGAATTGAACTAAATAAATCATCTCTATCCTCATCAGATTACATCACACTAATCAATTAGATTGCCCCCTAGTGACTCTATATGATAGGATTTAGCTACATCACAACTAACAAGATAAGATATTATATTTAACTAGGAAAGATACATTTATATATATGAAGATATCCACTATCTTCAAATGATCCTCCCACATAATCTTTGTCTTTTAGAGCTTATGTATATTTACTGTAATCTTATCTGCCACATCATCCAATCTCTCCTTGATCTCTATTCATTGAAGATAAGTCATTCAACCCCAAAGTCTTTGATAAAACACTGGTCTGGTCCAATACCTACCCATATCAAGTCCACTAGTTATAGTCCATCAATTTAAGCACAAATTAAGTATATAGGGCTCTTACTTTTCTTTCTCATACATATGATCCAGCTAATCTTCAACCTAAGGTCTATCTCAAGCTATCTTTTGGTCTCACACTCGAATCTTGTATCTCTTCCAAGATTTTCTCAAATTTACACCAATGTATGCCAACTCATCTATAATGTTTGTTTTCCTTGTCGTCGTTCCAAGTGTGAAACATTGGTCAAGGCTCACCAATACCTGCACGATTCCACTATTAGTACTTAGGGTTCTTACAAACCACACCCACCTGAAAAACTTGCCACCCTCATTGAAATAATCTATCGACACTCATCTAAATATGGTTCCTTTAAAGACCCCTTAGTTATTGGCACATCTATAACGTATCATTTTCCCTCTCCATCACGTTTGTCCTTGCCTTTGTTCGAACACTCCTTCATAGGGCCTATTATAGCCAACATAACATAATTATTGAGGTAGACTTCTTCCGTTGAGTCTTCAACTCCTTCTCCTTGATGCTTTGTGACCATAAAATTCATTTGCTCCTCAACCACTTTTTGTCTTGGGCATTTAAGAGCAAAATGTATCCGTTCACAAATGAAATAAGAAATATCTTGTTTTGTTTATTTCTTGGACTTGCATTGAGAAGATTCGCATACATTCTCTTTTCTTTTTTCCAAGCCCTTCCATCTCTCACCATTCTTCTTGCCCTCGTTACTAGTTCGAATTGGTGGTGACATTTAGAGATCCATCAAGGCATCCGTAACTACTATTACACTTGGGAGATTTTTCACGTTTTACCTCTAGAGCTCCATGTTTTCCTAACCTTGCAAGCAGCTTATAAAGTTGAACAACTTGTCTTCCTTAGACATATTCTTCATATTCAACATCAAATATGTGAATCTTCTCACATACTCTTGACAAATGCATATTTGAGTATAATTATACACCTATATTTAACATGTTTTGCTTGTTTTTCATAGTTTTATTGTATATTTGGTAATTAATTCATTCCAAGTGTATTTAAATGCTATACTTGTCTTCATAGACCAAAAGGAGAAGAATTCAAATGAAATCTTGGTGAAAAACAAAGATTTAAAACATCTTAAACTTATACAGCCATGTAAGTCTCCGTGAACTTGTAAATTCATAATTTTACGAGTTTTTAGTGACCATGTATATCTTAGAAACCCTAGCTTTCGCTATAAAAGTACGTGAGTGGAGGAAAATTGAGAAAAGCTGAGTTTTGCAATAGTTTTATGATGTAAGAAACCTAGAGAGGTGACAATTTTGATCAAGGGATAAGTAAAACATGAAGTTAACATCAAAAGATCCAGTAGATTGCTACGTCAAATTTAAACTTGCAAAATGATTCAATAGAAGAGAAAAGGAGGTTTAGAATAATGATTCCTTTGTCTTCTAGCAGTTTTTCTTTATGTTTATCTTTGATTTTGTTTTCTATGATTAGACACCAGATGTGTTTAGTGTCTAGGTATGATGAACCCTAGTTTGGAATAACAATATGTTTTAATCTTTTATTTAATGTAATTATATCAATTGATTCATGATGGTTCAATTATGTTTTTTATTTTTGTTCTAATATATCTAGAATATCATTACATGATTTGATTTCATGTGATTGAGATTGATGAATCCTCTTTTATGAAAAGATACACCATAATTGTAAAGAGTTGCATGCAAACCTAGAAATAGAGTGACATAAATCCTCTAGATTAGGGCCAAACCTAATAACAGAATTTATAAATTGATAATGCAATCCTAGGGGTTTTAACTAGAAAGAGTTATGTTAATCAATTGATGGATTACTTGTTAATAGTCTCGAGAGAGATATTAACATAAGATAGGAATTTTCATAGTGCAATAATCAATAATATGATTGCATGATAAAAGGTTAATAATTCAAAGAATCTTTGGGGATTCAACACTTAGACGCTACTAATTGATATTGATTTTTCTTCATATTCTACTTATCTTGAATTCATAATTGTTAATCTTAATTTAGTTTATTTGTTTAGCTTTATTTTTAATTAAAACCAGAATTTAATTCTTAGGCTAGATAACTGAAAAAGGGTAAGTATTAGTAATTACCGTCTTCGTGGGATCGACCAATACTTGTCTGTGCTAACTACAACACATCGTGCACTTCTGGTAATTTTAGTATTAGTATAGAAAAATAAATCAATCAAGTTTTTGACATAGTTGCTGGGGACAATAATATTAGGAAAGCCTAGATTTTATTAATCCAACCATATTTTTTTTATTTTATTTTTCCTGTATTTTATTTTATTCTTGTCTTACTCATTCAGTTATCTTTTGAACTCTTCTACTTTGACTTTGAGTTTTGACTTATCATTAGGATTTACGATTCATCACTATGGTAACAACTCACAATGGAAGGATGGATCAGTCAGTATTCTCTTAAGAGCTAATATATGTCATTACAATACGTAACGTCACTATATTGGAAAGAGATGTTCTTTGATATATTTTCAAAAGCTCAACTGATATTCATGTCATGTCACAACATTTTTGGGAATAATTATTATAATCATGAATGTCAAGCACTAAACTATATGTGGGAGAAACTAAGCATGAAAAATTGGTCTTAGAATGCACCCTATGAGAATACGTATAAATTAGAGTGAAGCTACCTTTACACATATGGATGGAATGACTATGCTCCAACTAAATATGTATAGCAACAATAACAAGAAGAAAATATTACAGATAAAATAATGGAATACCTTTCAAAGTGTGAAGCTAGCCGATATGAATTCGAGAAGAGATTTTCTTCACTTGAATATACTGAGCATAATACCTCATACTATTTGAGCTTACTAACGTCTTAGAGTGAAAAAAGGATGAAGGTTGATTTCATAAATGAAGTTACATCTTAAAAAGGCAAAAAGGTAATTGCAGTTGTAGGAGATGATGATGAATAGATGACAGAGCTAACAGAGGACGAAGAAAAAGAGGAGGCCTCTATCTGAGAAGAGGAAGCCTCTGTCCAAGAAGAAGAGGAAGTAGAGAAGTGGAAAAAGATGATTAAATTAGAACAATAGGAAGAAGCCTTTAAAGAGAAAGTGGAAGAGTGGACAAAGGAGATTAAGGAAGAACTAAAGGAGAAGTCAACTGAGGAAACTACTTATAAGTCAGTGGTGGTCACCCTGAGTATGAAGGGGTCCCACTTCTTACATGACAAACTGCTTTTTTCAACTAAAGATTTAGGGAGTTTTGTTATCCCTTACTTCATTAACAGTTTTTCATTGAAAAAGGCATTAATGGAGTCGTTTGGAGTTATTAATTTGATAAATTATGCCCTCATCATTATCTTGTAATAGTGGCTTACTTATAGGTTACAAAATTGTTATGTAAAGACACGGGTAAAAACAAGTCACTCATTATAAACCCAAGAATATAGTAAATATGCAAGGTGTGTAGAGCTAACGATGTTAAACAAATACTGCATGGAAGGCAACCAATGAATTAGGATAAGTTTTATTTTAAAATTTATGTTATTTCTATTTTCATATTTTATATTTATTTGCTTTATTGTTGTTTGTATTTTCTTTTATTGTTTTTATCCCTTTTTCTTTATATTTTGCAAGGATATTAGTATATCTTATCAAATGGACAATACCAAAATCATGAAAATCATAATCAAAAAATCGTGTTAGTTAGGGAAGTACCAAACTCCACTTTTTCACTTTTTATATGTGCTTATATTATGTATATTGAGGACAATGTATACTTTTAAGTTTTTGGGAAGGGGATTATGATTTTCTTAAGCTTATTATAATCTTTGCTATTAAATTTTTTAACTGATATGCTAAATTAATTGAAATATCTCTATAAATACTTTATTTCATTATTGATTATTGATTTGAATTAGTATATGAAAGGACGATAGTTAGAATGAAATTACTTTTATAAGTCATATAGTTAGTAATCATTGAAATAGTCAATTTGAATATATTATTTACACACATCTAACCTTTTTTTGTGAGCTTTCGAGCCTGGGAAAAAATATTCTTACATTTTTAAGCTCTTTTGAATCTTTCATTTGTGTTTTCATGAATAGTTGAATAATTCTAGAACTTACTTTTATTATACATATTGAGATCATATTTGTTAAATTAGAAGCATTGAAATAATAAAGGCAATTAGATTCAACACTTTTTTAAGCCTATTTCTATGATAATTAACATACCATACTTTACCTTTAGGAGTAAACAAGTTGAGCTTAGCCTTTTTCATTGATTGTAACCCAATTATTAACCCTTATCCTTTTTTCTTTGAAGCCTTTTTATTATTTTGAACCTTAAAGGTTATTTACATTACTTGATTGTTTGAAAATTAACTAGTATTTCTTTGATTATGGAACCTAATGAATGCTCGATATTGTAAAAAAAAAAGTGTGTTGTGAGCATAAAAAAATGGAAAAGAAAAAAAGAGAAGAAAAGTGTCTGAATGATGGTACCAGTGGATTCATGTTATGAAGGACCTATTTTGTGAAAGAACAAGTTTCTTGTAATCTTGTCTATTGTAAATTTCTTTAAATTTTAGCAACCTTTATATTATCCAAATCATACCTTGCCTAACGTCCATTACAACCTTATAAAAACCTTTTGATTTTTACTTCTAGTTTAATTATAGGTGATGGAAATGTGATAATATTGCAAGCTTATGGTTAAGAGTTCTGTTATGCAATGATTTGAGAGTTTGATTTTTTTTATGATAAGCACTTAAGTGCATTGAGTGAAAAATTAGTAAAGGTGTAAAGATTTATGCTTTTGATTTTAATAATATTATTGACATGATTATTATTAATATTGACTTGTTAAGTTAGTTTTAGGATAATTTGATTCTAATTGTATGTTAATTTGAATAATATGACATGATGATTTAGAATATGGATGGATAGGTTGGGATTAATAAAAGATGAATGTTGTAAAGTTAATGATTTAGATTATGATTTGCTTGAGGACAACCAAAAGCTTAAGTTTGGGGATGTTTGATAAATGCATATTTGACTATAATTATACACCCATATTTAACAAGTTTTGCTTGTTATTGCATAATTTTGTTGTATATTTAGTACTTAATTCATTCCAAGTGCATTTATAGGTTATACTTGTCTGTCAACATGTAAAGTCACAATTGTAGGAGTTTTTGGAGCTACATGGTCATGTAAGTGATCATGTATATCCTAGAAACCCTATCTATAAAAGGACATAAGCGGAGGCAAATTGAGAAGAGCCAAGTTTTACAGTGGTTTTGAGATGCAGGAACCTAGAGAGCCAATAATTTTGATCAAGGGATGGGGAAAACACAAATTTAACATCAAGAGATCCAATAGATAGCTACATCAAATTCAAACTTGCAAGAAGATTCAATAAAAGAGAAAGTGAGATTTAGAATTATGATTCCTTTGTTTTCTATTAGTTTTCTTCATGTTTATTTGTGAATTTGTTTGCTATGATTAGTAACTAAAATTCGTTAGTGTCTAGGTGGGATGAACCCTACTTTGGGATAACAATATGTTTAATCTTTCATTCAGAGCAATTATATTGATTAATTATTGTGATTCAATTATGTGTTTTATTCTTATTATGATATATCTGGAATATTAATGTAGTAACTCGATTTCCATATTGAGGGCTAGAGCATTAGCTGTCATTGGAATTCATGAATTTACATTTCATTCACATGCACATCATTAGCATATACACACATGAAATATGAACTAGAATACATTACAAAGATAGCATATGCACTCAATTGATTTATTCCGGGGTATGAAAAGTTTAAAATGTTCATAATGTGAATTGTAACATGTTTATGCCTTGAATTTTAGTATATTAGTTAACCCGAACGGCATTACTAAAAACTCGAAATGCCCATACTTGCTCTTGAATGCATTCTTTGGTACATCAACCTCTGCTATCTTCAACTGATAGTACCCAGATCTCAAATCTAACTTGGTAAACACCTGAGCTTCTTGCAATTGATCAAATAAGTCATCAATTATAGGCAACAGGTACTTGTTCTTTATTGTGACCCGATTCTGCTGCTTATAATCGATGCATAGTCTCAGGTTTCCATCTTTCTTCTTTATAAATAAAAGTGGAGCTCCCTAAGTGAAACATTGGGTCTAATAAAACCTTTTTCTAGCAACTCCTGTAGTTGAGCCTTAAACTCCTTTAGTTCCATAGGTGCCATCCTATATGGAGGTATGGATATAGAAGTAGCACCCAGAACCAAGTCAATTGTGAACTCTGTTTTCCTATCTGGAGGTAAACCAAACTATTCAGTGGGAAACACATCCAGGAATTCCTTAACAACAGGAATGTCCTGTATATTCTACTAAGCTCTAGTATCAATAATGTGGGTCAGATAAGCCTCACATCCACCTTGCATTAACCTCAAGGAACTTATAAATGAGATCAGCCTGGCTGGCACTACTTAACTAATACCTCTGAAAACTGCTCTCGGATGATTACAAGATTCCAATATCACCTCCTTGGTGTAGCAGTTTATGATAGCCCTATGAGCAGCAAACCAATATATGCCTAGAGAATGACATATATCTCCCTTAACTATAATATAATCAAGTTTGCTTCCAATTCTACCTGATCAACTCTAATTAAACACCTCTTGCAGACTTCCCCAATCACGGTGGTACTACTTATCAGTGTACTCACCTCCAATCCATGTTTCAATTGCTCTCTATCACAATGCAACTTACATTCCAGATGCGGTGCAATAAATGAATGCGTAGATCCAGGATCTAGCAATGCAAATGCTTCATAATCAAAGATAAGCAATGCACCTGTAACGACATCCGGAAAGTCCTAAGCCTCCTGTCTGGTCATAGCATATACTTGGGCTTGAGACTGGGGTCTGTTGTTCCGAACCTCAGTCTTGACAGAAGGACTTCCAGAACTCACTCTGCCTCTGCCTTGGCCTCTCTGTCCAACCCCACTAGCTCAAATCAGCTGAATAGTAGTCTCACTCACTGATCCCCCTCTCATACCTGACTGGGCTCTAATTGTAGCAGGACAACCCTTAAACTGTGATCAAATGAGTCGCATCTAAGGCAAGCTACAGACAATCTCCAGCACTCACTACTATTCTTTTTCCTATATTGCTCATAATTGGGTATCTGACCCGACACTGCACCTCTTTCACTGCCAGACAAAATTACCCCTCTTTCTGAACCTTGATTATCTTGATCCAGTTGGTGGTTGAAATGGTCTATTCTGGCACTTACTGAACTTTCTGCTAGAATCACCCTAAAATTCACTGGACCTCTTCTGTCTAGACTCTGATCTATAGAAAAAATGCCTAGTAATAGGATAAATTGATATATGAAAATTTGGATGATTTAGCCTATAATTGAGTGACATTTGGCATTGATCATTATGGGACAAATGGACTAGTAAATTGATGACAAATGACATTGTTTAATGGACAAATGGCTGACATGTGACCTAGATTTAATGGTAACATATGGAAACACCTATGCTTGATAAGTGTTGAACATGCCATAAGACACATGGCTATTTAATTACATGACACCTAACATCTTAGTTAGTGAGTTTCTGCAGGAGTAAGTTTAGTTCATCTCACTTTCTCTTCTTCTTTCTTCATACACACCACCAAAACCTCTTTCATCTCCCTATGCACGTTTATGCTTATGTCCAATTGCTATACAAAAATCCATGTTTTACCCTCTCAAAGTTAAGTAAAAGATCAGCTTGAAATTGCCCACATGTTCTAGCCAAAATCCAACCAAGTTCTACCTTAAATGTGTGATATTTTTTCTTACTTGGGGTACTATATTGGCTTGATCTTTTAAGCTAGAATTGGAGTTAAACATGTAAGTAAATTATTAGTGTTTATAGCATGTTATTATATAGAATTGATGATGATGATGAATTAGGATGAATTACATATGATGTTAATGATTAAAGTGTGATGGAATATTTTATATGGAATGTTTAATTGAACATATATCTGTATTTTGGCTATAACTTGATCTGAGAATTTCCAAATTGGATTACTTTTAATTTAGAGTAAATTAGAGACTTAGGGCTACATTTTTCATGTAGGAATTGAATTTGTAATCTATCCTTAAGAGTCTTGAAATTTGGCTTGAAGTTGAGAACTGTGTTATATCGAGGTATGAAAATAGTCTGTAGCTTTTTGTTTATAACTTGCATGATACTAAACCAAAATGCATGAAATTGATGTCATTACACACTTAATACATTATGGAACATTTGATTAGGAGAATTTTTTATCTAAATACCTAATTGTCTAGGTCATAATGGTCATACAAATTAGACTCAAAATCTACTTAAGAAAATCTGGAAAAAAATGCAGAACGTGTGATATGGAAAAATATGGAATAGGTACTATTTTGGGGTTTATGAACAATCATGAATTGTTGAACTGTGCATTGATGTTACTGAACTGAAACTGAAGTAAAAATGAAGGTGTCATCAACTATACATGATAGAATTTTGATAATGGCATGTTTGATTAATGGATTTAGGATGAAAAAGAGGCAATGTGCTGGAATGTTATGAACTGGAGAATTTTCATTGAACATATTTTGGTATTTTAATTAGATCTTGATCTTTAGATTTTCAAATGAGTTTATTCTTAATTCAAATTAAAGTAGAGACATATGGCTACAACTTTCTTGAAGAAATTGAATTTTAATTCTGTCTCTAAAATTTTCAAATTTTGGTATGAAAGTGAGTCTTGGCTTAGGCTGTAACGCTCTTAGGGAAAGAAATCATATCCTGTTATTATCAAATAAACTGTATTGATGTAGGCTAAATCAAAAATAGGCATCTCACAAAAGTAGTAGCTTATTCTCTTAACTTTCAATTGGTATAAATTTTGTAATTTTTTGATAATGGAATTGTGAGATATGAGTTGTACAATTTGAAAGCATGATCATGCACTAGCTAAAAGTTCAAATGTACTCAGTCTGTAGTATTGTGAGCATCACTCATATAATAATGAATCAAATTGCATGATCTTCATTTCATTATAAACTTAAGACAATGGGGAACATTTTTCTAGAAGGAAGTGTTGCCAATTACTCCATTTACCTGGTCTAAATACTCATGCAATGTTGACCCAAAAGTTTGTTTTCAGAAAAAAAATCTGAAATAATCAATGTAGTTATGATATTAGACTCCAATTGTTTTATTGAGGTCCAAACCCTAAGTACAGATGGAGTTATATGAGTTTTGAACTATAAATGATCATGTGCTGTGAAAGATGGAAAAATATCCTAGATTGTCACTGAACATGCATTGGATAGATTTTATATACATAGATGTGCAAAAATGAATACTTATACCATTGTGCAAAATTATGATATGTGTAAATGTGTTTTGCATGATATAGAGGAGCATTTAGAGCACCATCATCTAGACATTGCCAGGACTTTAAGGCAATAGCTTTCTAGAGCGATTGGTGAGTAACCTAGATGGCCTTACTTAATATTTGTTTGCTATAGATTCTGTACTGAATGTGGAATGAACTGTTTGTACTAATTTCGAACATGAAGGTTCGAAGATTCTGATTGATGAATGTGATATTGAAGTGTTCCTTGAATGTGAATTTGGTGAAATATGTGTTACTCAACATGTTTTTTTTTTAATGCTGGACTAAGGCCCGATGATATATGTATATGGGACTAAAAAATGTGATTGAGTGAGAATGAGATTGAAAATGTTAATGATTGAAAACATAATTGATTGAATATGATTGAGATGCATTTCATACATGAATACATGATCAGATAATGATAGTTGTGACATGAATAGCCACTGAAAATGAGTTTAAAGATTCGAAATGTGGTATAGAGTCAAAGGCTCGATATATACAATGAGCCCTATAGCCGCAATGGGTAAGGGACAGTATCAATGAGTCCAGTATCTACAATGGATATGGGATAGTTTAAGCACTCAGTCACAACAACGTAATAATTGAAAGTGGTACCATAAACATTGCATATAAACTTATTAAGTGTAATTGACTGATTTAATTGTAATGTGAATATGTACTTAAATGAGATTGGGATATGTGCATTCTATGATATGTGATGCAAATCGTTAAACAGAAAGTTGTAAATTATGTGATTATATGATTTGATATGTGGTATGAATTAGGTGAACCATCGAGGATGGTTACATCATTGAGTTCGCAAAACTCACTAAAATTGCAACGTTGATATTTCAGGTCCGAGAGAGGACATTAGAGACAGACAAACTCTACGAGAAGACTAATTCTTATACTTTTGTCAAGAAATGGCTTAAAGGTCAGTTAGTTGAGACTGAAGGAGTAGTTAGTAGTTTATGTGCAATTCCTCTGTCAAGCAGTGTGTTATGTATAGGGATTTGACATTGTATATAATCGAATGGTTTTGTAAAGCTACAATGTACGTTTGCTTTTTTTATGAAATGAAATAAGGAATGCAGTTGGTTTTAAAATTTGGTGACTTTCTATATAATAGTTGATGCCATGATTAATTTGGATATGTGTTTGCTCTAACATGCCATTATTATATATTATATACTAGAATGTTCACAGGGTGTTCCAGTATGTAATTTATGAAAGTGGGGTGTTACAATTAATGAATGATAATTTCATATGATTGAGATTGAGAAATCCTCTTGTATGAATAGATCAACCATAATTGGAAGGAGTTGTATGTAAACCTAGAGATAAGTCGACATAAATCCTCTATATTATGGTCAAAGCTAATAGCAGAATTCATAAATTGATAATGCAATCCTAGGAGTTTTAACTAGAAAGATTTCTGTTAATCAACTGATGGATTAGTTGTTAATAGTCTCGAGAGAGTTATTAAAATAAGATAGGAATTTTTAAGGTCCAATAATCAATCATATGATTGCATGATAAAAGGTTAATAATTCAAAGATTCTTAAGGGGTTTCATTACCTAGACAGTATTACTTAATATTGATTTTTCTTCGTATTCTGCTTTTCCATAATTCATATTTTTTAATTTTAATTTAGTTTATTTATTTAGCTTTATTTTTAATTAAAATCAAAATTTTTCTATTAGACTAGATAATAGGCAAAGGATAATTACTAGTAATTATCGTCTTCGTGGGATCGTACCGTACTTGCTTGTGCTAGCTACAGTTACGCCAAGCACTTGCGGTTAAATTGATAATGACCAGGATCAATTAACTCCCGCATTGAGCCATCTTGCTTTAACATCTTAAAAGCTTCCCTTACAAACTATGAAATGTTTTTTAGGAGGAATTGGTTTGTTAGCTGCTTCATTTTCTCCCAAGTGTCACTAGGAGGTCTACCTGTATTAGTGTCATTAGATGTTCTCATTCTCCACCATAGCTATTCATCCTCCACCATACATATAGCTGAGATCGACACCTTATCTGAATTGGATACCTTTATCGCTGTAAAATATTGTTTTATGTCTTATAAAAAAAAATTCAAAATCTTTGGCACTCCACTTATCATCAAAAACTTGGGGCTCTTATACCTTCATCACAGTGCTTTTGTCATGCCCAACATCCTATGTTTCAATGGCACACCTTAGGATTGTGATCTCCAATCTAGAGTGCTCTTTTACCTTCATCAATTCTTATAATTGATGTTACAATTATTGGATTTATGCCTCCAAAATCTCGAATCGAAATGAGTCGGAAGTAACTCTTCCTCTCCTTAAGGAATTGGCCCTATGAGTGCCTCCATTCTATTGACATGCTTTGTGAAATTGCTACCTCTGACCATATCAATATTCTGGCTTTAATACCATTCGTTACATCTAAGCACCAAACTTATACCGAAGTCACGCCTACTCCTTTTCACAGAAATCTCACCTAAGTCTACTTAAGCAAGACTCAGTCTTTTCAAGTGTTCTTTGATCTGTAAAACCTTGTTCTCGAACACCTTATGACTCTTATAATGTTTAACTCCCACTATTTTGTAAGAATATTATGTAAACAATGGATAACTAAAGACAAAAATAAACACACAAGAACTACAGTAAAAGCTAACCTTTATTACTTCCTTAAAAGTATAGGAATGCTCTCTATCTCAATATGTATCCTTCCCCTCTATCTTTGTTTTAGGTCAAGACTCAAATAAGTTATTTGTAGGCACTTTTGCTTTACAATTTAGAATCTTAATTGAAACTAAACTAAATATATCATCTATATCCTTATCAGATTATATCACACTGATTAATTGGATGACACCCCTAATTGACTAGGGTTAAGGTCAATATTAAAATTATCACAAGTACAAGGTGTAGTTGTAGCTAGCATAGGCAAGTACGGGTTGATCCCACGAAGACGGTAATTACTAGTAGTTACCCCTTTTCTATTATCTAACCTAGAATCTAATTTTTGGTTATTAATTAAAAATAAATCTAAAAAACTAAAATAAGATTGGAAACAATAATGAACACAGGACAAAGGAAATCACTTTTAAAAACCAATATCAATTAATAGTGTACAAGTGACAAACCCCCCTAAGAATCATTAAATTGTTAACCTTTTATCATGCAATCATATTATTGATTATTGGATCGTGAAAATTTCTATTTGAAGTTAATATCTCTCTCGAGACTATTAACAACTAATTCGTAAGCTAGTTGACATAACTCTTTCTAATTAAAACCCCTAGGATTGCATTAACGATTTATGAATTTTACTATTAGTTTTGACCCTAATCCATAAGATTTATGTTAGCCTATCTTTAGATTTGCATGCAACTCCTTCCAATTATGGTGGATCTATTCTTATAAGAGCATTTCTCAGCCTCAATCATATGAAATCAAATCATGCACTAATATTCCAAATCTATTAGAACAAGAATAAAATGTAGAATTGAATCGCAATAAATCAATCAATATAATTGCATTCAATAAAAGATTAAAACATATTGTTATTCCAAACTAAGGTTCATCACACCTAGACACTAAACATCTTAATAAAGACATCTTAATTCCAATTCTCCCCTTCTCTTCTATTAAATCTTCTTGCAAGTATGGATTTTATGTAGCATTCTATCAGATTTGTTAATGTTAAATTTATGTTTTCTTCATCCTTTGATCAAAATTGCCGCCTCTCTAGGTGTTTTACATCTTAAAATTTGTTAATAATTTAGCTCCCTTCAATGTGCCTCGACTCACGTCCTTTTATAGTAAAATTTATAGTTTCTAGGATATACACGGTCACTTACAGGGGCATGTGAAAGACTATGTACAATCAAAAACACCTCAATTTGTGATTTCATATGGGCACAAAGATAACACAGGCAATATACATAACCGTGTATCTCATTAGTATATACAGTCGTGTAACTCCACATGACCAGAACTTAAATTCTTCAATCTTCACACATTTATAGAAACTTACACTGACTCCATATACAGTTGTATAGGTCCTTAGTTGCTCTAAACCTTCATCCCATACTATGATTTCATTTGAATCATTCTCTTTTTGGTCCATTAAGGCAATTATAACCTATAAATACATTTAGAGTGAATTAAGTACCAAATATACAACAAAACTATAAAATATCAATCAAAACATCTTAATTATGAGTGTATAATTATAGCCAAATATTCATCTATCAACCCCCATTCAAATAAAACTCTATTTAATATAATTTAGCTACATCACAACTAGCGAGATAAGAGATTACATTTAATTAAGAAAGATACATCCATATCAATGAAGATCTTCACTATCTTTAGAAGATCCTCCCACATGGTCTTTATATTTTTGAGCTAACATATATCTACTATAATCTTATATGTCACATTATCCAAGATCTTTCCTTAATCTTGACGTTAGCGCCAAAATTGAAGTTAACGCGTCATAACCCATGCAAAAATAAACTAAACTTACTACTATAGCAATGGTGAGTCTAGGTTAATCCCACGAAGAGTTTTCAGTTAGCTTTTGTTATGAAAAATAATCGATGTTTAGTGGGGAGATTGGTTTGGTTTTGAAATAAGAAAATAAGATAAAACTAAACTGACAAAAACAAATTAAAGAAAATATACAAAAATGATGAAAGTGATGAATTCGTTAGGAATCTGGTTCTTTGGTTCAATTTTAGCCTACACCTAATTAAACATATTTCATTGAATTGTTGTTCTTTTATCTCTCCTTAAACTATGGATCGTAGATTAACAACAAGCTATGTCAATCCCCGTTCTCTCCTAGATCGTGTTTAATTAAGATACACTCGTTAATTAAACTTAGACACCAAACAACCTAGGATACAATCTCTAGATTTAATTGACAGCTGCATTACGAATTAGGAAAACAAACTAATATAAGCAACAATCACATACGCTCGAGTCATTTAACCTAGGTTAGGTTATCCATAATGATTACGAACCATTAGTCGCTATAAATGAATTTTAAATATAACAATTATAGATTATATTGAAACTCTAGTTATGGGTTCATTCACAAACAATCGAACGATAAGAGAAATACAATCACTCATACACAAAACCCAAATCCATACACATAGGATAATACAATCAATTCCTAAAGAGAGAAAGAACTAACAAATGCAAAGAAGAAATACTTAACAGGGTCGTCTGCATCGATGTCACCTCCGAACCAACGTCAGGATGCTAGCTCTCCATGGGGTCTCCAAATAGATGGAGCTTTGCCCCTTCTCCTCATCTTCCCCCAAAACGAAAACTAAAACTTTTCATAACCCTTTGTTGTCACAAAAACAATGATTTTATACCAAAAAGTAGGGTTCGGGTGAGCAGGCATAACCTCACGGGTGTGACATGGGTTGTCACACTCGTGACACCTATGATACACTTGACACGATCCTTCTTATGCCCATGTAACCTCATGCATGGTCGTGAACTTCTCATGCCTTAATCTTCTTTGTATGTTCAACATATATCTCATCTTTCTTGACATTTTCTTGTCTTCATCTTACACTAATCTTCTTCTTCTTGCTCCATGAAGACAAGTGAGTGTGATCCTTTGGAAAATGGCTCAATTATAATGCTTTCAACTCACTTTAGCTTCTTCGCTTCCAAATTATGCCTAAAATCAAATATGAACTAAAGTGAGTATCCTAAGCATTTTCCTTGCAATAATCACTAAGTGTTATAGAATAAATTCATAATCAATTAAGCACATATCACTAACGTATATCTATTATGATCTTATCTACCATATTACCCAAGTTCTCTCCTTGATCTCTATCCATTAATGATTATTCATTCAAGCCTTTTATAGCACATTGGTCTGGTCCAATGCTTACCCATGTCTAGTCGATTAGTCACGGTCTATCTATTTGAGCACATATTAAGTCCTTAGAGCTCTCACATGTCTCCCTCATACATGTGATCTAGCCAACCTTCAACTTAATGTCCATCTCAAGCTATCTCTTAGTCTTACACTTGAATTATGCATTTTGTATAAAAAAATTGCCGATGTGCACCAATGCATGTCAACTTATCGATAGTGCTTATTTTCCTTGCCTTCTTGTAAGTCTTTGCCTTGTTCTATCATCTTGAGTGTCAAACATTAATTAAGGGTCGCTGATGCCTGCATAATTCCACTATTAAGACATAGGGCTCTTACAGGAAATAAAGTTGAGCAATTTTTTATGAGTCATTTTATTTATAAAAATGGTATCCCTCTATCAGTTGTACTAGAAAATGACCATAGTTCATCTACTTAGACCTTAAGAAATTTTATAAGTCTTAAAATATCAAATAATAGTTCAAGGGCGAAAGATATTATAGAGGTCATCAATAGGACCATTTTGAAGGAGTTGAAATCAATGATAGCTTAGTTTAAAGAGATCCAAGAAGATGGTATTTAATTTTATTTTTCTAAAAAATAAAACAATAATAAAATAAATTACTAAGATAAGTCCACCTATCATTTTATACAATATAGTTTTAGTAAGTTCGAGTGTCAATCTTATAAAGACTATAATTACTAGTACTAATTAATAATAACCAAATCAAAGAAATAGGTAGAAATAAACATCTTGTAGATAAACTAGATCCAAATAAAGAATCCCCCTGGAACCCTTCCTATGCTTGAACTTATCCTAACTTAATGTCTAATCCTAATTTCTTAGACTGATAAGGTCGAAGTTAAAACTATATTATTTTTCAAGATATAGTTAGTATCTTTAAGTTGATTGAATCAAATCTCTTTCTATTTAAAACACCAACTAATGAATTAATTCACTCTATGAATTCACATAATAGGTTTGACCCTAACCTAGAAGATTTATATGATCCAATTTTTAGGAATTCATACAACTCTCATTATTCGCTCTTTGATCTAATCATATATATGATTCCTTAATCTATATATATGAAAATGATATTAAATCTTTATCTTTCACTACTTTTATTCAACGTAATAAGCAAACATGAATAATTCTTAAGAAAATTATAATCTTACATTAAATCAAGAAATCAACACAAAACGATAGGTCGAGGTCATCCCCCTAGATCTATATCCCAGTTGGTTTATACTCAAAAATAATAAAGAAAATAAGAAATAAGAAAGTATTCTCATGGATCTTGAATCTTGATGTTCTTGATGAATCTTAATAGACTTTTTGCTTTTCTCTAAGGTTGTTTTCTTCTTAATCCAAGCAACTTTTGGTTGAACCCTAATTGATAGTTTTTTAGGTTCCAAATTAATCTCCTTTAGTTATCTTCTCGACCCCTAGTCATCCTCAAATCTAAAAATTCCCTCTTTAATTGATTTATGGTCCTTTTAGACAACTCTCTCTTTTTTCATCTTATCTCTCCCCTTTTTATCTTAAAAAACCCCCAAATTTTGACCAATATAAGACTAATACAGTCCTATATTAGTTTTGTATTGTTCACATCTAGGAAAAATCTTAATTTATATAAACATCATTACCAACACAGTTTACCAATGTGTACCATGTCACGCCCATATTAGAAATGTATCTCTTATATCTTCGTTTAAGGGTTCATCCATGGAAAACATTTATTAAAGGCACGAACATGAGTTCGTGTTTAGGTTGAGCTATTGAACACATGACCATGTTTGAGTCGTGTTCTTCATGTGGAAAATTGTCTCAAAAAACATAATGTACTAGGGTGGAACACGAGAAGAACAATGTACCATACTCATGTCATATTCCTTCATGTACCCAGTTGTTAGAAGAGGAATGACCCATTAGCCTATATAAGGTTGAAAAGGATACCACATTTGTGTCATGTTAGTGAACAAAGGATCATGTTCAATTCGCGTTCCATTAAAATCACTTTAAAACATGTTTAACTTAGCTTTAGTTTATTTGAATTCATTCCTTCTTCATTAAAGAGCTAAAATAAGGCATGTAAATAAATATAAACTAAATTAAGTACTAACTCCTATCTTTGGATAGTTAGTGGAGAAATCCTAACTGTAGCTAGTATGACTAAGTATAATCAGCTAGACATGCTTATCTATATGTAATTATTATTTGTTAAATTGGACTCTAATTTGGAAATGTAATTATTTTAATTTTAAGAAAACCAAGTTAGTCTAATGCAGGTTTTATGTTATGTCTTAATGGAATTGTGTTGGCTCCAAATTAATTTTTTGGTTTTATTATCTTTGGTCTCTCTAGACTTGATCAACATTTATGTATGATCCTATGAGTATTTGAAAATTTTGAAATAATTCACTTTAGGAAAAATGATAAATCTTCAATTCAATTTTTCACCAACCGTAGTCTTCAGTTTTTGGAGCAATGGAAACTAACTAAAGCAAATCGAAAAGTGTGGTTAGTCTTTAATTCACTCTTGTGTATAAGGGACTCGTTAGCAAGTTCCAATAGTTATTGTTTTGTAATACAATATGGATGATGTGATTTTTTAGGCTAATTGAGTGTTAGTGTTATCATTAGGACTGACCAAGGTCAATTTATGGCACATTTTTTGAAAACTATATTTTGTACTTCTCCTATAAAAAAGATTCAATTCTATCTTTGTAAAAAAATTTTAAGGTCTTTGCTTTCATCCTCTTTCCATAATATTATAATGGATATTGATGCTCAAATGATATTCAATGTAATCAATAATCATTAAGAAAACAATCTATAATTTGGATATATCTTCCTAAAGTGTAGATATGTGTTTGCTTTAAACACTAATATTAATGGGTGTTTTAGTATTAGATGCAAACTAATGAGATTGTTCACTATTTGACTCGGAATTCTCATATATATGTTAGTTTTTGCCTTTAAAATCAAGTTCTTAAAGAGATTTTTTTCCAATGTTTCCTATATTTCTGGAATGAAATTTATTTTTTAAAATTTTATAAAATAAAAATAAAGTAATATTTTGTTGTCACTTTTCAATCCATTAAAAATTAAAAAAAACACTAATCTTTAAAATTCTGAAAATGAAAATCCTTCAGTTTTCAAAAAAAAAACACAGTTTTTGGTTAAAAATAACGACAAAATATATATAGTATGGACATCAGACGTGAATTAATTAAATATTACTAATATTATAACAACTCAACTCTTAAACTTAACTTCCATCAATTAATTTGACTTCATATAATAAATTGTCAATTGTAGCTAAATTAAATCGTTAATAAATAGCATTTGATTAGTTCACATTTGATATTTATACTGTATATATTTTGATGTTATTAATCAACTATTTTTTGACAGATTGTGAGGTATTTGGCTGTTTGACTATGTCAAACCATTGATAATCATGTTTAGTAATCAACTTATTGAGTTAGCTGATTGAACTCAATATGTTATTTTTAAAAATGCTCTTATGAGGAGTGTCTTGCTTCAACGACTGAGAAATTAAGAGACGAAAAGACGATTGTACCTAAAAGTTATAACAAATTATTAAAGTTGTCTTCTTTTATTATTACTTTTCCTTCACGAAGAACTAGGAGTAGAAAATATATGAAAAAATAATTAAACTTTAACTTGATTAATATAGATAAATAAAGAAGAAGTAATAGTAGTAATAATAATATTTATTATTAAAATTATAAATTTAATTTTTGTGAAATTAGATATTTAAAATTTAAATTCTTATCAAAATATTCAAAACAAATACTAAGACATCTCTGTAATTTTTTAAAAATTATACTCTCATAAAATTTTTATACTTAAATAACTAATATTAATTTTATCAAATTTTTTTAAATTAGATTTAACTCTGAGTTAACCGCTGTTGCCAGTTCTGTGTCTTTAACTCGATATTATTATTTATTAATCTGGAGAGAAGCGTTTCCCGCTTGTCCTAGAAACCACTCGTTCTTAATCTCTTCATCTCCACACCAAAATAACTCATCAGATTCCCTGCGACTCCGGAGACCACAACATTCTCTCAGACACAGTTCCTTTGTTTCTCTAGCTTAAGATGATGCTCAATCTCAACCCATTAATCTGTCCATTTCACCTCCGCTTTTTCCCTACTCATCATTTCCACTTCCCTCCCTCTCCTCTCCTCAGCTCCCCTTTCCCAACTTTCTCCATTCGATCCAGTAGACTTGGAGCTTCTTTGAGTGACACCCCGAACG
>JANQBM010000222.1:28286806-28305712 GCA_025594535.1 Erythroxylum domingense | reverse complement strand
ATCTCCAAGATAAGTATGTGGTATTTTGTGATAGTCAAAGTACTATATATTTGGCAATAATACTGTGTATTATTCCAACACTAAAAATATTGATGTTAGGTATCATTAGTTAAGATCCATAATTAAGAAACAATGATTGTAATTGAAGAAGATTCATAAGGATAAGAATGGTGCTAATATGTTTTGGTTCTTGGAAGCAAGCATGAGCTTTATAGTAAGCTCATCAGGATGACTCTCAAATATTCATTGGGGTGATTTGTGTCCTCCCAAAATAGGATAAAAGAGGAAATTATTGAGGGTCCAGTAAGGCAAATGAGAGTTTCGGTGATCTTAGATACATTCATAGATTGTAAGAATGATGAACGATTAAAATCAATATAGAGAAATATTAATTTTAAGCCATTTTTTATAGACACGACTGTGTTGAGTAGGACATGCCTGTGTCACACAACCGTATAAGTAACATAAACATTTAGATTAAGAACTAGTTGTCTTCTCCCTCTAAGATTTCTTGCAGCTTTAACCATTTTATCCCTAACAATTTCCTTTTTTGGAAATAAAACTCCTCCTTTTGGTACACTTCGCTTCTAGTGCAAATCTTCATCTTCTACAATTGAGGTTCAACCTCAAAGGAGGGCCTCTTAAAGGCCTAGAACATGGAGAAAGAAGGCCATCTGTCTCCCTTAAATCTGAATTTTGAAGAGTTCCCTGAACTCATTAACATTGCAAAATGGAAATAAGCTGGAGAACATTCAGCTACAATGATTGTCGGGAAAAATGTCAAATATGACTCTACGTAGCCTGAAGGAGCTTGGAAAAAGAATCTTAACATTCAACATAAAAAGGGTGTGCTCAAGCATTTTCCAAATGTTATGAATGATGGAGTGTTAACTCCTCCTATATAGCTCCTCTAAATAGGAGCAAATGCATGGTCCTCAACATTAGTGGATTATTTCTGGAATAAAAGGCCAGCATTCCCTGTTGTCCATACTTGGGTAGTAGCTAAGCGGTAGGAAGGGCTTGGAGAAAACCATGTTGATGAATAATGGTACATTCCTATTCAAATTCTTGACAGACAGTAGCTTAAATGAGATCATTGAACTTTGAGCTTGGCACATAAGTGGAAAACCTATGTTCATTCAAAAATGGAAGCTTGGTTTAGAATGTGACAAAGCTAACATCAATGCATTTCCTGATGGGTTAACTTTCATAATGTGCCACTTCAGTTTTGGACAATTGAAGGCTTAAGTTACCTTGCTAGTTGACTTAAGAAACCAATTTGCATGGATTCTCAAACTACTAAAATGGAGAGAATTTGCTTTGTAAAAATCTACATTGAAATAAAAAGAAACCATGATTTGCGTGATATATTGCCTATCTTGAAGCTTGGAGATGATGGGGAACTTAATTAAAGTTCCTATCACCTATCTATGGAAACCAAACATATTGAGTAAAAGATGGAAACCAATAGGGAAGTTCTTTAAAACAGGTTGGCATGATGAGTTGATGGGGTTAACTTTCCAAGAAAGAATAAATAAGGCTAATCAGGTTAACTTGGCAAACATTGAGATAACTACAAATGATGAAAATGAAGTATTGATAGATGATCTATACACTAACTCAACAAAAGTTGAGAATCTCCAAGCAAATCTTGAAATGCAAAATGATATTGTGGAAAACACTCAAACAGATATTGAGAACAATGTTGGAAATGAACTCCAAGTTGAAGTTAAAGATTCAGGGACCAATTCTAAAAGAAGATCCACTAGAAGAAAGGGCAAAAGCAAATCTAAAGGGGATTTCCCCCTGATGATACTAGTTGGGAATGTTAGAGGGTTTAATGACCATTGTAAAAAAGCAATGGTAAAGAAGATTATTTTAGAGAAGAGGCCTCATATAGTAGGGCTTTTTAAAATAAAAATAAAATAACCACAGATGCTAGGTGATTCTAAACTTTTGGGTGTAGAATGGAAAGCTATTTCTAATCACTCTTCACATTACAATGAAAGAATCTTATGCTTCTATAATTCAAACAAATTCTTAGTGCAAGAAGAAGGAGAAAGTGATTAGTTTATTCACTTTAAATGTTAAGTGGATAGTAAAAACTTGATCTTTGCACTTATTTTAGTTTATGCTTCAAACTTTCAATTCTAAAGGGAGATGTCATAGGACAATGTTTAAAATATTGAAGCTACAATCTCAACTCCTTGGTTGTTAATTCGAGATTTCAATTGTATACATTCTGACCATGAATTAGAAGGAGGAACAAGATTTCATATAACAACGGGGAGGGAGTTAGCAAATTTGTTCCAGAGAGAGAAAGTTATAAATCTCAGGTTCAATAGAATACTTTTCACTTGGTTCAATAAATAACAAGGACATAAGTTAATAAGGAAAAAATTAATAAAGCATTGGTCAATCAATCTTAGTTAGACTTGTATTCCTAATCTTTTGCTCATTTTGGTTCCTTTTTAGATCACTATTTTATACTTATATTGAACCTTAATGCACTAAGGATTTTTACAGCACATTTCATATTTTTTCAATGGACTAAAACAACAAGATGGTTTCTTGAAACTAGTGGGTACCTACTAGAACTAGAATGTAGATGGGTATAAAACGTTTCAGCTAATGCGAAAATGGAAGAAGCACTTTATAAACACTCAAACTAGGCAAATTGTGGAGACTAAGAACAAGCTTAAAGAGGCTCTGAATGATTGTTACAACTACCCCTACAATATTCAATTGAAGAATACAGAGACATGGAGACTTAGACAACATTAGGAGGCCCTTAGCTTGCACAATTCTATCTTGAAACAAAAGGCTAGAGTTAAATGGTTAAAAGATGGAGATTCAAACACAAAATTTTTCCATACTTCTCTATTAGCAAGAAGGAACACAAATAAGATTGTGGAAATCATAGACAGCAATGGAAATCCTTTTCTAGACCAACTTACCTTATTAAAGCTCACTAGGGAATTTTCATGCAACTAATAGGCACAGTAAATTATTCTCTATATGGTTACAACATCAAAAGATACTTTGACTGTTCTTTGAGACCAAATATCAAGAACTCATTAATTGCACTTTTCACAAATCAAGAAATCAAAGAGGTCTCATTTAGCATGAACGTTCAAAGGCACCTACACCAGATGGGTTTATTGTCTGGTTATTTAAAAAATCCTGGGATATCACTGGTAGATTATTTATAGAAATAGTCCATAAATGCTTTTCCTCTTTTAAAATGTTGAAGGAACTAAATCATACCTATATTTGCCTAATTCCAAAGAAACATGGATTACAGGCTAATTTTCTACTGCAACACAATTTACAAAGTGGTTACTAAACTCCTTGCTAATAGGCTAAAAATAGCTTTAAAGGGTGTGGTTAATCCAACACAATGAGTTTTCATGATTGGAAGAACCATAGGGGATAATATACTCCTAATGCATAAGTTATTAAAAGAATACAATTGAGGGAGAAACATCAAAAGTTGGTTTTGGAAAATTGATTTTTAAACATCAAAAGTTGATTTTGGAAAATTGATTTTTATAAGTCATTTGACACAGTGAGTTGGCAATTTATTCAATCATGTTTGGAAGTACTCAAATTCACTACTCTTTCCAAGGATTGGATCATGATGTCTGAATAAGCATTCTTGTGAATGGAGCCCCTACAAAGCCTTTGAATTGTGCTAAGGGAATTAGGTAAATGGGTCCCCTTTCCCCTTATCTTTTCACCCTAGTAGTAGAGGGGTTACCTAGAATCCTTAACAAGCTCACTGGTTATAATGGTAGGTATCAACTTCATTATAAATGCAAAGATTACAAGCTAACACACTTGATGTTTGCAAATGATCTCATTCTTCTATTTGGTGCTGAAATTCATTATGTGAACATTCTAAAGGATATTCTCCAGAGGTTCTCAAATTGGTCAAGGTTGAGTGTAAATATAGAGAAAAGTAGCCTGTGTGGTTCTAAAGATGTGAGAAATTCTGTTGAATTATTTAAGATCTCAAGTCTGGTATCTTGGCGTCCTAGTTTCTCAAGCAAATCCCAAGTATTCAAATTGCATTTCTCTAATTGAGAAATATAAATCTATAATTAATGCTTAGAAAAATAGGTATTTTCACTAATTGCTAGAGTTACCTTGATCATTTCAGTCCTTAATAACTTGTGTGTTCATTAGATTACTTATATGGATTGAATCATTAAACCGCGTTCATAGTATGGGAAAATTGTAAACTCTAAAAAAGCTAAAGTAAAGTGGAGTGAAGTGACAATTTCAAAGAGATATTGAGGTTGGGGATTATCTCAATACCTCTAATGGAAAAAGTGCTATTGTTTAAAAGAATCTGGAGGCTACATGTTGATAAAAATGCCATATAGATTAAGTTGATTCATGAAACATACCTCAGAAATCAAAACTTCTAGCAATTGCCATTTACCAAGGAGTATTATTGGATCTTCACTCATATGCTGACTTTGAGAAACCTTGTTTACCCTTGGATAAAAGCATAGATTGGGGAATGGAGACAACATCTGGGTATAGTATGAAAATTAGTTAGAATTAAAAAAAATGAGATAGCCCTGCTAAGGAATAGTGTCCCTCTTAATGCAAAAGTCTCTTCACTCATACATAAAGGTAGATGGATAGGCAATTTCATAAGATTTAGCTCCCTATTAGAGTATTTTCCCCAAATCATACACCGGAATATTCATGATATAATTATTTAGAACCCAGATTCCAGTGGACTATTCACCAATAAGTCGTGCTACTAGTAATGTCAAAAACAGCTCGACTCACTCGGCCTGATTTTGGCCTGGGTTAGGCGAACTATGGGCCAAAGTTGGGTGGGCATTACTTCCAAAACGACACCATTTTGTCAAAAACGACGTCATTTTTGAAATTTTTTTTAAAAATAAAATGATCCAAGTTCCTGTGTTGACGTGAATTTAGGGATCATAGAGGGTGGATTTACCACGGGATCTAAAGGGGTGAGAATCAGAGCTCGTTCTACCATTTTGAGATCTTTAGATTCGTTAGATAGAATCTTACCTTTACTTTTTATTATATTTTTAAAGCACTTTTCGAAAACACCTTAAAGCTAATATAGTATAGTAGCGCAGCCAGGCCAGTTTCAAAACTGACCTTATTATTAAAAAAAGGGGCGCGCTAGCAATTTATTAATATAATTGCTCCTGTCATCCGTCATATAGAATATAATAGAAAGTTAAGGGGTTGAGAAGTTGTTGCTTGCTGTCTACTTCGTGAGCCCATTACCCCATTTTGTAACTTCACGAGAGAGAATGAGAAAATTCTATATGACATGGCCAAGATGGGCCGAGCAAGTGGCAGCCCGGGCTATAACCCAACCTATTGACAAGCCTACATGCTACAAAAGTTTACAAGCTGAAAGAGAGAATGCACCATAGTTTAAACTCCTGTGGAAGAACTCCCTGAATCCTAAAGCATCAATGATCACTTGGCTAGTTATCAAGAATTAACTCAGAACCAAGAACAGGTGGTTTGGATCTTATGATCTCATATGCGTTCTATGTAAAGAAGCAAAAGAAGACAAGAATCACTTGTTCTTTCAATGGAGATAATCCAAATCTATGTGGACTAAAATCTTGCACAAGTTGGTTGACTATTGTACTTTATACAACTGGACAGTAATTCTAAATTGGATTACCTAAATTGTTAAGTATCAGATGAAAACTGGAGCACTTTATAAGACAACTTTCATAACTACAATCAACTCTTTGTGGAAAGAAAGAAACAAAAGAATCTACGAGAGAGATGAAGTAAACAAGCATCTGTTAGCTGAGGAAACTATCAATTGGATAAATGCCTTAGCAATTACGAAATCTGCACATCATAACCTATCTACAAGAATGAAGTGCAGACGAAATTTGTAATTTAAAGAATATGTTCTTTCTACTTGCTTAACTTGCTAAAAACAACATTTTTTGGTGAGCTCATTGTAATGTTGAAATAGCTTTGCTATGATTAATGAAAATTTCATTCATTTTTCAAAATAAAAACATAAACATATACGAGATAGATGATGACTTAGACAAACGTGTAAGATTAGACATGCCTAGGTCCCTATCATA
Organism: Erythroxylum domingense; assembly: GCA_025594535.1. NCBI lineage: Eukaryota > Viridiplantae > Streptophyta > Magnoliopsida > Malpighiales > Erythroxylaceae > Erythroxylum > Erythroxylum domingense. Next base: position 28,299,593 of record JANQBM010000222.1, on the reverse strand, counting down.
TACAACTATGTGTGAAGACCGTGTAAGTAACTATAAATGTGTCCAAGTATATAACAAGAGTCGAAGACATACATGACCATATGGAGATAGACATGCCCATATCCCTAGGATGCACAACTATGTGAGTGGACCGTATGACTGACTAGAACTGTTTACATCTTCGAATGTTGGAAGAATGATAGACACGGTCACTATACATTATCATGTGTAATATTGAAAAATTGAAAAAAGAATCGTATAAATAAATTTATCTACTTTTATCATAAAAATTAATGAAAAGACATTTGAGTTAATTGTTTGAAATAGTATGCTTAATATTTAGAATGCTTATTAACAAAAATAACTTATTTAAAAAACTAAAATAAAAGCAATAAATTGATAAAAATAAAGTAGACATCAGTTTAATTGGGTTAGACTAAAATTTAGAACTAAAGCAAATATTTGGTTTTTAAAATTCATTTAAATAATGATTTCAGATTATTTAATAATTTAAGTTAATTTGAATGGATTAGATCGTTTTGGATATTCTTTCTTCTCGTGTGCTATAATTATCTATGATAAAGGTCAAAGTTGGGGTTTCACGTCATGAGACTGACAAAATATTTTAACGAGAATTTACAATTCTTTATGAGCCCAAATCCCAAACGTCAAGTCAACTATCAATTTTAGGAGTAAATGTTGAATCCAAATAACGTCAACAAATTGAGGTCACGGTCGGTTAGAAACACAACAAATTACTAGCTTTGAATAATCCCAATCCAACTACTCAACTGTTTTTTACTTTATTGAAACTACTGGTACTGGACCATTTGTCACAGTAGTTACACTTCTATTTAATTTAATATATCTTTTGAAACCAAGGTCCACCAGAGAATCTCAAACTTTAGAAATTGCCTAGACAAACTTCCGCCACGTGGCGATTACCCTTTATTCCCTGCTTCTCTGGACACCTCCGTTTTTTTGTTTTTAATTTTTCTTTTTGTACCAACGCGGCGCAACACAACACAACACGTAAACAAACTCCTTTTCCCTTGGTTGTTCTATTTATATATCTACTTGCTTTTCTTCTCCTTTTCACATATTCTCCGCTTCTTCCCTCCCATAAACCACTCACTCACAGTGACAGCCACGGACTTTCTACTCTTATAAATATCTGCTCACGTTTCTCGTTTTCTCTTCAACATTCCTTCAGAATACGAAATTCCCATATACAGTTACCTGAAAATCTGCGAGTTTTCACGATGCCTAACAATACGATTTTGGTCACCGGAGGTGCCGGTTATATTGGGAGTCATACGGTGCTTCAGCTTCTATTAGGCCGCTACTCCGTCGTCGTCGTCGATAATCTCAATAACTCCTCCGACGTCGCGCTTAAAAGAGTCAAGGAGCTCGCCGGAGACTATGGCAAAAACCTCTCTTTTCACAAGGTTAGCTACCTTTGTTACGATGCTTAACAATATGATATTCGGGCTTGTTTTAACGTTTTCTAACTATTTGCAATTAGTTCCTTGTTTCGATTTAGATCCATGAAGTAGTCTGGTAGATTTGTTGGTTTTCGTACGTTCTATTCGTGCCTGCGTTGGAACCAATAATGTGTACTAAAATACATAATTCCTGACATGGAATTTGTGTTTATTAAATATTTTCTTACGCTTAACGTGGGAGTGGGACAGGACAGGACACTGACAGCACCATGTCATGTGTCATGTACTATTGATTGCCTGGCTTATTCTTTTGCTTGGAATTATGCTGTGAACTTCAGGTTGACCTCCGGGACAAGCCGGCACTTGAGAAGATATTTTTGGGTACAAAGTACGAGGAGTTTTCAGTTGAATAATTGTTGCCCAAGCGTTTGACCGCATGTTCGGTAGTTTTATTTTTGATAAACAAATTTGCTGCAGATTTGATGCTGTCATCCACTTTGCCGGATTGAAAGCAGTCGGCGAGAGTGTGGAGAAACCATTGCTCTATCATGATAACAACCTCATTGGGGCTATATCTCTGCTGGAAGTAATGAGTCTTCATGGGTGCAAGAAGGTATAGAGACTCTTTTGCGTGTCACATTCTGTGGCTGGGGGTCTGTATTTGCCTGATATTCGTAACTTTTAAATGGTTTTTCAGCTTGTATTTTCATCTTCAGCAACAGTTTATGGCTGGCCTGAAAAGGTTCCATGTACGGAGGAGTTCCCCATTTCTGCTATGAATCCATATGGACGAACCAAGGTATGTTCCTGATGCTCAATTGGTGCTTGCTAATATTCAGTCTAGGCAACTAGTTAGTTTTTTGGAGCTTGAAGAGTGTTTTCGTTTGGATAGTTTAGTTTGGCTGACGTTACATTCAATTTTACAAAAAGAAAAAAAACCACTTTTCTCCTTCAATACCATTCTTCGTCTAAAAAGGCTTATTTTCAGCTTTTCATTGAAGAGATATGCCGTGATGTTCAACGTTCAGATCCTGATTGGAAGATTATTTTGCTAAGATACTTCAATCCTGTTGGTGCCCATCCCAGTGGCCATATTGGTGAGGATCCCCGTGGAATTCCAAATAATCTAATGCCATACGTACAGCAAGTGGCTGTTGGCAGGCGACAGCATCTGACAGTCTTTGGAAATGACTACTCAACTAAGGATGGAACAGGGGTATGATTGGTGCTTCACTGGTCCTTTCAAATTTTGGAGATTCTCTTATGTGTGAAACTTGTAAATGTAACAACAGTCTTCATGCTTAAAGTCCGTAGTCCATTTGTTACTTTTAAGTTGGTCCGCGATTTGATCTCTGAATTTTCCTAGGTTTGGATTTTGTTTCTGTGGTGTTGTGCTAACTGATTTAGGGTTGCTTTATATCTGTCATCTGTCATGAAAATACTCTTCCATGGTGTGAGGATGTTTCAGCGCAAGGTCCTCGTATCTATTGATTTTGATCTTGATGACACTTGTACTTTCAGGTACGTGATTATATTCATGTTGTTGATTTAGCTGATGGCCACACTGCTGCATTGCAAAAGCTTACTGATCCTAAGATAGGTAAATTCTTGAATCATGATCCTTGTTTCCCAGTCTCACCCATGTAATTTGTTTTGTTTTACGATAGTTGGCTCTCTTTTTTTAATGAAATCAATTCATGAATTCAAATGTTATCTATGATCCCATAATTGTGGATTCCTGGAGAATCTATTTGCATTGCTTTAACATGATCGACAATGAGTGACGTGTCCTGACCTCTACGCACTTTAAGTCTGAGTGCTAGTCTTTTCTGGTTTAACTTATCTTCTTTGATCATGATGCATATATATATATTTATCGAAGTTACCTTAATCGCATCAAAATGTATACACTGGAGATTTGGTATATTTCCTGTTGTTATATGTTGATTGGTTGGATTTATGTTACACAGGCTGTGAGGTTTACAACTTGGGAACAGGAAAAGGAACGTCAGTTTTGGAGATGGTTGCAGCATTTGAAAAGGCATCTGGAAAGGTATAATTTTGTATTTATGTCACAAAATGCTCATGAGAATTGTATTTATATTACTGTGGAAAATGGTTGCAACAAATTGGTAATGTTTGTTCTTTCTCCCTTAAGGTTAAGAAGGCGGGTCATCCGTATCTTTGATCATATATTTGATTTATGCACATATAATTATGATTATCTGTTTGAAGGTTGAACAAAAAGCTGTTAGCCACTTCTGATTTTTCTGTACCGGAAATCCATTAGGGAATTGATATTGATACCAAAAAAGAAATAATTGGATTGCAGAAAATTCCTCTTCAAATTGCTGGAAGAAGAGCTGGTGATGCTGAAATAGTTTATGCATCAACAGAAAAAGCAGAGCGGGAATTGAAATGGAAGTAAGTACGTCTCAATTATGGTGTTGTTCCCAATGATTTAGCGTGTTATTAAATGTTACATGTGTTTTTCAATGGCTACAGGGCCAGGTATGGCATCGAAGAAATGTGTAGAGATCAGTGGAATTGGGCAAGCAAGAATCCTTATGGCTACGGATCTCCTTGATCAAGACGAAGGCAGACAGGCATGTAGCAGTGTAGGCCACCCAAGTTATGAATGTAGAAAATGTATACCACAATCATCTAGTAGATGTTCCATTAGGAATGCTTACAGCTTAATAATGCAAATCCATTGCTTTCCCACCAGACTACAATTCTTTGCTTGTCTATGTAATTCCTTTCTCCTACCAAATACAGATTCACAGCAGGTTCATTTTGCTATTGTTCTTAATAACAACAATTACCTTATAACTTACCTTATATGAGGATTCAATTTTAAATTACTTAATTAATTAATTAATAGTAGTCTTAGCTTAATTCAGCAGTAATTAATTACTAATCCAGTAAACATAAAATTAATTTGATGATGAAATAAGTCCCATATATTTAAAATTATCTAGGTTGGTGTAGAGATGAAAAAAGACTTGGCCCACTGATTGACTGAATCTTAAGTCTGATTTTTGGGTCCAACGGATAATGATAAAATCATACTATTTTGTCGAAAATAACGTTATTCTGTCTTTTTTTTTTTTTTAAATTTAAGTTTGAATCGAGCCGCTTGAGTACTACCAAATTCGAGCTTGAGCATGCTACCTCCGGCTCAATTGGGCCTTTAAAAGGGCCATGATCCGAGACAAACCTAGTCTGACTTGTTGTCAACCGCGGTGGACGGATGAAATTTAAATATTAATTAATAAAACCTTTCTAAAATTCTCTTCCTCCTTTTCCCCATCAGGTTTACATTTCAACCAGGACTCTCATCTCATCTTTTCAAAACTTCCCCCCCTCTCTCTCTCTCTCTTACTGGATCTAGCTTTCTTCTTCTTCTTCACGCCTCACCTATCAGATCCAGCTCATCGGAATCTGACTCTGCGATTGTTGCCGCTGGTGGCGGTTATTTCTTTCCCTTTTTCATTAGATGGAGAATCTGATTTCGTTGGTTAACAAAATACAAAGAGCATGTACGGCTCTTGGCGATCATGGTGAAGCTAGCGCATTACCTACTTTATGGGATTCCTTGCCGGCGATTGCCGTCGTCGGTGGCCAGGTTACCTCCATATCCTCCTTTCTCTGCCATGATTCCCCTTCGTGTTTTCCATTTAAAGTACAAGCTCCAGTTTGGTGATCTGAGCTGGGGTGTTGCTAAGTACAGTAATTAGCTTGAGCTTTTGCTTCGATTTGCTGTTTTATTTAATTTATAATGGATTCAATGACGATTATTTAGTAATTACTTTTTGCGTTTCGAGAGGCTTTGACTTAGTCTTTTGTATTCTTTTGTTATGTTTACTTATAGAGCTCTGGTAAGTCTTCCGTGTTGGAGAGCATTGTTGGGAAGGACTTTTTGCCCCGTGGATCTGGTAATTAGATTGTATTAATATTGTTTAGTTACACTTTTCTGTTTCTAGTTTTAGTTTATTAATTAAGAGCGTGGAGTTCGATATTGTGCAGGGATTGTTACTCGGAGACCACTTGTACTGCAGCTTCATAAGCTTGATGAAGGCGCAAGGGAATATGCTGAATTCCTTCATCTTCCTAGGAAAAGATTCACTGATTTTGGTATGTTTTCTTTTGCTACTGACTGGGTTTTGGTATATGAGGAACATGCCTCTTGTATGCATAGGAAGATATATCTTTGTATTAGTTTGTATATAATGTTGTTTCACCGTACAAAATTCTGGTTCTCAAAGTTTGCTTTACAATGTTGATGGTTTTATAATGTAGCTGCTGTGAGGAAGGAGATTCAAGATGAGACTGATCGAGAGACCGGCCGCACCAAACAAATTTCTAGTGTTCCAATTCATCTCAGTATATACTCGCCTAATGGTAAGAATTACCTATTTAAATTTGTTAATTTGGGTTCAAGTTACAGTTCTAAATTCACATATGGTGCTTGTACTTGTTAGCTCTTCATGCTTATCTTCTTTGAATCTTGGCAGTTGTCAACTTGACATTGATTGATCTTCCTGGACTGACAAAGGTAGCAGTGGGTAAGTTGCATAGATTCTGATAAAAATGATTTGCATCTTGTTGTTGACAATCCTAGGAAGAGTAAAAAAAAGACTATTTGTAAACGTTAAAGCTTAAATACTTTCCTTGTACGAACTCTACAGATTTTTGTGAGATACTTGGGCCAACATATGTTATTTGATTTCAAAAGTTTTGAAGTTTCCTCTGCAGTTATTATGATATTAATATCCGATAACATCATGCACCTTTTCTAAATGTACAATATGATTTATCAAATACAGAGGGTCAGCCAGACAGTATTGTGCAAGATATAGAGAATATGGTCCGCTCCTACATTGAAAAGGTACTATACATCATTCTTGCCAATATGCGTAGGTACTAGTTTAAATTGGAGGTCTTTTTCTTTGTTGTATGGAAAGCTTTGCCCAGTTGGTAGGAAAATGCATCTTTGGACCATTGACTTTCTACTATTAGTATATTTCCTATATTCTACGCATGGATGGTATGCCCAATATAACACTTCTTTTATACTGTTTCTATAATTCCAATGTTTATTGCAAGGCTAAAATGATAGGTATAACACTGTTTTGTTTGCTAAATCTTTTAATGTAGCCCAACTGTATAATTCTGGCAATTTCACCTGCAAATCAAGATCTTGCTACATCAGATGCAATAAAAATCTCCCGTGAAGTGGACCCTACAGGTAACCTATATGCATTTTTTTTTCTTTTACAAGCAGTTATTATCATCAACTTCAGGTAGAAAATGTCTATGGTCAGTGCAAGCTTCTAAATCTCTTAGATTATATGGTTTTGCAATGTTTCAATCCCTTTTAATACTTGTTGTATGTTATATTTTCAGGAGAGAGAACCTTTGGAGTCTTGACAAAGATAGATCTAATGGATAAGGGCACTGATGCAGCTGATGTAAGTTGTGTTCTTTCTGGCTTTAAATCCACAAAGAACACTAATTTCTGTTGTTGTATCTCAATTCAAGACTTAATATTGCAAATGGTCTTAATTCTAATTGAATGAAGTCTCAATTACAAAATCGTTCCTAAATTGTTTCCAAGTCAACCTACAAACTTTGATACATAGTAGTTGCCAATTTTGAACTCTGAAAACTTCTATGCTCTTCCCTCATTTCTTTTCGCTCCCCCTACTTATTGAGGAGCCTTGCACATGCTTGTTTCACTTGTTTATTGGAAGTAGTTCATGCCTTCTTTGCCATTAGCTTGTCTCATTCTCAATCGCATCTTGGGTTTGCCTAGATATTGGAAGGAAAAGCTTATCGCCTTAAGTTTCCGTGGATTGGGGTTGTTAACCGCTCACAAGCAGATATAAATAAGAATGTCGACATGATTGCTGCTCGTCGCAGAGAGCGCGAGTATTTTGCCAACACCCCAGAATACAAACACCTTGCACACAGAATGGGCTCTGAACACTTAGCAAAGATGATGTCAAAGGTAGGCATCATTATCTCCCATGTGTATTCCCTGAACATCAAATTTAAAATTTTTACTCTGCTATAGGTGTAACTTGAGTTGATAAACTAATAGCAAGGGTAACTTTCTCAGCATTTGGAAACTGTTATCAAGTCCAGAATTCCAGGAATTCAGTCCTTAATCAACAAAACAATTTCTGAACTTGAATCTGAATTGAGTCGTCTTGGAAAGCCTATAGCTGCTGATGCTGGGGTGAGCATGCTTTATTTAAATAGTGTGTATTAACTGGAGCATGTCTTCAGGCTAGAAGACTTCTGTCTAATGACTATTAATTTTTGGCTTGATGTTTAGGGGAAGTTGTACACAATCATGGAGATTTGTCGTCTTTTCGATCAGATCTATAAGGAACATCTTGATGGCGTGTATGTATCACATTTGGATTTTTCCTTAATTATTTAAGCTCCTTTTATTCACCTCTTTGTCATCCATCATAATAAGTTCTATTTGACATGTCTGATATCATCCACAGGCGACCTGGTGGTGACAGAATTTACAGTGTTTTTGATAACCAACTTCCAGCTGCTCTGAAAAGGTTGCAATTTGACAAGCAACTTTCGATGGATAATATTCGAAAATTGATTACTGAGGCAGATGGATATCAGCCTCATTTGATAGCTCCTGAGCAGGGATATCGCCGTCTCATTGAATCTTCTTTGGTTACAATCAGAGGTCCTGCTGAGGCTGCTGTTGATGCGGTATGGATGAAAATTGTTAACGACCCAACATTTTATTTGACACACTATTTTTTATTATATTTCAAAATCAATTGTTATTATCTTTTCTTACATTGTCCTGCTGCTTGAAAGTTTGATTCTTAATTGCTAAGCAATTAAAAGCACATTTGTAGGTAAGAGTCCGACTAATTGGAAACTTGGAATGTTTTTCATGTTTATTCTTTCTTGATGTTACTGTTCCATATAGGTGAGCCAAAGAATCCTTGCACCTTCCTTGCCGGCTATTAAACTGGAAGTTTTGGATTTTCACAAAAACTTTTTCTGGAATAGCAGTCTCTTTGATTTCAATGGCTGAAAGATACAGACGCAAAGAAGATTAGAAAAAGAGCTGATCTTGACAATTAGGTTACATGCATCAATAACTGCACAAGTACCTAGATGCTTTTTTTTTCTGCAGTCATGGATGTATGATGTAGTCTAATGCTTCTGTGAATTGGTTTGAAGTGTCCTATATATGAAGGTGTATGTGTTAAAATTCTCAGTCTTGATCTTTTCCAATTTTATGGTATAGTGGATTTTTTAATTTTGTAATGTTGATTTTCTAAAATGAAATGTTTGATTTTATTTCTGAATTGTAGTGGACTATGTGATGCAAATACCTTATTATAGTTTATTTTTTCTCGTTCACATACTCAGGTTCATGGCATATTGAAGGATCTAGTTCACAAGTCCATAAGTGAGACACCGGTATGTTGTTATCTTTGCAAAATCTTTTTGCTTCTGTCACATGCTTTTTCTTGCTGCTTTGCTTGTAAATTTTAGTGGAGCTCTCTGAACACAAATCTATTGAGGTTTTGGAATTACGTGTCTACTTGAAACATAAGTTCCATGAAAAGTTCACTTGTAATTCCTCTTGTTAGATATTTGTAATACAAAAAGTATGGATCTGAATTCTAGCATTTCAATTTCATGAAATTATATCACTTAATCCAATTCATTTAAAGTGGGTACAGCATGCAAATGGTTTTCACATTGCTTATATTTAGTAATATACTCTATATAAAGTCTAAAACATTGTTCTCTATGAGAAATGTTAAGAATATATAAGGAAATTTTGCCTTTTGAATTTGACTCTTTTAATGTTCTAAACAAAAAGGTATATAGAAATAAAATAGAATACAATATATTAAGTGGTTGATTCTGAACATGATTATTTGTTTTAAAATGAGCTTTACAATGAAAATTATCGTTTGCAAATGAAATCCAAATGTATTTGGTTCCAAACATCTTTTAAGTTGAAGTTTTTAATGTAGTGAGTAAAATATGTAACTGAGACTTCTGAGAGCAAGTAGGACATGCCTGATTTTGGCAAGCACTTGTTATAATATATTCTTGGCATTATTCCAAGCCCTACCTGCCTTGTTTTCTGGGTCATGAAAGCTATGATCAAAAACGAGAATATATGTTACCCAAATTTGACTTTGAGCATAAAAGCTTGGAAATTACAATAATTTGAAATAGCATATCTGGAAAAGGCACTATCTGCTTCTAGTATGACAAGTACTCTGTTTGCTGTGATGGAATCAGAAAACAGCTTTAGGCTGGTTCTCGTGATTGAGGGATTTATCATAACCTATTTTATTTTCAGGCCTTGTGGCAGTGAGACGTAACCTGTCTCTCTGTATAGAATCAAGCATATTTCTCTCTCGTTAATCTTTTTTCTTCATACATTTAATCCTTTGTCATATTATGAACTTAGTATTTCCGAAGTATTTGGTGCTAGATGGACCTTTTTCCTACTATTATTATAACTGGTGGATAAGTTTTATCTGTCTTCTTTCTCAGGAGTTGAAACAGTATCCTGCTCTCAGGGTAGAGGTTGGAAATGCGGCAATTGAATCACTTGATAGAATGAAGGAAGAAAGCAAGAAAGCAACACTTAAGCTTGTTGATATGGAGTGTAGCTACTTGACAGTGGATTTCTTCAGGAAGCTGCCTCAAGATGTTGACAAGGGTGGCAACCCAACACATTCACTTTTTGATAGATACAATGATTCATACCTTAGGCGAATTGGTAAGATTGATGGGTGCTCCACTGGGCATTTATTTGTGTCCATGTATTTAGACAACTACACAGTTTCCTACTGATGTTTCATGTATGCACAGGAACGACAGTTTTGTCTTACGTCAATATGGTCTGTGCAAGCCTTCGAAACTCCATACCCAAGTCTGTTGTTTATTGTCAAGTGCGTGAAGCCAAGCGAAGTCTCCTTGATCATTTTTTCACAGAGTTGGGAAAAATGGAGGTGAGTGATGCCGTTTCTTTAGGGGTTATTAATGTTTGAATCTGTGAGGCTGTCCCAATCTTGATTCCTGAGCCCTGATAGATATAATTGTTGTCTGAATGAACTTTGCAGCAAAAGTACTTATCATCTTTATTAAGTGAGGATCCAGCCGTCATGGAGCGGCGCTCTGCGCTTGCCAAGAGGCTGGAGTTATACAGGAGTGCACAAGCTGATATTGATGCAGTTGCATGGTCCAAATAGAGTTGGAACTATATATATTATGACCCTTTCTGTACAAGTAATTTAGTTTGATGGCTGTGCTATTCTTTCATTTTGTATTGGGAAACAAGGGGTTTTGTTGTACTACTACGTTGGGCGATTGACCACGAGGGCATTAGTATAATACTTTTGTATTCCAAATATATATTTGCCTCCGATATTTGACATGCCAATGCCGTCAAAATGGGGTTTGAGTGCCTGCATAAGCTATGTTGATATTGATGCTGGAACGGTCTGGGCCTTTATATTTTCTCAAAAGTCATCTGCAGATCCATACTAGGCAGCATGATATGCCTAGTTGGATTGTTTGATTAGTAAGATATTCCTAAACGATAAATTTATCAACAGCCTAACCGGTAAATATATTACGAGTCATCCGGTGATTTTTAACAAAGAACTTTTGTCTATGGATTGACATAAGATACAATTAGGTATTCAAGTTGGGAGGAGCAGTTGACTTTTTCTTAATCGACCACACTAACAGCCAATGACTTGCTACTACTAGTCATCATCACCCTTTTACCTTATTTGTTAGGAGCAATGAAAAGGACTTCGTTTACTTCATTAATACCAGGTCCAGGTAACGGTATGAGATATTAATTAGTTATCGGATGCCTCATGGCCCTCACCCAAATTACAAAACTCTCCTCGATGTCGCTGCTCCATCACCATTCACCACTGCTGCTGCATCATTGTAAATTGTCATCTTCTCCTATCAACTTCATCTTCTTCTGCCGTAACTTGTAAGTTTATCAATGACCTGCTGAAGTATGGTCATTTTTTGTGTTTTTATTGTTATTTGGATAGGTGATAACAGAGCTAGTGTGGTTGAAGCCATCATATTAATTCTATTAAAGACGTTGGTTTTACAATGGGTTGGAGATAAATACATGTTTCCCTCCCTCCATCCATCCACGAAATTCTCAAATACGTCATCAGCTGACAAGAACTGTGTCCACCTTTGGCAACTCAATAGGTAGTTACATAGTTTTGAGATTTCTCTTACTGTAAGAACTACAAACAAAATTAGATCATCCACTGGAAGTCTTTTCATTTTCATTTGGGCACCTGCTTCTTTTCCCAATCCAATTTAAGCGAACATCACATCTTTTGCATAACCAGTGAGTTTTCTTAAACATGTGATGCAGTCGAATACTTTCTTGCCACTAAACTTTTGCATTTCTCCATCGGCACAAGCCACTATTGTGCTCATAACAATAAGATAATTAGGCACTATAATAATATTCACAAAATATGTAATATTTAAAGTCTGTATGGGATTTCTATGCCAAGAAAATCACATAAGAATTGGCGATCAGTTCCTAATTTTTCAACTTTTATGTGTGCTTTAAATATAGAATTCCTTTAAACTAAATCCAAAGAGCTAGTTTCTAAAAGAAAAAATGGTAATAGTTTCCTTTTTAAATTATGTTGGTAGCTTATTTTAAACACTATACATTTTTCTCTCAATCTTTCTCTTGTGAGTTCATTATTTGCATTGGCTTAAACTAGGGATGTCAATAGGTCGGGCCGGGCCCGGGCTATCCAAAAAACAACGGGACGCAGGCCAGCCCGTGGCGCGCATGGGCCGGGATAGCCCGGCCCGTGGTCGGCCCACGGCCCGACGGGCCAATGGCGAACTGGGCCAAACCCGACCCGTCTATATTTTTTTAATATAAAAAATTACAAAACGGCGTCGTTTTAGACAAAATGACGCCATTTTGTCGGGCCGACCATGGTCGGTGTAACACCCCAATTACCCTAAGGTACGCACCGGGACGCCCGTAGGTCATTCCGATACATATCCTAAGATAAGGGAGTGCTACGTTCGATCACTACTAAACTCCACATGGCATCACATACATGTAAATAAATTAAAACTGTAACTGTAAATCACAAGGTTTTTAAAACCAAAATTTCTCTTTTCATTTCTCCAAAAATAACAGTTTATACAACAGTGTACAGTCTGTACATATAGGAATCCTAATACAGATGCTATGCCAAAAGAAGTGTAACAACTCCTAACTAGGTCATCCAAAATGCTGAAGTCCCAGCTGACCCACCTGTGTGCCA
>JANQBM010000222.1:28272152-28286706 GCA_025594535.1 Erythroxylum domingense | reverse complement strand
TGAGAAGGACTAAGGATGTATTCTTGATATATGGAAATGGAGATCTTGTAGTGAGCGGGCATACAGATGCCAGTTTTTAATCTAACTAGGATGACTCCAAATCCTAGTCAGGTTATGTTTTCACACTAAATGGTGAAGCAGTTAGGTGAAAGAGTTCCAAACAAGAGACGACTGCAATTTGATGACCGAATCAAAGTACATTACAGTTGCGGAAGAAATAAAAGAAGCTGTTTGGATCAAGAAGTTCGTCATGGAATTTGGAGTGGTTCTTAGCATAGTAGGACCAATATTGTTGTACTGTGACAACAATGGGGCTATTGCTTAAGCCAAATAACTGAGGTCTTATCAGAGATCCAAGCACACACTCAGGAGATATCACCTGATCAGGGAGATAATTTATAGAGGTGATGTGAAGATAGAGAGAGTGCCACAGATCAAAACATCACTGATCCTTTGACTAAGCCACTTCTTTAGAAAAAATTTGATTCTTGTGTACTCGCCTATGGTATTAGATAAAAAGGCGATTGGCTCTACTGTAAGTAGGAGATTGTTAGAGTAGTGCTCTAAAAGCAATCGCCTTTAGCACTTTTGTACAAACTTTATTTTGATTAATAAAGTAATAGACATTTTTTCATTGATTTGATATTCATTTATATATATATGAATTGATATTGATCTTAAATCGAATTAATGAAGTCCATGATATAAAACATAGAATGAAGGAAATCATGATGAGATCATGATAATGATATTCCTATCATTTGCAATTATGTTAGTATCTAAACAATCCCTAGTCATAGGATTAATAAGACAGGACATTATTAATCCGGAAAGACTAGCACATATTATAATTCTTGATTTGATCAAGTGTGTATGGCCTATTTTAAGTAGGCCACAATTGTTCATCATAGGGCCACGATCGTGGACAAAGGTGAGACATGCCACGACCGTGGCCATCAAGGCTACGATTATGACAGAGGCCCCGAAATGACATATAAGTGAGTTATTCACTTATGTATACGAACAACTTTCACTTCTTACACACTTAAGTGATAGAGAAAGGATTCTATAAGTGTTCTGGAGAGAGTGAGAAGAGTTCTTGAGTTATCTTCTCGCAATTTATGCAAATGTTGTATAAATCAACATACATGCAAGATAACCTTGTCCTATCTTCTATCATATTGAACATCTACTTGAATTCATCAAGTTTGGTGTTCTAAAACCCTTACAAATTGTTTCATCTTCCTTCTTTGCATGTTCTTGGGTGATCAAGGAGGGGTTTGTTGTTTGTAACAACCCAAACAAGGAAAAGAAACAAGAAATGAGGAGATACACAAGGTAAAAAGTTTTGTTATTTCATGTTCTTTATATATCCTTGCATGCATGTGAGATTCTGTGGTTTCCGAGTTGTCATGGTGTCGAAATCTTAATTTTGACACTTTCGCTGCATTCACATGCATGTGATGTATGCAACCATGGCTAACCCAATAGATCATGCACTTTAGGCCACGATCGTGACCATTGTGATAGAAAAGGTTAGGCGTTGGCCATAATTGTGGCAGATAGGGCCACAATTGTGGCCTACGTCGAGCTGACACAAAAACTCGAGTTTTGCAAAATTGCTCGAACCTTTTCAACACCTAATCAACCCTAGGGCTTCCAAAGTATAAATACATAATTAAAGGACAAATGAAGCAGATTTTTGCAGAAATTTAGAAACCCTAGAGAGCTATTGAGTGATCTGAGGAAGGAGACGAAGGAAAAGAGATACAGAGATGAAGCTTGATGTGAATTACTTCCTAGAACAGGTGGTTTCCTACTGTCGCTGCCTCTATTGATATGTTCTGAGCATATTTTCCAATTTATTTTAGTTTTATTGATATATGAAATTGAGATAATTGTCGAGAGTAGGTTTTGTCGAATGTCGATTTTTGTCTAAACTCACCTTCGGGATTTTGATTCTTGAGATTAATAAAGTTTGATTTATTTTTTTTATTTTATTTATTTTTGATTCAATATCTGTTCTTAATAATTTGGCAATAAACTGAGAGGATGAGTTGAGTGAATATCATTAAATTGGGCTAATGAGAGTTAGGTAATTTGATAGATAATAATTGAATCAAACTGGTGAAATCTTGTGACGAGAGATTGAGCATAAGTTTCTAGCAGGTTATTAGACAATTTTAGAACTAATTTAAGTTTTGGGTCAATTGTGAGTCGAGAGATCACAATTCTATAACTTAAATTAGGGATTATTAATTAGGGTTTAAAGATTATAACGAGAGAGAGAGAGAGTAATCTGCCCTAGGACCGTCTAGACCCAATAATTTGGTAATTGCATAATTAATTAGATTTTCATTAATTTCAAATAAAAACCCCTTTCTCTCAATTGGTAGTTCCTAGGTTAATTCTTGATTTATTGTGTGATTTGCTATTTTGTTTATTATTTTAGAAATTTAATTCTCATAATTGATTGTTGATTGATTAATTTTCTGCATTTATTGTTTATTTTAGATTGTTGCAATTTAGTTTCGAACTTAAATTTTAGGACTAGATTAACCCTCCTCGTGGGATCGATACCTTAGGTACTACGCAAACTCGTGCACTTGCGGTATTATCGAGGTTAAACTAGTAAAACTTAGCATACATTAACCTGTGATCACTAACCTCTCTTATTCGTTAAATAGTTATATGTAATATACAAATTATGAGGACTTATGAGATTTTTTAAATTATGGGCATGTAATAGATATGTGTATACTGCTTCAAAAGGAGTCTATTCAGTAACCAAATACATAGGTGGATTTTTTTAGATAACAACAAAAAATTATTATCTTTATTTAAACACATGTAATCCAAGGTGGAGAGATCATTCTAATTTCAACTATGAGAATTTGCAAATGAATAAGCTTGTGACTTAACTAGAAAATTTTCAACTATACAAGCAAATATTTTCATCTAGATAATAACTAAACCAAACTTCTAATTTTGGTACGCTTTTAGAAAGATATTATTAAATACTTTAATACTAATATTCAAGGTATGGAACATCATATAGGTTAAATGATAATTGGAATTAGTTGGATAGAGGTTTACATGGGAGGGAAGCGGCCTTCCCAAATTTTTTTCAATCTAAAGTAAAATATGAATGTAATAAAGTTAAGAAGGGATAAGGTAGTTGAAGAACGAAAAAAGGCAACTTTTAAGGTACATAAATAATTCGTAGAAAAAGTAGAGTATGTTACTAAACCCAAACATAAGTTTCGTCCGCTTTTTAATGTAAACTAGTTCCTCCTTTTTTTTATTAGGTTTTTAAAGCTAAAGAAAGATGAGAAAGATAATCAGATTTTAGAGACGTCTAGGAAAATACAAATCAACACAACTCTATTAGATTCCATTAAATAGATATCAAGATATTCAAAATTTTTAAGGATTTATGTCATAATAAGAGAAAAATAAATGTTGATGAGAACATAATAATGGGTAAGAATGTCTTAGTAGTTTTAAAAAATCCCTTCTAAGTGCAAGAATCTGGGTATGTTCACTATTCTTTGTAAGATAGGCAACACCATTATTAAGAGAGTTATGATAGATTTAGGAGTTTTGTTAATGGTAATTCCATTATTTATGTATGCTTCATTAAATCTAGGACCTTTGAAAGGAATAATTGTTATTATGTAGATGGTGGATCATATTAAAGTATACTTTAGAGGGGTAGTTGAGTATGTTCTTATGCAGATAGATGATAGTACTTTTATAATGGAGTTTGATGGTGAATTAATTTATTTTAATATATTGAAAGTTATAAAACATCCTAATGATGTTTATTCTATTTTCTCCATCAATGTTGTTGATTATGCTGATTTAATAATATAAGAGGTCTTTAAAATGGATGGTGAGGATAAGCTAGAGGTTAACATCACCAAACATGTTGATTTTGAGAATGAGACATTACTATAGTGTTTGCTAACAATTTAATATCTAGCCAAGAAGAGAAGTTGGCTCAAAGGCTAAGAAAGGAGGTCATTTGTTAGACTATAACCAATATTAATGGAATAAGTCCTTCTATATCAATGTATAAAATTATTTTAGAAGAAGGTACCAAACTAACAAGGGAAGTCCAATAAAGGTTAAAATCCTAATAATGGATATGGTGAAGAAGGAAAATTTAAAGCTTTTAGATGTTGAGATAATTCATCCTATTTTAGATAGTAAGTGGTAAATCTAGTCCAAGTAGTCTCCAAAAATCCTAGTGTTACAATGATGAAGAATCAAGATAACAAATTGGTTCCTATATATATATATATCTAAATTGGCCACTGTGTTTGTTTTAATTATAGGAAGTTGAATTTAAACATTATAAAAAGATGGATCAAATGCTTGAAATACTAGTTGGCCATTCTTATTATTATTTTTTGATGGTTTTTTAGGTTATAACCAAATTATGATAGTAGTGGAAGATCAAGAGAAGATTATCTTCATATGTCCCTTCAGTTCTTTTTCAGACCAAAGGATGCCTTTTATACTTTAAAATTTTACAAACTCGTTCTAATGGTGTATGATTAGTATTCTTTAATATATTAAGTCAAAAATAGAGATCTTTATAAATAATTTAAATGTTTTTGGTGTTCACTGGATGAATATTTAGATATCCTTATAGTAGTTTTAGATAAGTGTATGAAAAACCTTATCTTAAATTAGGGAAAACATCATTTCAGGCTACAATAAGGTACAGTTTTAGGACAATTATTTCTTTTAATGGAATGGAGGTTGATAAGTTAAAAAAAAGACCATATTTGGTTTTACCTTACCCTATAAGTGTGTAAGAAATTTAAATTTTTTTTAGCAATGCAAGTTTTACTCAGAGGAAAGCCATTAACATAGGATGAAGAGAATAAATATTTCATAGGATGAAGATCCCTCCTCTCATTATCCTTATTTTTCCCAGTTCTTCTTTTCCTCCCATTCAATAGTCTTCCTTCCTTTCTCCTTTAGAGCTCAATGGGTCTTCATCATTTTCTTCTGTGGTGCTAGGTTATAATTGCTCATTTGTATGTGTTGTAACCTGTTGAAGGGCATCACATTATTTTTACTCCCTTCTTATTTCCTGCTTCTCTTTTCTTACTATTAATATAATAATTTTTTTGGCCTTTCTCTAATGTCAGCTTTTGCTATTTAGGGTTAGTCAATATGTCTCTTGCTGCATATTTTAGGGAAGCTTATGGAATCCACTAGTTGTGGAGACTCGATTTAACCTTGCAGTGTAATACTTACATCAACAAATAGTTTTTTGCACTTGCAATTCTTAGAACAGGTAAATACTTTTATATATCTTGTATATGAAAATTGGAAACGATTTCCCATAAAGAGATTAATAGTTATGTCCTATGTGGCATATTGGATTTCGTAAACTTGGTTTAAGTTTTTCTGATTTATAGTGGCATAAATTTTTAATTTAGCAATTGAATGGGATAGTGGTGTAATGTCAAATATTCCATTCAAATGAACTTCAAAAATGGAGCAAACAACTCTTACTTGATGCTTAAAGATGCAGGCATCTTTTATACACTTTTTTGATGGCTATAAAAACTACAGGAATATGAAATTATTGAACTGGTTAAGTGATAAATGATCAATTGACAATATTTTTATACTTATATTTAGTGTGATTTGCTTGTTATTTGAGAATTTTGTGGTATTTTTGGTACTTATTTTGCTTCAAGTGTGTTTTTAGATAATAATTTCCTTCATAGAAAAAAGAGAGAGAAGAATTCAAGCTAAGTTGAGGCACAAAATGGAAGAATTGAAGCAACTTTCGAGATATATAGTCACGTACATAGACTATGTTAACTAATGTAAATGTGTGAAGCTTTAAAGGAACTATTTATGTCTGTATAAAGATACACACTCGTTTATGTGACATATATGACCATGTATGTAGCCTGTGTAAGCTTTTGAAATTGTGTAAAGTCTTTATTTAGAGGAGATTATAAGATATACAGTCACTTACATAGTCATATAAGTGATCATATATATTCCAAAAACCTTAATTTTTACTTTAAAAGGAAATTATGAAGGATAGCAATTGAGGGGGAAAGTAATTGGAGTTAGATTAAACACCAAAAGTGATTAAAAGAAGTAGTTATGAACTTAGGATGGGAAAAATATGAAGATTACTTCAAGATATCCAATAGACAACAACCTTTAATCCAAATTTCAAGAAGATTTCATTAAAGATAAAGGAAGGATATATAAATGATAGATTCTTTTATTTATAATTATTCTTCTAAATACTTAATGCTAGTTTTGTTTTTTATATGTTTAGGAACTAATTTTTTTAGTGCCTAGCAGTAATGAACCCTTGGTTAGGATGGATAGTATGATATAGTCTTTTATTCAATGTAATTTTATTAATCGACTTATTGCGATTCAACCATGCGTTTATATTTGTGAACTAATATGTTCAAGATATTAATTTAAAGTTTGATTTCATATAATTGAGATTAAGAAACCTTTCATTTGAATAGATCTACTATAGTTGGAAGAAGTTGCATGTAAACTTAGAGATAGGTTAACATAAATCCTATGGATTAGGGTTAAACCTAATAGTAAAATTCATGAATTGAGTAATGCAATCTTAGGGGTTTTAACTTAAAAAGAGGTTTCAGCTAATCAACTAAGGGTTAGTTGTTAATAGTCTTAAGAAAGATATAAAAATAAGATAGGAATTTCCATAGTCTAATAATCAGTAATTTAATTACATGATAAAGGGTTAATGTTTAAGATATATGCGTAGGATTCATTGCCTACATAATAATTATTTGATATTGTTTAATTGTATTGCTTTATTTATCCCGATTCATTCTTGTGTTAATTTAGTTAGTTTAGTTTAGTTTTAAATTAAACCCAAAACTTGATTTGGTAGTTAGATAATAGAAAAAGGGTTAATAGTATTACTTCTAGCCTCGTGGTATCAACATATACTTATTAGTGCTAAATATAACTATACTGTGAACTTGCATTTAAAACATATAATATCACACACATCAAGTTTTTGGAGTCTTTTTCAATGATTATAATATTACAAAAACCTAGATTTTATTAATCTAGCCATTATTACTTATTTAAATATTTTTCCTTTATATTTTTAGTTTGTCTATTTATTTTATTGACTCTTTGGTTTTTTCATTTTTCACATATCTTGGGATTAGTTTATGACCTGAGGTAATCCATCATACTTATTAGATGAAGATCTATAGATTGAGAGAACAACTCATTGAAATCTCTACAGAACCTTACTTAAAGAGATTGAGTTAAATCGATAGATAGAGGAACTAAAAGGGCAGATTGATACCAAAGAATCAGGAACTATAGCAGGCTAACCAAGAACTATGTTTGACTATGCTAGACCAAATTTGATGAGAGTAGAGCCCAACATTAATGGGCTATGAAATAAGGATCCCAACACATATATCACAAAAATTTTAGAGGTTTATGATACCTTTAATGTCAATGTTACCAATGATGATGTAATAAGATTGAGATTATTCCTATTTACATTGAGAGGTAGGGCAAAACAATGGTTGAATTCTATGCCTAGATCATCACTTACTACGTGGGACCAAATAGCATAGAAGTTTCTTTTAAAGTACTTCGAGCCACTAAAGTCTCCCAAACTCAGGAATGACATCTCCTCCTATTCCCAGGTTGACTTTGAAACATTATATGACATATCAGAGAGATTTAAGGAGATATTGAGGAAATTACAACATCATGGTTTACCATTATGGATGCAAATTTAGACATTCTACAATATGCTAAATCAGATTATGAGGCAGATGATAGATGTTACAATTAAAGGTACTATAAACAATAAGATACCAAAAGCAACCCATGACCTTATTGAAGATATGGCTTTGAACAACTATTAGGGATGCTCTTCTCAAGCAAGACTTAACAAGCCAAAGTGGGTATATGAAGTAGATACAGTTGTGCAATTAGCAAACTAGCTTGAAGCTTTGAGCAGAAATATTTATGGATTGAATATGAATCCTTAGTTTTAAGTTATGTAATATGAGATATGTAGGATAAGACATCTATGTCAAGAATATTAAGCACTACAACCTAAACATATGGATTACATGGGGAATGCTCCTAGATCTGAGAACAATCAATATAGCAATAAATACAATTTTAGATGGAGGGATAACCCTAATTTCTCTTGAGGGAATCAAAGGCAGGCAAGGAATAACCCTCCACTAAGATTTCAGTAACATCCACCTCAGGCTAAGAAGTTAAATCTATAAGGTATGATGACTAGACTTGTTCAAGAGTTAGACATAAGACATTAGAGAATGGAGGCTTCTATACATAACTTAGAAATATTCAACTTGTAAATTTGATTTGTAAAATATCGTAAGGGAGCTTACCTAGTACCGCCAAAAGAAAAAATAAAGACAGTCACCCGTAGGAGTGGAAAGGGATTACAAGATGATAATAAGATATAAAGAGAGGATGACAATGGGAAAAAGAGTCAAGAGAAAGCTAAATACATAATCCATACTCCAAAAATCAAGGAATTCCAGCCTAACATCCCATACCTTGCTATATTGAAGAAAGATTGTATGGATGAGTAGTTTGGTAAATTTCTTAAACTTTTTAAACAACTTAGCATTACCTTTCCTTTTGTTGAAGCTTTTTTATAGATGCCAAAGTAAGCAAAATTCTTGAAAGAGTTGCTATAAAAAAGAGGAAGTTGGAGAGTTAGCTACTGTAAGACTAAGTAAGGAATTCTCAGCAATTTTACAAAACAAATTACCCAAAAAGCTTAAAGATAAGGATTTTTACTATCTTTAGTTTGATTGTTAATTTTTTAGTAAAAAAGGCTTTATCTTATTTGGGGCTACAGATATTCCTGAAACTAGGATTATGGAAACCTAAACCTAATAGGATGAGCATTCAACTAGTCGGTAGATCTATTAAATATCCTAGCGGTATCATTGAGGATGTACTCGTTAAAGTTGATAGGTTCATTTTCCCAATATATTTTGTAATTCTTGATATGGATGAAGATATAGAGGTTCGATGTTAGTTTGACCCTTTCAAACTACTGCTAGAGCTATTGTTGATGTCAATGATGGCAAAGTAGTTCTTAGGATAAGATAAAAAGAGGTTAATTTTAAAATATCTAATGTGAGACACCCCCTTAAATATAATGATGCTTGTTGTATTATTAACATTGGTGATTTTGCAGCTTCAGACATTGTGAATAAATTTTTTCTAAAGATGTGCTAGAGTTGTAACATACTGTGACTTGAATTAGGGTTAAAATGGTGATTATTCGAGATTAATGAGAAATTAGGAAGCATAACTCATGTTTATGCAAAATGTGGCATACACATACACGATATTATTGATCTTGCACATTACAATTATTTGTACATGCATTCATTAACATTTTTTCGAGCATTATTAATTGTTAAAAATGGAATTAAAATGTGAATTGTGAATTATTTGAGCTAAAAATTTATTTGGAGAACATTTAGATTATTTCAAACTTTTGGTGAATTTTGAAAAAAATTCTAAAAATTTGGGGTATTTTTGGATAAAAATAAGAAAAATAAATAGACCAGTTAAATTGTGATAAGTGGCAGTGTGAAATAGTGATACGTATCAAACATGAAAAAAAGCCACGTAGAGTAAGAACTTGGTTCCTCTGTTGTTGTTTCTTTACACTAAAGGTGTTGTTAGACAAAAACAATCTGAAACACTATCGTGTTCTGTGGGAAAACATGGATATTGATTATGATATTAGAGTAAGACTGACAATCTATTGATAGGGAGTTTAATTGTTGTTTACACTATACACTTGATTCAAAAACATAGCTGAAAGCTTGTTAAATCAAGTAAGTGGAATTTTAAGGTTTTAGGTTATGTTATATTGACAATATTTTATGGTTTAGCAGTGAATACATGCATGACTTGTGTAAGAAGTAGCTTGGTGATAGTGATGATGAGATGATAAATGAAAGATTTGTGAAATAAGTTCTGTTTTGAATATGAAAAGGCGCTGGAAAGTTGATGTAAAGATATATACTCTGTTTTGGTTCAGAGAAATCTGAATATGGTGATTTCACTGTTTATATGTGAAATTGTGAAGTATTTTTGGAGATGGATTTATAGGAATTTAAATGAGTTAAATAATATGAAATAAAGTTTGGTGAAGTCGTGAAATAGAGTTACATAAATAATAAATTTATGATGAAATGAATGAGTAAAAAAATGAGAAAAAAATTCATTAGATGTATGTAGAAAGAGAAATAAAATGCAGAGACAGAAATTGACAAGTATGAGAATCGGATTTTTAATTTGTTTTGTGCTGATGAGCTAAAATTTAGTTAGAAGAATCAGTTAGAGTGTTATTTTTGTAGATGGAAAAATTGATGTAAGAATCAAAATCTAGAAAATACAGTAGAGAGAGAGAGAGAATTTGTAAGGTTTCAAACTTGTGATTTTTGATGTGTAAACTTGAATTTGATTTGTTTAAGGACTGTATAGAAGTTAAAAATGCATGGTGGATGTGTTAGAAGTTTGTAAATGTAGAAATGGAAGAAAATGAAAGAATAAGAGGAGAAGTGCAGTTCAGTGAAGAAGATGAAGGTTTGAGTTTTAGAGAGAGAAAAGGGGGGCGGCTGTATGTATGAATTATGAACTAGAGTATTTCATTGAACAACTCAAAGTCTTTTGACTATAACTTTTTCATCCGAACTCCAAATGACTTGAAACTTAGATCAATGGATTCATGTGACATTTTTCCTTCTCTCTATAAAACTTTAGAGCTATCTGAATTGATTTAAAAGTGATTGATAGGATGAAAGTGTGGAAGTTTGCTGGAATGTTATGAATTGGAGAATTTTAATGAATATGCTTCGATATTCTGATTATAACTTGATCTGTAGATTTCTAAACGAGTTTATTCTTAATTTATATTAAATTAGAGATATATGTCTACAATTTATTGAAGAATTTGAATTTTAATTCTGTCTCTAAGCTTGTCAAAATTGGCATGAAATTGAGTCCTGACCTAGGTTGTAGCACTCCCAGGGACAGAAAACATATCCCGTGGTTGTTAAATAAACTGTATTGATGTAGACCGAATTAGGATAAGGTTTTCTACATCAAAGTTTTTAAGGTGGTATAAAATTTGTAATTTTTGGATATGAGAATTAAGAGATATGTGTTGTATAACTTGAAGGCATAATCATACATTAGCCAAAAATTTCAAATGTTCATAGTCTGTGGTATTTTGAGGTTAACTCATAAAATAATGAACCAAATTGAATGATCTTAGTAGAAATAAAGACTTAAGACATAGAAGAACAATTTGTTATAAGGAAGTGTTACAAAATTCTTTCACTTTCCTGATGAAATTAATTGTACAAAATAGACCCAAAAGTATACCTTTAAACAAATTTGAGTTAATAAATTGAATGTGGATATTTGAATGATTATTATGACTAGATTGATGATAAGAAACCCATAATTGTCTTGAACATGCATTGTACATATTCAATAGACATGAATGTAAATAAATGAATACATAATTGTGCAATATTGTGATATGTGAATGTATTGTTTGTATAGAGGAACGCATTGAATGACAACATCCAGACATTGCCGATACTTCAAGGCAATAGCTATTTAGAGCAAATTATGAGTAACCTAAGATGGTCTCACCTTATTGTTTTGTACATTATTGAACTTTATTGCTATCTTATTGAATTGTACTGAATTGTACTGATTGTGTACTGGATTCTGGACAATATATATCTGAGGTGTTTTGATACATGAGAATGATATTGGAAGTGCTGATTGAATGTAAATATGTCTGTCTAAATGATTTTCTAATTCTCAACTGAAAAGTTGAATATCGGACCTAGTCCGATGAACACTGCTACTGTGACTATTACTGTAATTGATACTGGGACTGATATACTGTTATTATATGCAAATGAAAGTTATTGAATTTGATGACTAAATCGAGGCATGCACTTCATTCCGATGCATGTAATATAAAGGAGTTATGACTGGTGTTACTATTGATACTGTTATTGATAAGAGCTTTAAGCTCCCACATATGTGGTTCGAGCCTATGGCTCACCATGACCAATGAGTCATAGACTAACTAACTGAGCCTCGATAATTCGAGATACTGTAAAAACACATAATCACAACAATATAAAAATGAATATGAGTCTCATGCATATCGCATCCACATATAATTTGAATTCATTGAATGATTTGCAAAATTGTGTGAATGTCGTTATATGATTGAACTGTTTAACTGAGAAATGATTTATCTGTGATAGTATTTGATACTTGTCAAGTGAATTTGAACTATATGATTACATATTATAATTGATCTTGTTTTATTACATGAGTGAACCATCGAGGATGGTTACTCTGCTGAGTTCGTAAAACTCATCAAAATTGCACCATTACTTTTTAGGTTCGAGAGTGAGACAACCTAGCTTCTAAGACTCTGTAGAAGCATATCTTGTGTAACTGTTACAGTTAGATTTGGCCTAAAGGCCGGTCAGTTAGGATTGAGGACAAAGTTGTTTATTTCGAGTTTATAGTATTTGGTGTGTACTGAGTTATTTATCTTCATAAGACAATGTTGTATAAACATAGATGATGTTGTACTATATGAAACAATGTTCATTTTGGTTTTGATATAATGTGATAACATTTTAGGTTTAAAAAATGTGTGTGGTTTAGTGTATGATGCCATATTATGTACAGTGAAGGTGAGATAGTTAACATGTCATTTCTGACAGGTATGTACATGTGTATCCGATGGAAACACGTGCATATGTCAGTTTGGAATGGGGTGTTACATTTTAGTATTAGAGCATGGTTTGGCATCAATAGGGATATGTAATGATATTAAGTGTGATGTTGTGGAAATGTCGGATGGTAATTGAAGTTATTGTGTATTATAGGTTATTATCTGACGTGGGTAAACAAATGGAATACTCAGCTAACCTAAGATCGGAAAGAGTTGGTATGGAGTTGTCTGTATGTCGACCTGAGTGAGTGCCTCCAAGAATTCTTGAGAGAAGGGAAAGGAGGTATGATAAACTGCAAAAGTAGGGAGCTGTAGATTTTTATGGTAGTATAGACCCTGCAGAAGCTAATGAATGGTTAGAGTAGATAAAACGAGTATTTGATCGGATGGACTGTGAGTCGGACGAAAAATTTGACTATGCCATTTCTTTGCTACAAGGCCCGACTTATCAATGGTGGAAGACTGTTCCCGGCAGTACCACCAGGCCATGCACTTTGACTTGGGGAGACTTTTTGAGGGCTTTTCGAGAAAATTATATGCCCCAGGTATACATGGATAGGAAGATGAAGGAGTTTATGGATATGAAACAGGGTGGAATGTCTGTAGCAGATTTTGAGATCATATTTAATGAGCTGATGAGGTATGCTTCTGTCTTAATTCCTACTTAGGCAGATAAATGCAGCAGATTTTAAGACGACCTGAACATGGAGATTCGGACAAGGCTAGCTCTTACTAACCTGAGCAGTTTCACTAAGCTTAAAGTAGCTTCAATCCGAATGGAGCAATTGTTGAGGGATAGTCAGTCTAAGCAGAGATTAGAAACTGGTCAGAAGATGCCCAGTGAGTCTCAAGGTGGTTCTAGTAGAAGGTTCAGTAAACATCAGATCTGAACATTCAGACCACCAGGTAGATCTAGACAGTTAAGATTTAGACAGAGGGTGGTTTTACTCAGATTGGGAATAATAGATGTAACATCCCGTTTTCATATAACGGGTCGGACCAGGGAAACGGGTATACGAGAGACCAAACAGAGAAAGTAGGAAAACACATGTCATGCTCATGCATTTGTGAACAGTGATTGTTGCACATGAAAAATGTTTGTACATGCATTCATGACGTTTTCCCGGTATAAGTGTGAATAAATGGGGAATTTTGCAAAATATGTTTTGTGAGTGAAAAATAAAATGGGCCACCCTCGCGGGGCACGGACTCGGGTATCACCGTCGATATCGGGTTCAGATCCAGCGGGAGTGGGGTGTTACATTTTTGTGGTATCAGAGCCCAGAAGTACTATCTTACATGGGCATTTTCTAACACATGAGTCAAATGCGTTGCATTGGAGTCATGTCATAGCAGATAGTGGCGACTGATCTCGAGTCTGAGTCGTATGTGTATGAGTCACTTGCATGAGCATGCGTGAAGTGTTGAGATGTGAAAAAAGTGAAAATAGGACAGAATGTGACCCATTGAGGGTTTATGAACAATGAGAAATGAGAAAAGAAAAATGGAAAATTGTAATGTGGAAATACCCCCTCGGATGTGATAGGATTATGAATACCTTGGTATGGGCTGTAGTGAAATTTAAAGCATATAAATTGCGTTGATAGAAAGCGAAATTTTCGATTGTATGGAGAGGTCAAATTTGGACATAAGAAGAATGTCGGTTATATGGGTCTTTATGATTCCGAATTAGAAACGAGAAAA
>JANQBM010000222.1:28236696-28251843 GCA_025594535.1 Erythroxylum domingense | reverse complement strand
CCAATTCTAAGATAAATAAATAAACAAACAATTCGTAATTAAATAATTAAACAAATAAATCGATAATAATTGAAAAAAAATTTTCGGGGTCCAACTCCAAAAATGCACATTTATAAGCCAAATATTGATATCCAATGCTTATTGATTCAAACTATCAATACAAATGCAAATGCTGATCAATAACAATTATTTATGTTGTCATGTTTCATTTCTTATTTATAACAATTTACTTTACTTTCTATGTTGGGCTTGCACATTTATTGTGCGTGTGGATAACGTGAGGTGTGGATATCTAAAGATATCAAAACTATGGATACTTGAAAGTATCAAACTATAGATACCGAAGGCATCAAATTGTGGATACCTAAAGGCATCAAATAGTGGAGACACAATAGTCTCTAAATGAAGACATCATTAGTGTCAAACTGTGTAGTTATGCTATATCCAAATAGGCATGCCCGTCTATCCACCACCATGATAATAGAGTAGGCATTATAACATTTCCTTTAACCATTTGCCAATTTCACAATTCATCTATTAATAAATCATATGATACACATTTCAAGTAATAAAATATGTATCTGTGTTCATACATGCAAGTCATAACTTACCACGATTAGAAGGGTGTCAAAATCACACTTGTATAATCATACTATTTAAATATGAGCAATAAATATACAAATCATTTATGTGCATGTAAGTTTTCTTTGGAATGCATTATGCTCAATCTTAAATTCCAATGGTCAATCACTAAATTCACATATGGTAAGTCCTATTTCATTTATTTCTAGGTGTTTGAAAAGTTTCATACACATTCAAGAAGGTTTAGATAAGATTTAGTAAAAATAAAAAATGAAAACAAACTTAAAATAGTGCAATTCGAGCTAAGCCCATTGTGGTCTAAAAATAAGCAAACAATAAGTCTAGAAGCAAATCATATGATAGACTCTAGTTTTTCCTTAATATTAATATAGAAAAGTTAGAATTAGGTTTGAATGTCTTCTGGAAATTTATTTGTAAAAATCAAGACATTTATACCTCTAAAACATGAGATATAGACAAAACATCACAAGTTGTTCAAAAATAGGGGCAACATCAGGTCACCATTTTTTATCTCAATGTCCAATATCATAAAGCTAGAATTAAGTCATATTCTCTTCTAAGGATTTCTATTTCTATGTCTCAATTTTCATATGCAACTAAAATCACCCAATTTATAGGTGTTTAGGCTGAGTGATGACCCAAACGATATGGCTGGTTTAATAAACCCTAGAAAGAATTCCACTACATAATACTCTCTTGTCATATTCAACCAATTCTTTGTAAGATAACACCAAAATAACACCAAAAAATCAGCCCAAAAACCATTCCACATCCAAATGAATCTTTGTATCCATTCAAACATACACACACAAAGAGAAATTAGATTAAGTGTAGTCCTATACCTTAAAATTGGCAAAGTAGTTCTTCTAATGCCTTTCCTTCCCTTCCTCTTTGGCTTTGCTTGACTCATAAAATGAAAAATGATGGGACGAAGAAGGTGAAATGGAGAGGAGAAAAATCCAAAGCTAAAACCCTCCAAGTGTTGTATATCTCCCCTCTCCATATGCCCTTTCATGAATTTTCTAGTGTTTGACACTTATTTTAGTCCCTTTGGACCATATGTTACAATCCTATTGGACCATGTGTTACAATCCTATTTGACGACATGTTATAATTTTATTGGACCATGTGTTACAATCCTATTGTATCATGTGTTACAATTCTATTAGACTATGTGTTACAATTCTACTGAACCATGTGTTACAATTTTTTTAGACACATATGCTTTAATGTTATTGGTCACACATGCTTTAATCTAATTGGTCTATGAGTTGAATTTAGGAAAATTGCACATAGGTCCTTCTTCTTCCTTTAATTTCGACATTGGCATATGATCTTATCAGTTAATTTCATTTCCCTATGTCTTAAGTTTCTAAAGGAATTATATAGGGAATTATACCCAAAAAACTTCAGGCTGTTCAAAAACAAGGACAACAGTCAGAGCATAAATTCAAACCAAAATTCAAAACTCTTAGAGATAGAATAAAATTTATGTTCCTTCATAAAAGTTTTGGACCTATTTGTCTAGTTTAATCTCCAATTATAATTATCCTATTTGAATGTCCATAGGCCATGAAATAACCAAATTATAGAAGTCTGTTCAGTGGAACCTATCCATCTAGTAAGGTACACATCCTAAATCGACTAACTTCAGTCTTATCATACAAAAGCAATGCAAAAATATATCCAATTTAACCAAAAACATTCCATAAGAAAATTGGATTTTTTTCTACCAATTCCCTTCACATCATGTTCATAATCCAAGGAAACATATCAAAATTCCCATACATATCTCTTGTCTAAGTATTTATGTCTATGGAAAAATGAGGAAATTACCTATTTACCCATGTCTTTCATATTAAGTACCATTATGTCTCTTACTATACTTAGATGCACTTAATTTGTTATGTTCACTTATTAATACACCCTATACATGTTATAATACTTCTAGGGTATATGTTAGGGTCTTACATATAAATATATCTGGGCATAACATTTATAGAGGCCCCTAAATCTAGCATACACCTTTCAAAACTAATATCTCCTATTTTACAAGGGATAGAGAACATACCAGAGTCCTTAAATTTTTTAGAAATTTTCTTTTCAATCATGACTAATATGTTCTCTCCAATATTGACCCTTTCATTTTCCTTAAAACGCCTCTCGTTACTGCATAACTCTTTCAAGAACTTTGCATATCATGGAACTTATTTAGTTGCCTCCGAAAAAGGAATATTAACTTCAACTTTCTTGAAGGTATGAAGAATTCTTGATATGTTACCTCTTTTCTCAATATTTCTAACCTATAAGGAAAAGAAGGAACACTTTGAAACTTGTCAATTGGTAATTTGTCAGTAGTATCTACTTTTAATATCCCTTTATTTTCTTCTTTCTTATTTTCCTTTTTAGATTTAGGCATAACTTCTAACTCCTTTTCCACTTCGTAACTTTTTATTTTTCTTTAGTTAGGTTCTCTTAATTCTTTTCCACTCCTAAGCCATTTTTCCTTAGCATTTTCTTCAATACATGGTATAGGTTGAGTAGGCAATTTCCTAGTTAATTACATAGACTGGTGCAAATTTGTTATATTTGGGTCTCTAAGTGTTGTAAATGTGCATCTGTCTTCTTTTGATAGTCTACCCCCTTTGTCTGTATTTGCCCAATATGGTTAGCTAATTGTTTCACCATATCTAAGAATTGACCAGTTGGTTTTGAGGTAGGTAAATGTAATAAAAGACCTTGGATTATTTTGATTACCAATAAAAGCAAGTGGATTTGTCCTAGGTCCATATCTAAGTTTGGATGATCTTTTCAACCCTCATTATATATGCTTATATTTCCTTTATGTTTATCCTAGATAACTACCTATAAAATTCATATCTTGAACCTGTAAAGAAGGAAATGCATTAGTAGGGTGAGTAAAATCAGTGTAAATTCCACAAGCACGAGCTTGGTAAATACCACTAACTACAGGTTTTGACATTAAAGTATTCAAATGAATTCCTTGTTGAGAATTGTCCTTTAGTTGATCTTAGATGGCATGAACATCTATTTCGTTAACTCTCCTTACTTGATTCATCTGAAGTTAGAGATTAATTTTCTAGATTATACAGGAGTTTTATCAACTAATGCCCCACCACTAACTACGTATATCATGCTACTATCAAGTGGTAAAAGTCCCTAATAGAAATATTGAATTAATAGTTGGTCAGTAAAATGAAGATTGGGACAACTAGCACACAGTCTGTTAATTCTGTCCCAATATTCATATAGTAACTTATTTATGTATTGTCTAATTCCATATATTTCTTTCCTAATATATCTTGTTTTACTATTAGGAAAACATTTAAAAAAAACTCTAAACAATTTTGCCCATGTATTTATCCACCTACGATGCAAATAATATAACCAATCTTTAGTAAAATTATTTAATGAAAATTAAAAAGCATGTAATTTCACTTGTTCTTGATCAATTCCTTCAAGTCTCATAATAAAACAGACAACCAACAATTCTTTTAAATGTTTATGAGGATCCTCACCTGCAATTTCATAGAATTTAGGCAATAAATTTAAGAAACCTGAATTTAGCTTCAAGGGTCTTTCCCAGACTGGGAAGATGATGCATAGAGGTTGATCTTCTAAGTTTGGCTCTGAAAGTTACGTTAAGGTAGTTGTAACCATTTTAACACTTTTTTCTTCCTTTTCCAATTTGGTTTGTCCTTGCAATTAGTACATTTTGAGCATGATCAAATTTATACATGGGGAAATCATGCGATTTAGAGATTAATAAGTTAGTTTCCTCATACTTGGTTTAAAAGTTTTAGGAAAAAATGCCACACACATGGCGAGAGAAAGAGTCTTTAAGGAAGAGGCATCAAAGTGAATCTTATATGCTAGCCCAGCCCTCAGAGAGGCAACAGATACTTATATTCAATGTCGAGGCTTAAAAAGAGCAGTATTAAAAGCTTAAGGATAAGAAATTTGGAGTCAATCTTTATATCGATTGGGAGGCCTTAGAGCAGGGTAGTTTAGCCTAACTAGTAAAGGAGCTTGTATAGGTAGGAGCATGGTCTCGATTATTCAGAATCGTGGAACCATCATATAGAGAGCTAACTTTGGAGGTCCTCTCCACATTTTGTATAGAGAAAGGATGTTATGATGGGGATCACCTTAATACAGTTCAGTTCTGGATAATAGGGGAGAGACAATAGATGAGTATCACTCAATTCTCCATAACTATGGGATTAAATGACTGAGAGTATGTGCAGACACCACAGTACTAAGAATTACACATAGATTTTCCATATAGGTACCTCCGCAACATTTCTGGAGTAGGCTCAGCATAAAGCATGACTACAACCCACACATGTTAAAGGCTTCGACATTGCGTAGTCCAACACTCAAGTATATGTATGATATTTGAAGTCGTATGTTAAGTGGTCGAAGTGATAGTTGGGGATTCATCGGTAATATAGATGTCTTCTACCACAGAAGCATGAGTTAGCAGGCATCTATACAGTTGGGACAAGCTCTTGTCTAATTTATCTAGCACTAAAATGAAGATAATAAGGTCAAAATAATATGTGTTAGACTATACGTGACAAGGTTTGCATGAGGATTGCGAATTTTTGATCAATTACCACAAATGCTAGAGATGACAACTATGGAGGCACTCAATTTGACTATAATTCATCATATGCACATGGTTCATCGACATAAGGGACCTATGGGATACCTATACCGACTTATAAGGGAACTTGATAAGCCATCAGCATTGGGAGGACTTCAAAAGGAATACTAGCAGCCTCAGTCCTCACCATTACAGATGGGAGGACGAGCATCAAAGGAGTTTCATCTAGACCAGCGGACCATAGCTCAGATGGAGAGATAACAAGCAGAAGTTATGGAGAAGATGAGCAGGCTTGAAACTTCATCAGATTGGATGAGAGAGTTGATGGAATCAGTAACGAGCCATCTTGGTTTTGCTCGTCTGATTCCACCATCTCGCGAGGGCACCTCGTCTGTAGCTCCTCAATTTAGCCAGGATCATCATCAGGAGCACCCTTCCTTGTTAGATCAACTAGAATCCCACATTGTAGGAGATGTTTAATTTGTATTTTCTTTCTTTTTATTTATTTTTTATGTATGTTTTAATTTTCTTTTCATTACTTATTTTGTCCTTCTAAACATTATATTTAATGATATTTTTATTTTAATCTTCTTTAGTGTAATTTTTATTTCTTTTGTTTCTCTTTATTTGTTCTTTTTCTTTTACTTTTGTAAGGACAAGTTCACATTGGATGGATCAAATTTAAAAATTGTTGCAATTAGGAAAGTAGCAAACCACCCTCTCACTTACATATCTAATTGTATTATATACATTGAGGACAATGTCCAATTTTACCTGTAGGGATTGGTTTTATGAACATTTAATTGATTTCTTCAAGTTTATTATAATCCTGATTATAAATTTCATTAATTGATATTCTAAATTGGTTGAATCTGTCCATTAATACTCTACTTTATTATTGAATATTGATTTGAATTGGTATGCAAAAAGATGATGGTTGGAATGAAATTAGTTTTCTAAGTCATATTTGTTGTAATCATTGAAATTTTTAAGATGAATGAAAGTGCCTACTATTTACAGACACATATACCCATTTTCGTGAGCTTTTGAGCCTAAGAACAAATTTTTAAGAACAATTTTTCAAAAATTTTAAAACTCTTGTTATTCTTTCATATGTGATGTCATATATAATAGGATAATTCTAGAACTTGTTTTATTATGCATGTTGAGACTATATCTATGAAAAGTAGAAGCATTAATATGATAAAGGCACCTAAATTAACCAACTTATTTTAGCCTATTTTTTTGAAAATTACCATACCCAAAAATTTACTTTTAGGTATAAACAAGTCGAGCCTTAGCCTATTTCATTGATTAAATACACATATTAACCTATTCTTATTTTTCTTTGAAGACCTGTATATTATTTTGAATGTTGAAGGTTATTTACTTCATTTATTTGTTGAGACTTGAAATTTATGAAAGGGCCAATATCTATTGAATTGTGGTACTGAATGCTCGAAATATTCTAAAAAATCAAAAACCAAAACACCATATGAAAGAAAAGAAGTAAAGTAAGTGGTACTGACAAAATTATGATGAAAGGACCTATGTGTTTATTAAACAAGTCTTGTAATGTTTCCTTGAGTAAATTTCCTTCACTTAAACTTTTTTATTATCCCATTAATACCGTACCTAATCCCCATTATAACCTTTATAAAGCCCTTTGGATTTTTGTTTCTATTTTATACATAAGTGGTGGAGATGTGATTTTACTACAAGCATATATCAAGGATTCTACTATGCATGAATTGAGAGTCTTGACACTTCTCACCCTAAACACTTGAGCACATTGACTGAAATCTTGGTGAGGGTGTAAAGATGCATGCTTCTAACTTTAAGGCAATTTTTGATTTGATTATTTTTAATATTACTTAGGAAGTTAATTTTAGGATAACTTGACTCTTATTGTATGTTAATTTGATTCAATAAGATATGATATTATGTAGTATAAATGGACAGGTTGAAATTAACGATGGATTGATGTTATAAAATTTGTAATTTTAATTATAGAATGCTTAAGGACAAGGAAAATCTTTAGTGTACAGATATTTGATAGATGCATATTTGACTGTATTTTTACACCCATATGTGATGTATTTTGTTAGTACTTTATTCATCTCAAGTGTGTCTATAGACAAAAATTGCCTTCATAGACTTAAAGGAGAAGAATTCAGACGAAAACAAGACATAAAATGGAGAATAAAAAATCTGGAAGAAATGTATGGTTGTGCACTTTCGCGATACTAAGAGAATTTTGATTATGCATAGTCTGATTCATGATTGTGCAAGAGATCGTGCATAACCCAGAAACCCAGAATTCCATATAAAAGAGACGTTTTGGAGGCAATTAAAAGGGAAGCGACATGCATCATTCTGAAGAGCGTAGAGGCGATTTGGAGCTTGAGGAGTAAGAAACACGGAATTTTTACTAACAGATCCTTCAAAACATAAGATTGGACATCTACATCATCAAAATACTCGATAGAGAACAATCAGGGAGATTTAGAATTATGATTTTGTTGTTTTCGATTCAATTTTTTGTTTATATGTATCTGATTTTGTGTTAGCCAATGTGCAACTAATTTTCTATTATTATTTAGGCTAGATGAACCCTATTTGACATCGAAACATGTGTTAATTATTTTATGAATGCAATTGAGTTGTTTGATTGTTGTGATCCAATTATTTGTCTTATTATTGTCTAGTAATTTGATTTATCATACTTTAATTTGATTTCATACGTAGCGATTAAGAAATCCTAGGTTTAAATAGATCTAAGATAATTGGAAAGAGTTGATTGCAACCCTTAAGATAGGATGATATAAATCTTCTATATTATGTTCAAACCTAATAGAGGGATTCATAATATGATAATGCAATACTATAAAATTTACCTGAGTAATTCGGTTAAAAATCTTAGGATTAGTTGTTAGTAGACTTAAGGTCAGCTACTAGCATACCTTAGGACTGATCACAGTCCAATTAATCAATAATACAATTGCATGACAAAAGATGAAATGGTTAAGGGTTTAGGGGGATTCAAAGCCTAGATACTAATTATTTAATATCGGTAATTAATTGACTCACCAATTCTCTACTTTAATCGAGCTTTTTGTTTATTTTATTTGTTAATTTTAGTTTCTTTAATTAATTTAAAACCACGATCAATTCTTAGGCTAGATAATAGAACAACAGTAACTACTAGTACTTACTGTCCTTATGGGATCGACCGATACTTGCCAGTACTAATTACAGCTACACCATTCACTTGTGGTTTATTACATAAAATAAGTCAATCAGGTATTCAACCTATATATCGAATAAATCACTTTGCACAAAACATAATAAGTATAGAACTATTCAATATAAAAACAATATAATAATGCAAGAGTGGAGGGAAGTGAAACATTTATGATTTTATATTGATTTAGACCTCTTAACTAATGTTCACTCCTTAAGCTTGTTTGAGACTTTTAAATCTACTATGTCCCTTCTTTAATAAGTGAAAAGAAAGTTTCTACAAATTGTCTTTTCCAAAGTTGAAGACAAACCTCTTATACAAGTTTTAAGCGTTTAGAACTCTCTCTATCGCAACCTTAAACCTTACAATTACAAGACAGTCACAATGCTCTCTTACAATAAAGTTTTCTCACATTTGAAAACTCAAAACTTAAGATATCACAACTATATTTTACTTGTAACTATTTATAAACTTTGATAGCTCTTGTTTATGTTGTTATTTATTACACCAACAGAGGCTATATATACTTGTTCTTGGTCTTCTAGTCATTGTTAGGGTTAAATCTCTCTAGATTTGGCAAAATATGACTATTTTCTCCTAAAATTGGAAACCATGTTTAGTTAATAAAAAAGGGTCAACTAATACATGAGCTTAACATACTAGATTTCAACTCCACTATTCGGTTAACAATCCAAGTTTGGTTAACTGCTCCCGGTTATCCAATCTAAGTTGGTTAACTAAACATAATGTTTTTTTCCTAGGACTACTGTAAAGTTCTTATATGAATCCTTGCCTTGGCCTTGTTAACTTATTTCTAAGATTGCAATCGTCTTTTTGAATCCTTCAAGTACCTTCACAAATTTCTTGAAACTTCTTTCAAGTGCTTTAAGTTGGACCTTAGTCTGTTTGAAAACTTCAATCTTGCTCATCCTCTAAATGAACAATTCTATAGTTCAATATTTCCATGAGATTCTTGCACCTATTTTAATCCACACGCCTTATCAAATGTTCAAGGGCATGCAGTTCAAATGCACATGTGCTCACATAAATACGAGATCTAGCGCTTGTGGTGCACACCCTTGTATGACATAGGTTGCATACACGCCCTAGCCCGTGATGGTGTGTATGTTTCACAAACTTGACACATAAACACATGTTTAACCCACGTGGCGTGTCCATGTCACATGCTTGACGTTTGTTATGATGTCCTCTTTCAAAAGCCAGACAGTTGGTGTGTATCTCACCTTTCAAGCTTACGGGATGTGCCTTCGTTAATCTAGCCACTAGACTAATTATTTTCTATAGTCATTTTCGTTGAATTGTAGTGAATTCTTCGTTTTGATATGAATTATTAATTTGTCAAATAATTTATTTAAAATATATGATTTACTAGTTATATTGTGTACAATTAAAGAATTAGTCATATTTCTTAAAACAATGAGTGAAAATTTCACTCTTATTAGGAAGAATATACTTTAATTTTATATAATTTCCTTATACAAATTTAATTTTAAATTTCAGCTGAAATTTTTATATGAAGTTCATGTCAAAGAAAGAACACCAGTACTATACGTCTTCTATCGTTCAATGCAACAGTATTTCATAATGTAGGTGAAAAAGTTTCCTTTGGAAGTGTTTTCGCAAACCTTATATAACGATTAATAAATATAAGGTTGATATGGAATTTTTTTTTCCTGAAAGGTTGATACGGAATAATTTACCGAATGCATAAATATATGTTTATTTAGTTGTGGGCTAGTAACTGTCTAGCATAAGAGCTGTCAGTAATTTGTTTAGGTTCTGTAAAATTATGCTATTGAACCAGTGTCGAAGTCGCAAATAGATCAGTAAATCATTACTAACAAAAACTTACGATTATCGCTACTACATCATAACTTTTTTCATGAAATATTACTCAAAACCATGTATCACACTACAATAAAGACAATCTTTTCTGATGATTACTTTTGCGACCAAACAAAATTCGTTGCCAAAAGAGAACGTGTTGCGACGTTTAAAAACATTCATCATTAAAACTTACTATTTAGTGACGAAATCAAAAATTGTCGCACAAGGGAAAATTTTTACGACGTACAGAGAAAATCGTTGCCAAACGGTGAATATTTAGTGACGATTAAGAAAAATCATCACTAAATGATGTACAATGGACGTCGATTTTGTGTATTCGTCGCTAAATAATGCAATGGCGATGATTTCTGAAAACGTCATCGTAACTTGTCAAACATATGGTGATGAATCTCAAAAATCGTCACTAAAAGTTCTATATTTTGCGACGAAATTCTAAAATGTCACCAAAAGGTCAATATTTGGTGACGAAAGTTTTGTTTGGTTTCAAAAGTTTATACATTCAGCGACGATTTTTTGTCATCGTCACTAAATGTCAAATATTCAGCGAAGATTTTTAGAATTAAAGCGTCGCTGAACGTATATATTTGGTGACGATTTCTAAAAATCGTCACCAAATGATTGACATTTTCATAAATTATCAAACTTACATTTTTATAATCTATCATAGTTAAGATATGTTTTATTGGATATTTATTTTGAATGTTTACAACGTATTATTAAAAAAAATTCAACACAATTTTAAGTGTTAAACAGTAATATTAATTAATCATTAGTATTTACTAACATTGCAAAAATTAGTTATAAAAATTTTAAATAATTTTATCAATATAATAATATGATATATGAAGTAGTACGAACTTTGAATTAGAAGTTACACAATTCATATAGTCTTAGAATCAGAACAATAATAGTCCACAATCAATAGTATGCAACTTGACCTAAGTAGTAGATATACTGTTTGACATTATTACAGATACAACAATAAATAAACTTGAAAGCTGAGTTTAGTTTATTGACTCGCTAACTGACAATGATATAATTATTTATTTGGATTCCAAGTAACATGAGAGTCGGTAAAGGAAAATGAGTCCCTGATGTCTAAATTTCCCAGAAGGATCCTTGCACTTTCGAACGCATCAATTGGAACAGTAATAGTTGTTCCTTTAAGTGTAGGTTTTTCACACCCTCTTGCAACAACTTTTCCGCTATAGCTAAATTTGTAGAGGATGCAGTGAATAAGTCGCTAGATTTAGTACTTAAAACACAATCAGTATAGAAGTTAGATATTGGCAATTGAAATTGGAGTGACATGCATACATGCATGACTAGACGAAGTATTTGGAATTGACGATTTTTTCAAAACAATCGATTTCCCTAATCCTTTACGGACTGTTGTGACATCACTCCCGCCTCTATGGCCATACATGTCATCTTCGAGACTCAAGGAAGCTCAAAACAACATGTAGTATAAACCATCAAATGTGAATATATATAATAGCTTCATAAAAGGAAATGAGATGTACATAATAAGGAAAGTAACGTTGTTCGAATGATACTAAATACCTTGAAGCAGAAGATTGACCATGGAAGGCAAGCGATGATTAGTATATGAAGTGGAGATTTTTTCTGCATTGTTGGTTTTCTCAGTAGGGACAATTTTGCCACATTCCTCCCAACGGAATGAATTAGGGTCATCCAGAACTAATCTCCATGTCAACAGTCCTTCATTAATAATGTCAAGAGGTAAATTCTGTAAAAGTCGATTTACAATAAAATGATGATATGTTTAACTCCAATTTCGATGACAACTGAAACTAGTCTAGTTTACCACTTATACATCTTCAATGTGCCTAATGATATGAAAGTTACCCTTACTAAAATTTCAAAGTTTTATTGTGTAATTTGTATTTAATGCAAACTTTATAATTTAAAGTAGAATTGACATGACTACGTTCTTCATGTACATAGATATATTATTATGTATATGTCTCTATATTACTATTAATGAGAATGAAAAAAGTAAAATACTCTTGAAATGCTTTCATCAATGAAGAAACAAAGTTTTCATGAGATTAAAAGTTAAATGTCGGTGGGAAGATAGAAATAAAGAAATAAAAAAGATAGACAGCAATTCATCTTCAAAACACAACTATAAACACAACTTATATATCAAATGCATAATTAAGAACTCACAATAAACACCTAATGGGTTTTAATGAATAATCACAATAGATAGAAAGAACAAAAGAATAATCATAATAACTTACAATAGAACAAATAGAATAATACCAATTCAGTGAATAATCGTTTTCTGACGGTGATGATCAAAACACAAAACCCAAACAAGCTATGTACAAGAGGATTTTGGATTTTCCAAAAGCTTTGCAAAACCCACATGTAAAGACCTTTGGTGACGATGGCTCTATCGTCAGGGACACCTTACTAAAATTGGTTTTACTTGATAAAAATCTCAACTTCAGCAAAACAGCCAAATCATTAACTCACATGAGGTAGAAGTACTCAACAATACAATTTTTCCAACATCAAACCCCCTAAATTTGGACAATAACACACAAAAGAGGCGTAGTCTGCCTATTTTGAGTTGTCTAAGAAAATACCCGTGTGCTTCACAGGACTAGAGGAAAGCCCAATGTGAAAAATGCCAAGCAAGATGCATTCAGATAAGTTCCTCAGTAGGTAAAATCCAGAAACAACTTGAGAAGATTTAGTAACAGTGAGATTAACTAAACCGAATCGACCTTGAAAACTAGCTGAGTAAAATCCAAACTCTCCAACGACAATTGGCAAATAACATAACACAAAGAAATCAAACAACAAATACAAAACACAAAGAAATCAACTTTAACACCGCAAAAAACACCCTATATACAGTTTTACACAAAGAACATCCAGATCTACCCTAGAAGGATAAAAATCACAACTTTTCTATTTAACAATAGTAAAATACTTGTTTTCTTTATCTCGTTGTCTTACGAACCAAAGGCAAACATCATAGGAAAACAGAAGAAAATCGATTGAAGAAATACTAGAACTTATGATAAACCAAGATTGACAAAGAAATAGTTGATTTACTAAGTAAAAGATGTAGAAACGAAGATCGCAACCAAAAATACAGCAAATAGTAAAAAAGAAGTGACAGGATTATAGACCGTGCTTTGATCAAGTCAATGAATTTGATATGTGGGTAAGATATCGAAGATTGCTAGTTGTGGGAAGACTTGACAGAGACTACACAGGAAGAACTGAGTTTCAGATAAAGGTAAAACTTTTAAAGAACAATAAAGAAGTAAAGAAAATGCTTGGGTTTTGGCAACGTTTTCTAAAATTCGTAGAAAATTTATACTTTTAGGCAATAATTTAATAGATTGGTAGCAAAATGTTGGACATTCTGCGATGCTATAGGTGTTCCGTAGCCAAAGTGTGGAATTTTGCAATGAATATTAGATTCGCCGTAAAATATGGGAGATCAGAATAATATAACTACGTCGTTTTTTGGGTAGTTCCAAACATATTGGTGACGATTATTAGTTATCGTAACTAAATTTTTTGCATTTTACGATGAAATTGGGTTTTTTCGATGAATGTTGCAACGGTAAAAAAAATTAAGGTGGGACGACATCGTTTGTAGAGTAAAAATCAAACCTGCAGCCTTCCTCCCTTTCCCTCTTGTTTCTACATTTTCTCTCAACTGAATATTCTCCCTTGTTTCTTCAATCCTCCTTCTGCTGTTATTCTTGATTTTCTATTCTTATCTTCCCCCTATCTATCATCTCGTGGAGTTGAGCTGAACTTGGTAAGTTTTCTTTCATTTTTTTGTGGGTTTGTTTTTTAATGTCTTAAAGAAACCGAATTTAAAATTGTTGTGGTTTCTTCAATTTCTTCAGTTCTTTGCATGGATTGGATATCTACATTGTTGGGTTTCTGTTGAATTGTGTGAATGATGGTGAAGAAAGGGAAAAGAATGAATGAATGGTTGAAGAAACGTGTGTCTTATGTTTTACTTACAAGGTGTTGGTTGAAAGTCCTGTTCTAACAAACACCTTTCATTTTTTGTCCGAAATTTGATTTGTTCTAACATGTTATCTGTTTATGTTGAGGGAAGATTATCGACCATATTAAGGACAGACAAGATCATGCATAGGTACTTATTTAGATAGAAATTGCAAGATGTACGATAATGTCATTGGCAATTCATTTGGTAATGGAGAAACATCAATGTGCTTAAACAAGAGGCATATTCCTTTTTCCTTCACTGTTTTATCTTCCAGATAGCCTATTCTTTCTGTTGTTTCTATTAAACTTAAGGATTCATTTGCCAATTAAGATTGTGAACATATATTAAAATATGTATAAAAGGAAGTGTCTGCGTTATTTAATGTAGTCATGAGATTTATAAGAAAGTGATTTTCACTTGTAAGATGCTTCGTTTCCAAAAATTGATGGGAAGTATGTTCAAAAAAGGAAATCCAATACATAAGCTCATCATAAGGGATAGGTTTATTGTTTTACATTAACATGATGTAACCATGGGGATTAAAAGCATCATCCCACCAAAATTAAAGGAAAAAATGAAAAACTCCTATACATTCTTGTTGTTGCCCTTTATATTTTGTAGTGTGTGTGTAGTTTAAAAAATGGGTATGATTTAGGGAAGATATGTGTAACACCCCAACTCCCGCCGGACCCGAACCCGATATCGACAATGATACCCGGATCCGTGCCCCGCGAAGATGGCATGTCACATCACTTAACACTTAACAAAAATCGGTATAAATTTTTT
>JANQBM010000222.1:28202468-28222097 GCA_025594535.1 Erythroxylum domingense | reverse complement strand
ACACTGCTCGTGGATGAGAAGCTTCGCTCTAAGTTCACTGAAGGAGATGCTAGATTCTCGATGCTCTATTGCTGTAATAAAAGATTCATATTCTGCAGGTAAACCATTCAAAGTAAAGAGAATAAGATCATTATCAGTTATTTGATCACCAATAGCTCCTAGTTCATCAACGGCATTTGAGATAAAAACTAGATAATCAGCAATGGACTGATGTCCTTTCTTTAGTGTGTGTAGTTTGCACTAGAGAAGAGAACGTTGGGAAGTAGATTGCCCCATGAAATGACACTCAAGATCAATCCAAAGATCACAAGCAGTGGTGCTGCCGACAGTAAGGTAGATAGTGGAGCTTGACAGAGAAGCAGTAAGGAGTAAACAAGGCGCTCAAAATTTTTCCATTTGTGAAATTATGGAGAGTCAGCAGCTAGTTGAGCAATAGTACCATCGATGTATCCAACCAACTCAGAGGTAGTGAGGATAGCGTGAACCTGATTACGCCAAATAAGGTAATTTGTGTTATCTAGTTGGGTAGTGAGAAAATTAGTGATCTGGTTGAATGGTCGATTAGGGGAATTGAAATCAGCCATGATGAGTGTTTGCTTGGTTGAGTGTAGTAGAAGAATTGATTGTGTAATGTCTTTGTTAATGTGGGAATGTAAAGTAATGTGTATTAGGCGTGATATGTGTTTGAGGAAAGAACTGAAAGAAGATATTATTTGTAGGAATGAGTTTGTGGTTAAGTGTTTGTGTTGAACGAAAAAAAAAACTAGAAACAGATAGGTGTATGTAGCTAGAATGAATGTATAAGCTCTGATA
Source organism: Erythroxylum domingense (assembly GCA_025594535.1). NCBI lineage: Eukaryota > Viridiplantae > Streptophyta > Magnoliopsida > Malpighiales > Erythroxylaceae > Erythroxylum > Erythroxylum domingense. The sequence continues at coordinate 28,221,284 of JANQBM010000222.1, read as the reverse complement.
CCATGACAGAATTAGAAGAAGAAGACAATTCGTATGTAAATGTATTGTATTTCTTGTGTCATCTGCTGAGTGACTTTACGTTGTATTTATACACGTTTATAGTATCTAAAAAAAAATCAATTGAGATACACAAGATAAAATCAAATGAGATAATTACATATCAAAGAAAATCAAATCTGTGCTGGTGAGATTGTATGAAGATTATAAAGATCTGTATATATCTGCATATGTTTATCACTACGGGTAGATTTTCGTTACATCCTTCTATTGAATGTAGCTAGTTTGACATATGTCATACAAATGAAATGAAACTGCCATATTAGATAATCCAATGTTAATGATGTTGGCAAATAAGTATGCGCTCTTTGTGGAAAATATGCCAAAAATAAAATTCTTACAAGCAACTTTTTCTACTTAGGGTGTTTCTGCGTGGAAGACATTTAGAGATAGAACAAATTCCTCGAAGTCTATTACTCCACCGTGATTGAAATCGAACAATTGGAAGATTTTTTATATATTCAGTTCAATGGGATGAAATCAATATGCTTTTAGAGAGAAAATGAATTCTCTCAAATTATTTGTTCTTATTTTCTACAAATGATATTAGAGCTCTCTTTTTAAGGGACTGTGAGGTTTTCCATTGAATGTGAGTGTGTGAGTTTAAACACTCTATAGTTAAACACCGGTGAGATTTTCTAAATGGGCCCAAGTCATTTTCTTACTCCTAGACTTCCTGTTTTTATAAGGAAAAACTATTATCTTTAGGCAGTAAAAATGAAAACTTATCTCAAAGCTTATGACCTTTAGCCAACAACTGAAATTAGAGTAGATCCTCCCTTTGCCAAAAAATCCAAATTTGGCTCAAATCAAGCAAAATAGTGAAGATGTAGCAAAGAAACCAAAGGATCTTTCATATATTCACTCAACTGTGTCAAATTTTATTTTTATAAGAATTATGACTTGTGAGACTACTAAGGAGCTAGTCAGTAAGCTATTGGATTTGGATTGGATGGATCCCCAATCCTTGCTAACTGTAGTTACTGAAGGTCGAGTAGTAAACGAGCGAGGCCCATTATTATAATTAGGAGGGAAAATCCAATCCCTTGCTGCTAGTCATCTGGTGGTGAATCATCTTGACTATCTAAAAATATGTTAGAAAGTCGCATTGGTTAGCTCGCTTGGCCACACACATATAGATTCAAATAGCCAAAAAAAGTAAATTATGTAGGTTGGATTACTGATTTTTACGATGATTAAAAAATGTCAAGCTTCACAAGGAAATATCATATAATAACGATAAACGACCAAGTCATCACTTTAAATTAAAGGAGGAGTTTGAAGGTAATGAGAGGTTAGAACATTCAAGTTGCTTACTCTGAAAAGAGAATTTGAAATGTTACGATTAACGGATGTGGAGACTATAAAGGATTATTCCTCAAAGCTTATGTAGATTGTGAATTAAATTTGGTTACATAGGGAGGCCTATGAAGATTTCAAGGTGGTGGAGAAAATGTTGATTAGCTTGCTTGATAGATTCGAGTCTAAAATCTCAGTAATTGAAGAGTCATATGACTTAAAAATGTTGTCAATTGTGGAACTAATCAACAAGTTCCAAGCTTAAGAACAAAGGCCCTCTATGAAGTTTGAGGAAATCACTGAAGAAACACTTATGATAGTGTAAATAGGCAAGAAATATGGAGGAAAAGGTGGCAAAACATTTAACGGTGACAAGCAAAACAAAGGCAAGGCTTCAGTTGAAGGTTCAAAGGAGTCTTCTAGAAAGGGTAAATTCTTACCCTATGGAAATTGTAAAAGAACCAATCATCTTGAGAAAGATTGTTAGCACAAAGGTAAACCTCAATATTAGAGTCAATATTGTAAGAGGTATAGGCATATCAAAAGATACTGTAAATTGAAAAAGGAACAAAATGAACAGCAATCCATAGAGCATGATAAGCATTCTAAAGAGTAACTAGAGCCTGAGGAAAGTTTGTTCATGGTCACTCATTCTTCTCAATCTTGTGGTAGCAACATCTGGTTTCTTGACGGAGTTTATGTAAGCCATATGACAAGCAATATTAAATTGTTTACTTTAATTGATAGATCCTATAAATCTATTGTAAAGATGGGCAATGGAGATTATGTGCAGATTTAGGGTAAGGGAATCATTGCTATTCATACCAAAGAAGGTATTAAGTTTATTTCTGGTGTTTCGTTACATTCTTTGCTTAGATCAAAATATGTTGAGAATAGGTAGAATGATGAAGAATGAGTATACTTTGATTTTTAAAGGGAGCATGTGTACAATTTTTAATCCTCAGGATTGTAAAATTTTGACTGTGAAAGTGCTGGATTATTGTTTTTCATTGGATTTCAAAAGGCATAAAGAGCATGCTTATCATGTCTAAATTGATAAAACCTTGCTATTGCATAAATGGTTTGGGCACTATAGTTTGAAATCACTGAAATTTATGGAAGATAATGATATGGTGAGAGATATGTCTGAAATTCATGTAAATGATGATTTATGCAAATGTTGTCAAAAAGGTGCATTGAAGAGCTTTTCCCGTAAACAAGCCTTAGAGGGCAACCAACAAATTAGAATTGGTGCATACTATTGTATAAGGTCCAATGAATGCTTCATCTTCGAATGAAAGTAAATATTTTATCTTATTTATTGATGATTTCATGAGGATGATGTGGGTATATTTTATAGGAAAAAAATACGAGGTTTTCTCTACATTTAAGAAATTTAAAATTTTTGTTAAGAACCAAAGTGAATGTAGCATCAAGTTTTTGATGTCAAATAATGGTATGGAATCCAAGTCAAGTGAATTTTAGAAGTTTTATGAAGATGTAGGCATCAATCATCAATTTAAGGTGGCTTAAACTTTACAACAAAATGGGGTTTCAGAAGGGAAAAATAGAACTGAGATGGAGATTGCTAGTTGTATGGTTATTGAGAAGAGTTAGCCTAAGCATTTCTGGGCTGAAGCTATAAACACTGCAGCCTTTCTTTTGAACACACTTACAATAACATTTGTGGAGGGTATGACATCTTATGAAACATGGTGTGGTGTAAAGCCATCACTCAAACACTTGAAAGTCTTTAGTTCAGAATGCTATATTCATATACTAGTAGTGAAAAGAAGCAAGTTAGATGAAAAGGCATAATTGGGTATCTTCTTGGGTTATGCAGCTCAATCGAAGGGGTATAAAATTTATAGTTTATTGACGAAGAATGTAATGGTTTGTAGAGATGTTGAAGTGGATGAGTCAACTTTTTAAAATTAGAAACCTAAGGTAAAAATGTTCTTAGTGTCAAATGGGTTTATAAAACAAAACTAAACCCAGATAACTCCATTTTCAAGCATAAAGCTAGCTTAGTAGTAAAGGGTTATGCACAAATGGTTGGTGATGACCATGAAGAAACATTTGCACTTGTGGTGAGACATGACACCATTAGGATACTACTCGCTTTTGTTGTGAAAAATGGATGGGAAGTGTATCATTTAGATGTTAAGTAGACCTTCTTAAATATGTTAATTCGGTCTTCTTAAATGTAAACTTTGTCTTCATGGTTTGTAATTTCTTAAATGTAAACTTTGTCATTATGGCTTCTAATGCCTAGTATGCTAAAATCAATTTTAACTTAATTCAACAAGGTTTTAGGAGGAGTGAAAATAAAACTGCATTTTATATTAAAGGTACTGGTGAAAAACATTTACTTGTGTCTTTATATATGGATGATATGTTAGTGACAAGAAGTAATTTTCAGCTTTTGAAATGTTTCAAGAAACAAATGTAGCAAGAGTTTGACATATCTGATTTAGGGTTAATGAATCACTTTTATTAGATACAAAGAGCCATTTTTCTTATATAAAGAAAATAATCTTGGGATGTTTTAAAGAAATTCAAGCTAGAACTGTAAAATTAAGTTACAAAACCACTTATTTATAGTGAGAATTTGTCATTGGATGATGAAGAGGAGAAGGTGGATGCTACTAGTTACAGAAGCATGGTAGGTAACTTTCTTTACTTAACTGCTACGAAACCTGATCTTATATCTAACTAGTCTACTATCCAAATTTAATCACTCACCTAACTGCTACTAAAAGAGTATTAAGATACATTAAAAGAACCATTGATTTTGGTGTGTGTTATGAGAAGAAAACAAATGGAGAATTGCAAGGATATATTGACAATGATTAGGCTGGTTGTAAGGAGGACTACAAAAGCACTTCAAGTTATATTTTCTCTTTAAGTTCAGGTCATTTTTCATAGGATTCCAGCAAACAAAAGGTGGTAGTTCAATCAACTATAGGGGTTGAGTACATTTCTATTACAATTGGAGTTAATCAAGCCATTTGGTTTAGAAAATTAATGGTTGATTTGGGAAATGATCAAAATAAGCCCATTGTTATTATATGTGATAATTAACCTATCATAGCAATTGAAAAAAGTTATGTGCAATATGGAAGAAATAAGCATATTAAAATCAAATTTCATTGTAGCAATTGTAAAAAGTTATGTGCAATATGGAAGAAATAAGCATATTAAAATTAAATTTCATTGTATTAGAGAAGTAGAGAAAGATCAAGAAGTTAAGTTGTTATATTGTAAGTTTGATTTGCAGCTGGCTGATATTCTCACCAAAGCACTCCTTAAAAGCAAGTTTGAAGATTTAAGAAGCAAGTTAGTAGTTTCAAAGAAGAGTCTCAAAGAGGAGTGTTGATGCGTTAAGACTTTCTTTATTTTTGAAGATCATGGTTGACTTAGCCTATTAGTTTCTTTTTTAAATTATTTTGAAGTATGTTTTTCTTTAGTCAAAGTTAATCTTTGAACTAAGGAACAACATCAATTAGTTGTTAAAATAAAGAAGTTGAGATATGTATGGCTTAAATATCTCACTTGGATTTTTGTTGTTGTATATATTTAGTTCAGTGGAATGAAATCAATATGCTTTTGGAGATAAAAGTTATTGAAATCTCTCAAATTATTGGTTCTTATTTTCTATAATAAATATATATTACAATAAAATTATGATGAGATTATAATTATGAGATTCATATTGCATTTATGTATCATCCCTAAATTTTTCCTAGTACATGTTATGTTTTCCTTATGAAGGAAGTAGTTGATCTTATAGGCTAATGTATAAAAAAACTTAACAAATGTGTGGTTGCTTGTCAATGAACTTCACTGAACTGACCCATATGAGAAATCATTTGGAACATTACTTGTATGTTTATAGAAATTCTCATTCTAAGGATTGTATAAGTGATCCTTTGACCTGAAATCTCCAAAGTTATTGATAACTATAAATTACATCGTGTTTTAGGGCATAATTAGATAAGTGTTTAGCTGTTAATTCGATCACTTGGTATATATTTAGGTTAAAATTGTGTTAGTTTGTGATTTATTTTTGTTTTAAGTATTTTATGGAGTACAAGTCTTTGAGCTTAAATATTATGCTTTTAAGGTATCTTGATGTGTTTGCTAGTGTTTCAGGGTCAACATCGAAAAGCGGAGGAGTTTCGGAGGGAATCTGGGCAACAACACAGGGCCACGATCGTGACAAAAGTTCCAGGTTTGGTCCACAATCATGGCATACACAAGGAATGGCCTATGATCGTGGCCTACATGTCACGATCATGACAGAAGGCTCAGATGTGAGCCACGATCGTGGCTTACATCTGGCAGACTCATAGATGCTCACAAACTTAATGTTTCGAGGGATGTTTTGGAACTTTTGGACCCCGAAAAAATCCTAGGGTTACCTAAAACATAAGAGAGTATAAAAAGAACATAAAGAGGCAGAGAAAAGAGAGCTTCGGTGTAGCCACTATTGAAACCCTAAAGTGAGAATACTGAGAGAGAGAAAGAAGAAGAAGGAAGAGGAAGTAGAGGAAGACAAAGTTGACTCGACGTGCTTCCCAAATCAGAAGGTTTTTTGACATCACTGCCTTCCATCGTCAATTCCAATTTGTGTTTCCTTTTCGTTTCAATTTTATTTGTGTATAGAATTCAAATGGATAGTATAATGATAGGATTTGGAATATTGATGATGTTATAAACTCTCCTTTAGGATTTTATTTTGATGTAATGATAATCTAGTCGATTGTGTTTATTAGACGAATGTCGTTATTTAATTATGTTCTTGCATAATTCAATAATAAACTAAGACAATGAATTGAATGAAATACGATTAAATCAGATTAATGAGAGTTAGGCGATTTAATAGAAACCGTAATAAATCTTATTGGTAATTGCGTGAAGAGAGATCCCATGTGTTGTTCTAATAGTTTATTAGAGTGCTTTAGACCTAATTAGGTTTTGGATAATTTGTGAATTGAGTGATTGCAAATTCCATAATCTAATTAGGGTTTATAATTTAAGGTTTAATGGTTATAACTCGAGAGAGAGTAATCAGCCCTAAGATAGTCTAGAACCGACACCCCATTGGCATATAATCGGTCAGGTTAGCATTAATGATAAGCAAAAACCCTTTTCTCATAACTTGGTAAATTCCTTAGGTTGATTTCTATTGTGATTGCATATTACTCAATTGTTAATTCCTTTATGGCTAATTTCTGACTTAAGTGATTGAATTCAATTCTCATGATTACTTTTCGTGCATTGTTTATTTTGAGTTTTATATATTGTTGGCCTTCGATTTTAGGATTAGATTAGTCCCCCTTCTCATGGGATCGACATCTTTTATATTACAATCATGACTTGTGCGCTTGCAATGTTTGAGGGCTTATAAATTTTAAAGCTCAAATGAAACGATCAAGTTTTTGGCGTTGTTATCGAAAACGGTAAAGATTAGTTTTGTTCTCTTAGTCTAAGGAGTTTTAATTAGTTTTAAGTTTTTCTGTTCTTCCCATTCTTTCCATGTGTATTCGTGATCTTGCATGAACACAAGAGTTATAAGAAGTTCAAGTCGCATAGCTGAAACTGTGGAGCTTGACATCACTCGTTTAGATTGTTCAATTAGAAGAGTTCAGCATGAAGAAGAAGAAGAGATGACAAAAGCAATAATGGTTGAGGAGTTTCAGCAAGAGTTGGATAGAGGAGCGAAACAAGGGCATCATCCAAGAACCCTTATAGACTTTATGAGACCAAGCTTCCATGCTGTCAATTAAGGTGTAGCTAGGTCACCCATGCAAGCAACTTCCTTTGAAATCAAACCAACTCTCCTAAACATGCTTCAACAAACTATGAAATTTTATGGATTAATGAATGAAGACCCGAATGCACATATTGTCAATTTCTTTGAAATCTGTGATACCTTCCGTTATCATTAGATGTTAGAGGATGTTGTAAGAATTAGACTCTTCCCTTTTACTTTAGGGGATAAAGCAAAAGCTTGGTACCATTCCCTCAATTCGAATAATGTCTCCACATAGGATCAATTGGTTCGTGCCTTCTTAGATAAGTACTTTCCCCTTACCAAGACTACGAAGATTATCAAAGAGATCACAAACTTTCAGTAAGGTGATGGGGAATCAATTTATAAAGTGTGGGAGCAATATAAAGACTTGCAAAGAAAATGTCCATACCATAACCTACCTAAAGAATTTATTTTGCAAACATTCTATAACAGAGTAACCCCACAAACGAGAGGTACAATTGATACGGCTTTAGGAGGATCACTTATAAAGAAGACGGTAGATGAAGCAGAACAGCTGTTAGAAGAAGTGACGAGTAATAGCTATTTATGGATGAAGGAGTGGAGTAGACAACCCGCAAATCTTCCTGAGCAAAAAAGAGTTGTAGCTATCGATCAAATGACTGAAACGCAGGCTAAATTTGATAATTTAACTCGACAACTAAACAACATAAAGGCTTCATCCTCAAATACATTAAAAGTTGTTCAGCTGAAGTGTGAGCTCTGTGAGTAGATAAATCATGATACAGTCAATTGCTTCTTAATAAAGGATAATGGATTAGAGCAAGTAAAATACATAGAAACCCAATACGGTTAAAGAGGGAGAAACGATCCTTACTCCAACACATATAACCCTAGGTGGAAAAATCACCCAAACTTCTGTTAGTCAAACAATGATAAAGGACAGTTCAAACCTCAGGAATCACCAGGTTTCTAACAAGACAAACCAAGTTCGATTGAATCCAAACTGGACAAAATCTTAGACAAGCTTGGAAATTTAGACCACACACAAAAGAGTCTAGAAAGCAGATTCGAACAAGTAACAAAGAATCATGCCTCTTCTATCCACAACTTAGAGGTCCAAGTAAACCAATTGTCAAACGTGTTCTCTACGCGAAACGTGGGAATTCTTCCTAGCACTTCGGGAGCAAAACCTAGGGAGCAACAAAAGGCTATTACACTTTGAAGTAGAAAGGAACTTGAACCACCCATAAAGACAATGGAGGAACCCTTTCCTCCTGTTAAGAAAGATTAAGGAGAAAGAAGTGAATATGAGTGAATAACCTCCTTATGTCACCCCTCCACATATCAACCCAAGATTCCCTTTTCTCAACAATTATAAAAGAAGAAGTTGGATGCGTAATTTGCAAAAATTTTTGAGAAATTAAAGATGTTATAGATAAATCTCTCATTTGTAAAGGCTTTGAATCATATGCCTAAATATGAAAAATTTTTATAGGATAGATTATCAAATAAATGTACTTGGGAAGATAACCAGACGGTAGCTCTAACTGACACCTACAATTCCATATTCACCAGTTAGATGCCATCTAAATTGAAGATTCCAGAGAGTTTCATAATACCTTGTATGATTGGTCAATTTAAATTCACAAAATGCTTGTGCGACTTAGGAGCAAGTATTAATCTTATGCGTTTATCGATATTCAACAAGTTGAGGCTAGGTGAGATCAAGTCAACATCAATGTTAATTCAAATAGCTGATCAATCTATTAAAATACCATTTGTAATACTTAAAGACGTTCTGATGTAAGTAGACAAGTTCATTATTCCTATAGATTTTGTGGTTCTCGATTTTGAAGAAGATAAGAATTGTCCACTAATCTTTGGTTGACCATTTATGAATCTAGGGAAAGCTATAATTAATGTTTATGAAGGGAAATTAACACTTTGAATAGGTGAAGATGAGACCGAGTTTAATATGAACAAGGCTTTAAAGAATCCAACAGCAAGTAGCGCATGTATAAAGGTTGAAATTATGGATCAAAATTTACAAGAACAAGTAGAGAGATGCATCGCAGAAATATAGTTAGTGGAAAAAAAGATAGATAATGGATATGAGAAACTTGAGTCTAAAGGAGATGAGAAGATGGAGGAGCCAGATGTTTAAATGCATCAAGATAAATTAGTCCGAACTTAAGCACCCATACCACCATCCACAAAAAAACCACCCACATTAGATCTTAAACCTTTACCTACATATCTTAGGTATACCTTTCTAAGTGAAGGTCAAACATTACTGATAATCATCTCCAATCAATTAAATGAGAAATAATAAAGTAAGGTGGTAGCAATTGTTAGAAAGCGAATGAAAACCATCGGATGGAAGATTTCTGATATTTGAAGTACAAGCCTAAATGTTTGCATGCATCGAATAAAACTCGAAGAAGGATGTAGAACAGTAAGGGAGCATCAATAAAGGTTGAACCCTAATATGAAAGAGGTGGTTAAAAAGGAAATAATCAAACTCTTAGATATAGGGATAATTTATCCCATCTCCGATAATGAATGGGTCAGTCCAATACAATGTGTACCTAAAAAGGGTGGAATGACGATAATAGAAAGCAAGAGTGGAGAAGTAAGTTCAACAAGAACAATCACAGGATGGAGAGTGTGCATAGATTATCGCAAACTCAACTTAGTGACTAAGGAAGATCATTTTCCTCTCTCGTTCATAGACCAAATGATAAAAAGGGTAGGTGGTCATTCATTTTATTACTTCTTAGATGGATATTTAGGATACAATCAAATTTTCATCTACTCTGATGATCAAGAAAAGACCACATTCACTGCCCTTATGGTACCTTCGCATACAGACAGATGCCTTTCAAATTATGCAATGCCCTAACTACATTTCAAAAATGTATGATATCTATCTTCATTGATATGATCGAAGATATAATGGAGGTGTTCAAGAATGATTTTTCAATTTTTTAGACTCTTTTGAAATTTTTTAAACTAATTTGGATAGAGTGTTTCAATGATGTGAAGAGTCACACTTAGTGTTGAATTAAGAGAAATGCCATTTTATGGTGCAAGAGGGGATAATGCTAAGGCATAAAATCTCACACCAAGGATTTGAAGTAGACAGAGCGAAAACAGAAGTTATAGAGAAACTCCCACTATAAAGCAATGTAAAAGGTGTGCAAAGATGCTTAGGTCATAAAAGATTTTACTGTCAATTTATCAAAGATTTCTTGCAAATTGCAAGACCTTTGACAAACCTGTTAGTTAAGGATGTACCATTTCTATTCGATGATAAGTGTATGTCTGCCTTCATTAAACTAAAGGAGGCACTAACATCAACACCAATTCTATCACCACCGGATTGGACACTTCCATTTGAAGTTATGTGCCATATAAGCGACCCAGCTATAGGTTGTGTATTAGACCAAAGGAAAGATAAAAGGTTGCATGCGATCTACTATGCTAACAAGACTCTTGTAGGACCTTGACTTAATTATACCACCACAGAGAATGAATTAATCACAGTAGTGTACGCATGTGATAAATCGACTTAATTGACCATACCTCCTAGGATCACGGGTAATCTTATTCACCGATTACGCACAGTTAAAATATCTTTTTAATAAAAAGAATGCAAAACCAAGGCTCGTTCAATGGATGCTACTCTTACAGGAATTTGATATATAAGTGAGAGATAAAAAGGGAGTTAAAAATGTGACCGTAGACCACTTATCAAGATTGGAAAAAGGGGAATGCAAGCTAGACAAAGATATTAATGAGAATTTTCCTGATGAAACCCTGATGTTGCTTGAAAGTCTGGTTACACCATGGTTTGCTGATATCATAAATTACATTGCTAGTGGTAAGCTTCCTTCTATTTATCTTATCAAAAAAGAAAGAGATTTCTACATGAGTGTACCCGATATCTATGAGATGAGCCAATTTTATATAGAACATGCACTAACTGGTTAATGCAACGATGTGTTCCAGAGGAAGAAATGTTGGATATCTTAAAGCAATGTCATGAAGGCCAATATGTTGGTCATTATAGAGCTAACAAAACGGTAGCTCGGATACTTGAGAGTGGATTTTATTGGCCACAACTATTTAAGGATGCCCAAACTTTTGTGCCACAATGCGATCGGTATCAAAGAATGGATGAAATCTCTAAAAGAGATAAGATGCCTTTATCCAACATTTTAAAAGTGGAAGTCTTCGATGTATGGAACATCAACTTTATGGGACCTTTCTTATCCTCAATAGGAAACATGTACATTTTAGTGAGGTTGGATTATGTCTCACGTTGGGCTAAAGTAGTGGCATCTCCAACCAATGATGGAAAGGCTGTGCAAAAGTTCATCAAATGGTTATTCAATCGGTTTGGAGTGCCATGAATGATAATAAGTGATGGAGGTACATATTTCTGCAATAGATCTTTTGATGTGCTCCTAAAAAGGTATGGATTGCACCATCGTGTTGCTACTCCTTATCATTTGTAGACTAGTGGCCAAGTGGAAGTTGTCAACTAGGAGCTGAAACAAATTTTGAAAAAGACAGTGACCAGCTCCAGGAAGGATTAAGCAATAAAGCTAGATGATGCCTTATGGGCTTATACGACTACTTTTAAGACACCTATCGGAACAACTCATTATAGGCTTGTATACAAAAAGCTTGTCATTTACTAATCAAACTAGAGCATTAAGCATATTGGGCGATAAAAGCATTAAATTTTGATTGGAAGCAATTAGGCAAAAAATGACTTCTGCAACTAGAAGAACTTAAAGAGTTTCATTACAATGCATACAATAATGTCAAACTCTGCAAGGAAAAGTTAAAGAAATGGAATGATTCTCATCTCAAGAAAAAGGAATTTAAGGTAGGAAATGTAGTGCTACTATATAATTTAAGGTTGAGGTTGTTTGCAGGGAAGCTAAAATCTAAATGGAGTGGACCTTTTACGGTCATTCAAGTTTTCGATCATGGAGTCCTCAAATTGGAAAATGCTAACAAGGAAATTTTTAAGGTCAATGGGCATCGTTGCAAACTATATCTCAGAGGAGTGATTCCCAAGGACAAGGAAGTGAGTTCCTTCTGTTCGAATAATTAAAAATGCTTCCATGGATGTAAGGTCAATCTAATGACCATAAATTAGTACGTTCAATAGTTTGATTGAAATTGTTGTGTTTAGTTAGAGTTATTTTGAATTTTAAATAAAACTTTAATAATTTGAATTGATCCAGGATCACTAATTCTCTCACTCTCTTTAAGCAATTCCAAGATAAGACAATAATCTCAGGCGTCCAGCGAATTTGTTCTCAGTCCCTCACCATCATCACCTTCATCCCCGTAAGGTTTTATTTCTAACCCTTTTCTTTTAAATTTAGTCTTATTTTTTATTATAATTTTATGATATTTCCTTCCATGTTTGTTTGTTTTTCTCCTTCTCACATTGAGGACAATGTGTTGCTCAAGAGTGGGGAGGGTTGTGTGTTTTGCTTTGAGTGTCAGTTTTGCATATTATTATGTTAGTGTGTTAGGTTGCATATTGTGCATTGTGTGAATATATTGATGACTTAGATGGATTGAAATTGATTTGATTTTGAACACAATCTATTAGTTTGTGAAGAGTCATTAGCTCACAAAATTAGTGATCTAGGTTTTTTGGCTAAAATATGTAAGTTAATTAGGATTTTGTGTTACTTTATCACCCTATAAGTTGATACATTCATTCATAATTTTAGGTCTTTCGACTAAGTAGCTTAGCTAGTATTTTTCATGAAAAAGAGTAGCTAAAGCAACAAGTTAGGCATTAAGTAAAGAAAAGTGTTTGTTTGTAAATTTTAAATTAATAACTATTCGGCTAGCTTTCGGGTTATGAATAGAGCTAGTAGCTAGTTGAGAACATAATGTAGCTAAGTAACCGAATTGACACACATCACAAATGTGCTCCTTCATATCAAAAGGCTATAAGGACATTTTGACCAAGCAACTTAATAAAAACATGACTTAGTCGAGTAATTGGATCAACATTCATCTCCAATGTTTCCCTCCGTGTAAAAATACTAGGTCCATATCCACAAAAGTAATAAAAATGTTTTCTAATAAAAACCTACTGAGCTTGTAAGTAACCTAACTTTTTGTGAAAACGTACTTAGGATTAGTTACAAAGTTTGAATGACCAAATAATTATTAATGTGTGTGCACGATTGAAAAGGATGAATAAACTTGACATTTGGGTCTTGATTAATATGTATATTTAGTCCAGAACTGCTAGACATAGGTTTTGCATGTTAATGATTTCAAATAACTTGAATGATTGTGTTTAGAATTAAATTCGTTTCATGAAGTTGAAGCCATTGTCTTATTATTGCATTGTGTGCTTTGTGATTTTATGTTGGTTGTTGTTTTGTTTGCTTGAGGACAAGTAAACGTTTAAGTGTGAGGATGCGATAAGTGTAAATTACATCATGTTTTAAGGCATAGTTTAATATGTGCTTAGTCGTTAATTCGATCACTTGGTATGTGTTTAGGTTAAATTTGTGTTAGTTTGTGATTTATTTGTGTTTTAAATATTTTATGGGGTAGTACAAGTTTTTGAGCTTAAATATTATGCTTTTGAGGTACCTTGATGTATTTGTTAGTATTTTAGGGTTAATATCGAAGAGCATAGGAGTTTCGGAGGGATTCCGGGCCACAATACAAACCCACGATCATAGCAGGTAGGCCACAATCATGAAAGAAGTTTCAAGTTTGACCCACGATCGTGACAGAAGGCTCAGGCCACAGTTGTGGCATGTGTTGAGTAGACGCTAACAAACTTCATCTTTCGAGAAATTTTTTGGACCTTTCGAACCCTGAAAAAATCCTAAGTTTACCGAAAACATAACAGAGTAAAAGAACATAAAGAGGTAGAGAAAAGAGAGCTTTGGTGCAGCCACTATTGAAACGCTAAAGTGAGAATATCGAAAGCGATAAAAAAGAAGAAGGAAGACGAAACTGACTTGACGTGCTTCTCGGATCAGGAGGTTTTCGAACGTCGCTGCCTTCCATCATCTATTCCAATTTGTATTTTCTTTTCGTTTCGATTTTATTTATGTATAAAATTGAGATGGATAGTATTCGTTTCGATTTGGATTATTGATGATGTTCTAAAATCTCCTTCGAGATTTTATTTTGATGTAATGATAATCTAGTTGATTGTGTTTATCAAAAGAATGTTGGGATTTAATTACATTCTTGAATAATTCGATAATAAACTGAGAGGGTGAACTAAATGAAATATGATTAAATCGGATTAATGAGGGTTAGGCGATTTAATAGAAACCGTAATAAATCATATTGGTAATTGTGTGGAGAGAGATCCTGTGTGATGTTCCAATAGTTTATTAAAGTGCTTCATAACTAATTAGGTTTTGGATAATTTGTTAATTGAGAGATTGTAAATTCCATAATCTAATCAAGGTTAATAATTCAAGGTTTAGTGGTTATAACTCGAAAGAGAGTAATCAGCCCTAGGACAATCTAGAATCGATACTCCATTGGCACATAATCGAGCAGGTTAGCATTAATGATAAGTAAAACCCCCTTTCTATAACTTGGTAAATTCCTTAGGTTGATTTCTATTTTGATTGCATATTTCTCAATTGTTAATTCCTTTGTGTCTAATTTCTTACTTAAGTGGTTGAATTCAATTCTCGTGATTACTTTCCATGCATTGTCTAATTTGAGTTTTATATATTGTTGGCCTTAGATTTTAGGATTAAAGTAGTTCCCCTTCTCGTGGGATCGACACCTCTTATACTACAATCGCAACTCATGCACTTGCAGTATTTGAGGGCTTATAAATTTTAAAAGTCGAACGATACGATCAATTATTTTGCATAAGGATTGCAATGTTTTGATACTAATTATGACCTATTATAGTCAGGGATAGTGTAACGCCCCAACATATACCCTGGAAGTATTATAGCATGTCTAGGGTGTATTAAGAAGTGAACATGATGAATTAAGTACATCTAAGTATAGTAAGAGATATAATGGTACTTAATGTAAAAGGCATGAGTAAATGGATAATTTGTTCACTTCGACATAGACATACATACTTAGACGTGAAATATGTATGGAAATTTTTTATATGATTGCTTGGATTTATAAATGTGGTGTGAGGGGAATTGATAAAAGAAATATTTAATAAGCAAATGGGATGTTTTTGGTTAAATTGGATGTGTTTTCACTTTACTTTTGCATGATAAGACTGAAGTTGGTTGATTTGGCATGTGTACCTCACTATTTAGATAGGTTCTCCTAAACATACTTCTATAATTTGTCCATATCTTGGCTTATAGACCTTCAAATTAGATAATTTCAATTGGAGATTAAACTAGAGAAATAGGTCTAAAACTTTCATGAAGCAAAAGAAATTTGATTATGCCTCTAAGAGTTTTGAATTCTATTTTGAAGTTGAGTTCTGGATATTGTCCTTGTTTTCGACTAACTTGTAGCTTTTGGGGTATAACTCCCGACATAATTAACCAAATTGTATGAAATTTATGCCATAAGAAACTTAATACATAGGGGAATGAAATAAATTGATAAGATTATAGGCTAATGTGGGAATTAAAGGAAGAAAAAGGACCAATATGTAATTTTCATAAAGTTAACTCATGGACCAATAAGATTAAAGCATGTGTGTCCAATAGAATTGTAACATATGGTCACATATAATTTTAACATGTTGTCCAATAGAATTGTAACACGTGGTCCAATGGGATTGTAGCATATTGTCTAATAGGATTATGAAATATGGTCCAATGGGATTAAAATATGTGTCTAAGACTAGAAAATTAATGAAAAGGCATATGGAGAGGGGAGATGGACAACACCTTGATGGATTAACTTCAAAATTTTCTCCTCCATTTCACCTTCTTCATCCCATCATTTTTCACTTGGTGATTCAAGCAGAGCCAAAGAGGAAGGGAAGGAAAAGCATTAGAAGAGTTACTTTGCCAATTTTAAGGTTTGGGACTACACTTTGTTTAACTCCTCTTTATATGTATGTTTGAATGGTTATAAAGATTCATTTGGATATGGAATGGTTAGTGGGATGATTTTTGGTGTTATTTTGGTGTTACTTTGTATGAACTTAGTTGTATGTGACAAGAGAGTATCGTGTAATGGAATTATGTTTAGGGTTTGGATGAGTCAGTCACATTGTTTGAGTCATAACTCAGCCTATAGACCTATAAATTATATGATTTTAGTTGCATATGAAACCTAAGACATAGATCTAAACATCTTTGAGGGACTCTGACTTAGTTCTAGCTTTATGACCTTGGAAATTGAGATTGAAAATGGTGACCTGATGTTACCCTTATTTTGGAGTAGCATGTGATATTTGGTCTATAACTCATGTGTTAGAAGTCCAAATGGCCTGATCTTTAATGTTTTGAAAATCAGAGACACCGATGGACAAATGTCTAAAAGACCATGAAACCCAATTCTAACTTTTTCTATACTAATATTAAGGAACAACTAGATTCCATCTTGTGATTTATTTTTGGACTGATAGTTTGCCTATTTTTAGACCACTTTAAGGTTTAGCTCAAATTGCACTGTTTTGAGTTTGTTTTCGTTTCTGATTTTTACCGAATCTTATTTGAACCTTTTTGAAAGTGTATGAAACTTTTTGAATAGTTAGAAATAAATGAAGTAGAACTTACCACATGTGAATTGGGAGATTAAACATTGGAATATAAGATTGAGCATAATGCATTCCAAAGAAAATTTACATGTATATAAATGATTAGTATTGTTAGACCCCGTTTTTGGAGCCCAATATCAAACTTGGGATCGTGAAGCTTGAGCGTGGAGGAGGGGTTTAAATTTGAAAATGTAGAAGAAAAATAATCCTTTGGAAGCAAAGAGGGACCGCCATAGACCCTTCAAGAATTTTACGTCACGGTGAGCAATTTAACTTTCGCCGCGGCAAGCCTGAAATTTTATTTTCGCCGAGGCGACCTTTTAGTCTCACCGCGGTGAACTCACCATACCAACAAAAATAAAAAACTTTGGGTCAATTTTGCAACGACGAACTTTTGACCTCGCCGCGGCGAGAACCCCTGAAGCAGATCCCAAAACCTCTTACAACCTACCTTACTTAATAAAAACATAACTCTTTTCAACCACCCTCATTCATTCAATTCCAAGAACAAAAATACATAAAAACATAAACACCAATTACTTCCCAAAGCCTCAAACTCATTTGAACATCAAAAGCAATGTGAAAACTTAAAAGTGGTCATAACAAATCCCAAAATACAATCCATTCATATTAATAGGCAAAAGTCTTTACAAAGCTTTAATGACATTTCAAGACAAAATACATCAATTGAGTTTGAGAACCAAAATACAAAATACACTTGAACTAGTAAAACTTGAAATGTGCCTAAAGCCTTGAATTCCCAAAAATCTAACTTAAAAATACAAAAGAATGTCGATTCGAAGTGATGCCATAATACTTGGCCTACTCGATCTCTTGCTCATCACCTGAATAGGGGGAGCAGAATGGGGGTGAACTTAAAGCTCATGGGTAACAATTTTATAACCAGTAATAAGCAAAACCATTGAAAATTTATTTTCTATTGTAACAAAAATTCGCATTGAGTCACAAGGCATATTTTTCTCAAATTCTCAACCAAATATTCAATAATGAAAATCAGGTATGCATCAATCTTATCAATGTATCATGAGCACATATGCACATCAAAATGGTCTGGAAGGTCCATAAACAAAACGAACTAACACAATTCCATATAATGGTCCTGTGAAGTCGTGAACAGAACGAACTAGTACAATCCCACTTAATGGTTTTGTGTAGTCGTAAGCAGGAGAAGCCTTTATTCAAAGTGCACTTGACAACAGAATGGACCAAACCAAACCCACATAACATGTATTTCATAATCTTGTAAGCTTGTTGCCCAAAATGACAAATTTTCAAAACTTGATCTTTTTCAAACATAAAATCTTTTCAAAAATCATTTTCATGTTTTTGTCATAAATCATCAGCACAACAAGCTCATAACAAACACATAACATTTTTTAAAGCATTTAAAGAGTTATAAAACTTGTTCATGAAGTGGTTGGAATCATTTATTTACATCATTTGAAAGAACACATTAATGGCCTATTACTTAATCATAAAACTGTAACCCACCTTGAGATCCTTGCTTGTTACTTGCTCAAATGTGCCCTTCCTCTTGCTCCTCTTGCCTCACTTGCCTCACTTGATTTCCTTAAACAATAACCAAAATTCCATTCAATTCGGTTCAAAAATCGGAAAGTTACTACTTAAACAATTTCGGACTATCCTCATGCATGAAACAAAATTCTATTCTCGACTTCCATACAAAAATTGAGATTCTTAGAGACTGAATTTAGACTTGATTCCTTCACACAATTTTTATCCCTATGTCTCTAGTTTACATCAAATCAAAAATCATATTATTTGGACATCCACACAAAAATTTATAACTAAAATACCAAAATATGTCTCTGCAGGAAAAATGGAGTACACTGCGGCGAAGTCAAAAGTTCGCCGCGGTGAACTTTTTGCTACATTTTCCATCTTTTTACTTCCTCCCCCCACCCCTCACCCCCCA
>JANQBM010000222.1:28173545-28202368 GCA_025594535.1 Erythroxylum domingense | reverse complement strand
AATAAATATTAGTTTATAAATAATAATTTTTAAATTATTTATTTTTAAAAATAAAATATTTGTATTAATACTTTATTAATTTATCAATAAATATTATATAAAAGATTAAAATAAATTTAGATAAAATAATTTATTTTTAAGTTTAATTTAATGTATAATTATTATTATTAATAAAAATATTTATTTTATTTTGAAATTTAAAATTAAAAAATCACAATAAAAGTTTAACTAATAATTAATTATAAAAACTTTGAAAAAAAGGGAGGGGTGAGAGAGGGGGAGATTGTTTTAAAAAAATTTGAAAATTTTACAAAAAAGTTCCTAAATTTTTGAAAATTTTCGATATCGACCGGTATTGGCCGGTATTATAGGAACCGATCGGTACCGATCGATATTTATACCTGATATCCAAAATATTGGTATCGTTTCGTTTTCTGGTCGGTACGGTACCGTCCGACTGGTACCAACCGGTACAGAACGGTACTCATAACAGTGGATATAAGACTAATAAGGATACCAACAATTATTAATAAAATATGATGAATAATATTCATTAATTATTATTATTAAGATGTATTAATATTATATAATAAATATTATAATATTTAAAATAATTGGCAATTTTTCTATTTATTAACAATAAAAATCAATCAAATTATTATTAACTACTTATGAAGAATAAGAATTTTTCTTTAATATGCTGAATTGTTGTCTTAAAATGTTTGGCTACGAAATCTAGATTATTGACGTTTGATTTGATTCAAGAAGTTACGTGTAGTTTGTGTAATGAGGCTGAGGAATTATTGTAGCATATGTTCTTTGCCAAACTTTTTTTCTAGAGTTCTACATTGTGTTAGATAGAAAGATAATTGGGATATGGATGTCACAAACGTGCACATTTGGCTGCAAGTGTTTGCCAGAGTTAGGGGGTAAGGAAAGTGTTCTGTATGGCCTTCGTATTACTGCTTTATGCGCCACGATGTACCACATATGTAGAGTATAAAGAGTTTGTGGTTAGACATACATGAGTTCAAGTAGATAAATATATTTTTAGGATATGTCAGACTCGAATAAAGTAGGAAGGGTGTGTACATAGAATAGAATAGGAAGACTATAGAGATATAGGCCATAATTTTTTGTTGTTTTAATTCTTCTGTATTATGTAGAGAGGATTTTGTGGATGGTATGCCCTCTATAGGGAAAATTTTGTATTTTTTATTTATTAATATTATTACATAATAAATAAATAATAATAATGTCTTAATTTACTATCATGTTAAACTGCTTGATATATTATTGATTATCAAAAAATATATATATTATTAATTATCTATAAAAAGAATTAACATAAAATAATGTTTAAAAGTATTTATAAAAGTAATGATATGTAAATGTAATAAATCAATACAATAATAATATTTTATAGTTTTATTTATTAACAACCAATTAAATCAAATTAATTATTAGTTATTTGTAAAAATATAAAGTAAAAATGAAAATGATCATCTTATTTATTAGTATTATTAAGTCATAAATAAAATTATTCAATACTTGATTTACTATCATATTAAACTACTAAGCATATTATAATTAGCAATTAATAAATATAATAAAACTTTAAAATTTAAAATAAATTAATATTTTATATTTTAATATAATTAGTGATATGTAAATATGATAAATTAGTAAATTCATATGTTTGACACATAACATCCCTGTGATTTATTGATTTTTAGTTCCCTTCTTGTGATGTGGTTGTCTACTTGAAATAATATGTATCTAGAAATTATTAGTCAATCAAAGTTAATAACATAATTTAATAAAATGACTGATTTTAGAGTTTTCACAATAAATAAAGACTTCATATGAAATTTTTAGCGCATTAAATATTTTGAAAAGTTATGTATTTTTTTCTTAGAAAAAAGTTTTTTTTTTAACTCTAACATTTGTACCAAAATACGTGTCATATTTTATTTAAAAAATCTTAATATTTAAAACTATATAATTTCAGCCTTTGAACTAACGAAACCATTATCATGGTTAACTCTCCATTAATTAAGTGTCATATTAGTATTAACGTGACACTCATCTTTTAATTTGTATTATTTATATAGAATCTACAATTTCATGTGTAATCCACATGGAATTATTGGTCCACTTCACTTAAATTAATCCTAAATTATATATAACCTAATTAACGCTAATTTTAGATTAACCCTAATAAATCTAATTAATTCTAATTTGACATTAATCCTAAATAACTTTAATTAAACCTAAATAACCCTACTTCTGACTTTCCCCTATAGATTAATTAATCCTAATTTATAAATAACCATAACCAACCCTAACAATCACTTAATTAAATTTGTGTATTTCTGTTGTTATATTTAATAGTGTTTTAGGTTAAAGAATTTCGTAATCAAACCAACTAAATTGGAGATTTTGGATGATACATGAGTATATTAGAGCAACCTTTTTTGTACAAATTTAGATTACGCAAGATTAGGGTAGAGTTATATAAAAATTAAGTTTAATTATGATAAATATAAGGTTATTTAATTCAATTAAAGTTATCTAGATTTAATTTAAAAGTATGATAGTTAAGTTTAATTATATTTAATAGAATTTATTGTGGTTAATTTGAGCTTATAAGGGTTAGTATGGAATTAGGGTTAATTGGGTTATTTATAATTTAGGTTTAATTTAAGTGAGTGAGACCCACACGTAGACTAATGTATCTACTATAAGGTAAAATGTAAAAATGCATTTCTAATCCTAGTATTTGTATTAAAATTTTGATCAAACTATATTGTTTTAGAGCATTTAGAAAGAACCTTAATGTTTCCAAACTATTTTAATTTTAACCTTGAACTGCCCTAGTACTTAACTAGTGAAGAGTTAACTCCATTAAAAGTTCTGTCATTCAATATTAAAATTAGACAGTTTTGAAATGTTAAAGTTCCTTCTAAACATTCTAAAATGATAAGGTATAATCTGTATCTACTAAAAAGTGCATTTTAATCCTAATATTTTTACTAAAATAATGTAAAGTACTAACATTTCAGAGCACTCAAAATAAATCCTTACATTTATGACCATTCAAATTAATCCTTAAATAGATAAAAATATTAACAAAGTTATGTCTCTGTCTATTATATGTCACATCAGTGCTAACATAATATAAAATTGTTTTTCTTAATGTTTATGTGGGTTCTACCATATGACATGTCATACATGTGTATTGTGGGATCCACACATTTTAATTTTAATTTTATAATAAAACTAGAAAAATATAGAGATAGTATCATTGAAAGAAAAGTAGTCTCAACTAAAGCATATTTCAATGACCCAGGACCGGTCCTAAAATTTGATAGGACCAGGACGAAAGAGAAAATATGGGCCTTTGATATAAATTAAAAATAAATTATTTTTTTAATAAATTATATTTTTACATGTAATTTTTTAAAAAAAATAAAAGTGAGCCTTGGGCAGGAGCCCAGGCCGGGGCTGCAATGAGCACTACCTCCTAAAATAGTCTTTTCTTGTGGTGGCATGCCTTCTTTAGTGCCTTTAAGGCTAGTCTCATTAATCTTAGAGTCTTTGAGAATGAATTTTAGAGTCTTTGATAACGAATTTTAGGCTTCGTAAAAATTCTAAAATATTAATGAAAATGGATCTTGTACTTTTGATGCTAAAAAATTAAGGAGTTGATGGAGCTAGCGTGAATAGAGTGTTATTGGGAGTTTAAGCATTTCAAAAGGAGTTGTTTAAAGCTTGTAGGAGAGCATATGGGGTTCAGGAGGTATATGAAACAATCAATATTATTGGAACTTATGGGATTGAGATTGGAGTGTGGATCTTATACCTTTCCTTCTTTCCTAAGTGTCGTAAATGTGAGAGTAGAGCTTAAGACACACCATTGAGGAACTAAGTATATGTTTGTTTATGATTTATAAGTCTAACAAGGCACAAAATTTGGAAACTTGTAAATGTAGCAATGGAATTTATGATGGAATGTAATAATCCTTTTTGGATTTCAAATGATTTCAAGATTGATTATATGAATGGGTTTACACTAGATGAGACCGATTGACTAGGTCGTGGAGGGTGGTTTATATTAAAAAGGTATTCCTTTTAGTTTGGAGTAGACCACTAATTGGGTATAGTGGAAACATCATCTTCGGTTCGAAAGGAGGAATTGAGATTAATTGATTTTTAACTAATTTAAGGAAAAAAGTTTTTGAAAACTGTTCGGAGAAAAAAATAGCTAAATACATAAAAAATAATAAACATAAAAATTAAAGATAGAAATAAAATAAAAGCAAGTAAATAAGTAAATAGATAAGCAAGAAAACAAATAAGTA
Organism: Erythroxylum domingense; assembly: GCA_025594535.1. NCBI lineage: Eukaryota > Viridiplantae > Streptophyta > Magnoliopsida > Malpighiales > Erythroxylaceae > Erythroxylum > Erythroxylum domingense. The sequence goes on along the minus strand of JANQBM010000222.1, from coordinate 28,198,004 downwards.
CATAAAACAAACAAGCAATTAAAAAATACGAAATAAATAAATAAAGGAGCAAATTTTACAAACAAAAGTATTTAGGCTAAGTAAAAAACACAAGAATTGAAAAAGAAAAGTTCAAAGTCCTATTAAAAGAGGTCCTCTGTTTAGGATTTTTTTATCTATAATGTAATTCTCCAAAGTTTCATATTAAGAGATTAGTCCTTTCTAAGCTTTAATAGGATTGTTTGTTCCTAATCGCCTCCCTCCAATTCTTGTTAGGTCTTCCTCTTTTTCTCTCACATTCTCTAAGTACAATCTTCTAACATCTTCTCACAATGGCATCAGGATGTCTCCTTTTAACAAGTTCGAACCACTTATGTTTTGCCTCTCTTAATTTACTATCACCGTTAGTAACCCCTAAATTGTCTCTTACTACTACATTGCTAATCTTATATCTTCTTACAAGGTTGCACATCTAACAAAATATCCTTATTTCCCACACTATTAACTTATGGCTAAGCACTTGTTTAGTAGGCCAACACTCTGTCCTATGGAGTATGGTTGACCTAATCGACAAATAGTAGAATTTATCTTTTAACTTGAGTATTATCTTCTTGTCACATAGATCTCCTTAGGTGCCCCTCCATTTAATCCACCATGATTTGATATAATAAACTATGTCATCTTCTATCTCGCCACTACTTTGGATGATGGATCTACGATATTTAAAATTATCTTTTTATGGTATAAATTTTATACCAATCTTGATTTCCACATTGGATGCAATCCTATTAACTGAAAAGTTACACACTTAAGTATTACACCTTAGTTATGATCAATCTAAAGCCCTTTGACTCTAGTGCATCCCTCCAAAATTTTAGCTCTAAATTAACACCCTCTTTTATTTCATCCATTAAAAAATGTCATCAGCAATCAAGGCACATTCTCTTGGATATTTTTGGTAAGCTCATCCATAACTATTACAAATAGGAAGGGACTTAACGATGATCTTTGGTGTAGATTCTTATCTAGTTTTAACACCTTTATGATAAAGCCAAAATACGCAAAAGTGGAGGTGAATTGTGTGTGGCTTCAAGATTTTTCCAAGTTATTTTCAATTCGTATAAAGACAAGGGCCTGTTAAAATTGAAAACAATAAGAGCCTATCAAACAATAGAAGTTTTTTAAATGACAGGAGGCTGTTAGACAATCGAAGCTTGCTAAACGATAGAAGTTTGCTAAACGATAAATCCTGTTAAAACAATTTAAAATAGAAGGCACCTGTTAAAACTGAAAGGAACATTTTGCAAGTTGAAAAACAAAAGGAGCCTATTATAAAAGTTAAGGAACCTTTTGCAAAAATGAAAACACAAATAATATACTACAAAAATTTAAAAGTTAAAGAGAGAGAGAAGAATGATGCTGTCGATTTATATTGATTCGGCTTATAACCTAAGCCTACGTCCAGTCCCTAAGTGTTCAACTTGAGTGTTTCACTAAAATCTCAAGTAGTAATTTGATAAGCCTCTTTAAGCTCACGAGTACATATTTTTCAAGGTTCTCCAACCATACAAACTAGTAGTATTTAGCTAGCTTCTACAAGCTCTCAACAGATGAAAATGTAATTTGCTGGATATGAGCTTCAATGATCTCTCAAAAGGAATTTTCACTTTCTAAAGCACAAGAGATTTGATAAAAATATGACTTTCAAGAGTATTGATGTTGTTGATGTAATTCAAGAGTCTGATATGTTTTCGCAAAAGCAGTGACTCTTCCTTAAATAGGCATTTCCTTCAATTAGCCATTGCTTCACTTGCATCCTTAGTCAACTGGATAGATTTAAATCTAAATAAGTTCAACACCATCTTTGTCAAAAATCTTCCAGTAATCACGGAGCTAATATACAACCTTCATAATTAGTAGGATCCTTTCGGATAAACTATTTCTAATAAGGTAAGTTCATAAAAAAGGTTCTTACAAGAAAAGAGGCATATTTCTTATGATTTTATTTCCATTTAAGAATTAAACTGTTAATAATAAAAGGAAATAAGTCTAATAGTAACAAGATTCTTCCGGATATTGTGAAATAAAAAAGGTAAGCTCATTAGGAAGGTTCCTACAAGAAAGGAAGCATCTATCCTATGATTTTATTTCCTTTTGAGAATAAGATTGCTAATTGCACAAAGAAATAAATCCAATTTGAATTTTGAAATATTATGAGGTTATCATTAAAATCATTAATAATAAACCTTGAGTTAACACTTCATACATATCTTTAATAGCTTATATATAGGCATCATAAACTCCCTTAGTTTTTAAACATCTCTACATGACTTCCTTAGATACCTTGTCATAATCTTTCTCCAAATAAATGAAAACTATGTGTAAGTCTGTTTGTGTATCTATATAATATTCTATTAATCATCTAAGAAGATGTATGACTTCTATCATAGACCTCCCTAATACATGAAACTAAATTGGTTCTTCGAAATAGTTGTACTATTTCTCACTCTCTTCTCAATTACCTTTTTCCATAACTTTTATAGTGTGACTGAGTAGTTTGATGTTTTATAGGTGTTACACCTTTGGATGTCCCCTTTATTCTTGGAGAGAATGATTAGTATGCTAAATCTCCATTTATCCAACATTTTGGACAACTTGAGAATCATATTAAAAAGCTTGGCTAACCTAGTTAGTCCCTTTATCTCCTAGGCTCTTCGGCACCTTTATGAGTGATTCATCAGGTCCTACTACTCCTATCCTAGTTAGTCCCTCTATCTCCTAGGCTTTTCGGCACCTTTATGAGTAATTCATCAGGTCCTACTACTCCTATCTTCCTCAAAGCCCGTTTAATTTCTTCTCTCATTATACACCAATAACGTGTGAACTTACATGAAATTCTCGAGCATAGGAATTGAAAATTTGAAATAATTATGCTAATTTTTAGTGAGAATATATTAGATGTACTATGATTGATATTTTGCATGTTACACAATCTAATGTTGTAGCTTGGTTATGATTTAGAGAACCAGAAGAAAGGCACTAATAATAGAATATGAAGATGAGACATGACAATAATATGAACTTGGTAAAATAAAATTACCCATTTTGTTTGGTGGAGATGAAGGCCTATATAAGACGAGAAAGAATAGGAAGACATAACCTCCTAAATGCAAATAAGGAGCAATGAAAATAATGAAGGAATGTCATATGTTTAGGGTTTAGATGGTCATGGAATAGAAAAATCAAGTTGATAATTTTCTAGTAATTAGGGTTTTCAATTTAAATTAGGTTAATTAGAATTAAGTCAGATTATTTAGATTAAAATAGGGTTATTAGTTTTAATTAGGATTTATTATATATAATCAAAATTAAGAACAATTAGATTATAATTATTTTATATTTAATTGAAATAAGTTAGTCCTATAGCAATACGTATATGTCACGTGATACAGTAGAACTCGTTGAAGATTAGTAAATTTATGCTACATAAACACTGGTGTAGCTCATAATAAACGGCGTGACATTTCTATCTATTTAAGTTTTGAATTGAAAAATATATAAATATTGTAATTCATTTTAAACATTTTGAAATATTAAAATTTAACCTGTATTTTATTAAAAATATTAAATTAAAATTACATTTTTTTGTAAAAGAGAAATAGATGACAATGATGACTTGATGGATACTGTATCCTCTGTACACATAAATTATAATTATATTAAATTTGGTTTAATTGACTTAATTTGATATACGAGTCTAAGTTTTTAATTGTTTAGTTTTATTTTTATTTTTCTGTCATAAATTTTAATTTTAATTTCTAGTATTTATTTTAAATAAAAATAAAAATATTTATTTATTTATTAAAGTTAATACAAATAAATTGTTTTTATAAAAAATTAAAATATGTAAATTTGAAATTTACATTATATTTATTAATAATTATTAAAATTAATTTATAATTTTCATAAATTATAAATTCAAAAAATAATTTTTATTAAATTTAATAACAAAATTTCAAAAATTAAAAATAAAAGTGAAAACCCCAAATAGAGCTTGTGCGTTTGGTTCCCGGCATTTAGCCACCGAAACCCGTTTCTCTACTCAAGATCAAGAGAAAATTCTGTCCTTTCGGACCACCAAATTACAGCTTTGCTCTTCGTCTTCTTCTCTATTTGCATCACTAAGTATCAGTCGCACATCGAGCACAAATGCCGGATTTTCTCCGCTGCCAACGTCTGATCTTCACCTAACGCCGGACCGTTCTCTTTTTTCTCCTAAATTGACATAATTAGCGCTTATTACTTACTAAATTTAACTTTTCGCCCTGTGAATCAAATCAATCAGTCTCAAATTGATGAAAATCCTGTTGTCTTGGATTTCATAGTTCATAGTTCATTTTTTATTTGATTTTTGGTGCGTGTTCTGGAATGGAGGTCGATTTCGTTACTAGTGGTATATTAGAAGAAGAGAATCTTGAAATCGATGATGATCTTAATGCTGTAAGTTCCCATTAAGTTTTAACAGCTTTTGTTTTAAGATTTCCTTGATTTAAAATTTTAATACTCGGGTGCGGAGGTTTATAGATGAGCAATACTTTATGTTTTACTCGATTAAGTTTTAAATAAGCTCAAATGACCTATATAATTGCTTTGCAACTATTATTTTGTGGGCTAATTTTGATAAATTGATCGTGATTGGGCTTATGCTTCCGGTTCTTTGTTCAGTTGAATCTATTTGTTGATAGATGGACGACATTTGCTTTTTGTATGTGACATTTTATTGGAGCTCTGAATTGTGTGAAGATTGTCAATAATCAGGTGACTTCTAGTTTTGAGGGTGGAAGATGTGGAATATGTATGGACATAGTTATTGACCGAGGGGTTCTTGATTGTTGCCCGCACTGGTATGTGCCTTCAACCTTTGTGCAGGCTGTAATTCCAGTTTCCAGGACTCTTATTGGACGCAATTGGGTGTAAAACTGTTTAATTTTTATTTAATTTCAGGTTTTGCTTTGGTTGCATCGACAACTGGGCTACAATCACAAACCTTTGTCCACTGTGTCAGAATGAGTTTCAGTTGATTACTTGTGTTCCGGTGAGCATGGATGGTTCTTGAAGTATTGCTTTTTCTTTTCATTTCCGTGGAACTTTGTTAATGAGCTTCTTTTCTGTCCCTTTGTTTCCTGGAGTCATAATCCTATTTGGGTTATGTACTTCTTCTAGATACGTGTTTAACTTTGTACAGAAACTGGAATACTTTGATGGATGAAAGTTGTCCTTTTGTATATGAAGGTATATGATACCGTTGGAAATAACAAGGTTGATGAGGACTTGCTTTCCAGGTTCTTCTTTTCTTATCTTTACCATTCATGTTATCACTGTCTATTTGTAATATTTGAACTGCACAGACAGTCAAAAAGCTTCACAGTTTTTCAGAATTATACATCTAAATCTTTGACATTTTGTTCTTAATTCACCTGTATTTGATATCTGTTCTTCATATATAAGATGGATTCCTGAACCTACGTATATAATTGATCCCCAATCAATTACTTATTTTAGTCTTTTCCTATGCTGCAGAGATGATGATTGGTCTGTTGAAGGGAAGAACAACACTCTTTCTTTTCCATCTTATTATATTGACGAAAATGTAAAGTTTTTTTCTTCTTTTTCCATTTATTGTAATAAATAATTTGATTTTCAGGACATCTTCACCTGGTATCTGGAATAATGGTTAAATTTAGCTTATATAAATGCACTGACCTCTGAACCCGGTGTCATTGAGCACATTCATTAATCATTAGAATTTACTGTATATACGATGAGTGGTCTTTATCAGAAGTCAAACTTGCTGTGGTGATATTTGTTGCTTCAATTGTTTGTTGAATTGTGGGATTTGTCAGAAAATATTGTCTTCGCTAGTGCACATCAGAAAAATGTCTGGTCCCAAGAGTTCTGCTTAAACATTTTTACGTAGTTTTATGACCTTAAAATAATTGTTAGTACAAATAATACCATTAATTTACCAAATACTCTATGGCAAGATGACAATTCAACAGAGTTTAGCTTCTGTATGAACAGAACCTCAACAAGAACTGCATTTGAACCAAAAATCATTCATGGAGTCAGTAATTACTGTTGGATTAAGTCAAGCTGCTTATAATTCAAGGATTTAATTCTGTTAATTTCTTATGATCAGTGATAGAAATTGTGAAACTTGTAATTTTGTAGGCAGTCATCTGCTTGGATGGAGATGGCTGCAGAATTCGTAATGGATCAGCAACAATTGATGAAGAATCCAATCTTGATACTTCAATTGCTTGCGATTCATGTGATGTATGGTATGGTCTAAATTCCTTAATCACTTAGATTATGAATTTATGACTTTGTAAACTAGGTAGGTTTCTGTTTTTTATTTAGCCATGTAAATTTAATTTCCACGTTCTTTCAAACTCCAAAAATCTTCCCAATTCTACTATGATATGATTTTTGGTGTTCGCTATCTACTTCATGTTTATTTTATCTCATCTTTTACAACTACTGTTAACCTCGTATGCTCTATGTTTTTCATCAGATAATATATTCTACAAGACAATCATTCAGATTATTTCCTTATGATTTCTCTTAGATTTGGCCACTTGTTCTCAATTGCATTTTTAAAATGGAAATACCATTCTCTTATCATCTTGACATATATGGATACAGGTATCATGCCTTTTGCGTGGGGTTTGATCCAGAAAGCACGTCTGAGGATACATGGCTATGTCCAAGGTAAAATTTTGGGAGTGGTTATCTTGCTGGGGACTATTCGCTGTATTTTCTTTACCTCAATATTCCCATAATTTAGACGTATATAGCTGAGTAATTTAGTCTTGGTTGAAAGGCTTCATAGAATTAACAAAAAAATGAAATATGTTTCAAAGTTGGCAACCTTATAGCATCCTTGGGGTGTGATCTCTATTCTTATTTTTTGATGTGTGTCTAGTCTTGAAATCAGGTGAGGAGTATTCTGTAATTAATTCTTGGATCAAAATCCACTTATGCTCCTAGCCTAGAAAGATTCTAGGATTGGACATAATTTCATTCCTCCAATTGCAACCCTCATGCCTCGAAGGCCTTATACAATAAATTCTAGATTTCTTTTGTCTTGTTCTACTACTTTATTTGGACTTCCGGGTGTCCTCTCATAGTTGTTTTTAAAATCTCTTTGTTAACTTTGTCATAGATGTTCCGGTGACAAGGGAGTACAGAACTCTAATGAGAGTTCAACACAGCAGACAAAGCAGCACTGCAATAAAGAACTATCTCATATTAGTTGTTTTTCTGAATCTACGTTTCCTGGAAATGTATCTGTGTCTGTTGCTGATACTGGAGAAACAGCTGTTGTTGTCTCAATGGTTGGTGAAAATAAATTAAACCAAGAAAAATGTGATGTCATTAAGCCTAGCCTGGAAATCAGCAAGGACCAGAAGGGAGAAGCACCAACACGCCAGAGTACTAATTCTCAGTCAATAACAAATGGAGGAGGACTTGAACTGTCCTTGTCATTTAATACATCTTCTAATCAACCTTCCATATCTTTGGTGCCTAGTGGCTCAAAGATCAGTCCTGCTGGTGAAGTAAAAACACCCACTTATGCCGATGGTATTAATTGTTCTCTACAGAAGTTGGTGGACAACTCCTCTTCTGAAAATCGGCCACCTGATGGTGAATCGACTCTAGATCTTCACCTTGGTTTATCTACGGGCTGTATTCTGTCTGGTAATTATGCAAATGCAACGTTTTAGTTTCTCTTCTTTTTCACTGATCATACTGATGATAACCTTATAATTTTCACTTTGTGTGCTGATGCTTCCACAGTTGATCAGATGAATGTTAATGGGGCTGGAGAGCAAGTGTCTAGCATTGTAAATGAGGAAACTTTTTCTAAAGAGTTTTTTTCAAGAGGTGCCGAAGAGATTATTCTTCCTTTCTTCTTTTTATTTAAACTTAGTATTGGCCATCTTGGCTTTGGTAAAAATATGTTTTACACGGAATTAAGTTCTGTTATCTTTGCTAAAGTGAGTTTTGCATGGACATTTCAAGTTGCTATTGTATTGCTAAATGTTTGCAGATGATAAGATTCCATCCAGTGTTAACGTGGATGCTAAAAATACCATTGGAGTAAAGAGAAAGCATTTAGAAAGGTAATTATAGTTTGAGATTTCCAAAATTTAGTCTTATGAGTTTATGAATCTGTTTCCATGAGAGTGGAGCTAAAGTACTATTTGAAGATTGTAAATACTCTTCACTTGGCTTTTAGTTTCTTGCCTGCTGTGTTCTTCCTCTTCTAGTTTATTCAAGTGTCTAATGACCTACTAGATCCGTGTGGCCATATGATTATATCTTGGAAGTTATGTTACTGTCAAGGATACTGTGAGGGAAATGAATATCCAGCTACTGGTTGATAACACAACTAAAAAATTGTTCCAGGAGGAAGCAAGTCACTGCATTGGCTTCTCTAAAATTCCAACTTATGATGTAATTGCTATCATGGGTCACATGCCTGCTTTAGCTGCAATTCTGTTGATCAACGAGGGATGTAAAGGTTCTTCTCTATCCAAAGGACAATTTGAAACTAAGAAAAACAGGAAATGCCAGGGCGAAAAGATTTCCATGCAGCCAAATCTTATACATACATGATTATGGCGATAATCTTTGGATTCTATATACATAGTCGTGCCAGTAATCTTTTGATTGCTCTAAATCTGAAATCCTTGAACTTCATTAAACTTTTCATGTTTTGTGTTACTTTTCAGTGATGATGTTCTCAAGGCTGTTGATGAACAAGCCAACTCTAGGAATAAAGATGCAACTTTTACCAAGAAAACTAGATCTGATTACATGTGTCATCAGACTTCTCCAGAGGCACAATTGAACATGGTTCCTTCAGATGATTCACAAACTGAGATTATACTTCAAAAGGAACTCAAATCAAAACAATCTCCAGAAAATGATATGTCAGATATAATGAGTGTGGTTCGAGGGACAAGCCGCAGAGATTCCAAGGGCCTTGCATGCCTGAGTCCTGCAAAGAAATATTCAGAAGAAAAGGAGAATGTAGCTGGCTTGCGAGTGAAAAAGATCATGAGGAGAGTTACCAATGACAAGGAGTCATCCATTGAAGTTCAGAAACTTAGAGAAGAAATAAGAGAAGCTGTGCGTAACAAGTCTGCTGCAGATATTGGAGAAAACATTTTAAACCCAAAGCTTCTTGCTGCATTCCGACATGCTGTTGCCGTTACTCCAGCAGAACCTAGTAACAAATTGCCTCCTTTATCAATGAAAACAAAAAGGTCAATGCTGCAGAAAGGCAAAATTCGCGAGAATCTGACAAAGAAAATATATGGAAATTCCAATGGACGGAGAAAGCGTGCTTGGGATCGGGATTGTGAGGTTGAATTCTGGAAGCATCGGTGTATGAGGGCTACTAAGCCTGAGAAAATCGCAACTTTAAAGTCAGTTCTTAGCCTTCTTAAAGTGAATTCAGATGGATCAGGCCTGAAGCAGTCAACTGAATGCCAGGCATCTGATCCTATTCTTTCCCGTCTGTATATAGCTGATACATCTGTCTTCCCAAGAAAGGATGACATTAAGCCTCTTTCAGCTCTTTCATCCGCCAGTCACTCTGAACAGAATGCCGTGCAGCTGCTTTCAGTGGAGAAAGGTCTGAAGTTGTCTCTTGATGACCATACTCCAAAACTTCCCGAATCAAACCGAAGTAGATCAAAGCACTCTGCTGCTAATGTTGTTGATGGAGTGCTTAAGGATAAAGTTCTCAGTTTAAAGGATAAGGCTTCTTTATCTGAAGCACATTCTAATAGGGGACTAGAAACAACAGCTTCATTAGGCAGTTCTAAAGCTAAGGTGCAGAAGGAAATAGATGTTCAATCTGAAGATAAAAAGATTGATAAAAGAAAGTGGGCCTTGGAGGTGCTTGCTAGAAAAAAGGCACTTGCAGTTAATGGTGCAAAACATGACATAGATGAAGAGAATGCAGCACTTAAAGGAAAATATCCTTTATTGGTATGTATTTTTGCTTCACAAATTGTCTTCCAGCCAGCTGTCAGAGACAAGACATTTTGACAGATTGATACTCACAGTTATCTTTCCCTTGGTTTTTTGTTCATATTGTTTGAGCAGGCTCAACTGCCGTCAGACATGAGACCTTTGTTGGCACCTAGTCGGCATAATAAGATACCTGTATCAATTAGGCAGGTGAGCAGCTAATTCTATGTTAGCTTTTGTACAGGGATGGGTCTTCCCACTGTTATTACCCCTGATGGTTTGAAGTTGTTTTAATCAAAAGACTTACAAATAGGCTCGCCTTTATATGATCATGTGGATATGGCACAAAACTTTTGACTTCTACTGTTTGTTTTACTAGTTGCTTTAACTTGGAAATACTGAAGCAAATATACTCAACGCACATGACTGTATCTGGTTGTGGTTAATTGGGCTCTCAGTCCGTCAAATGCTAGATCCAAAAATTATACTTAACCTCTTAATGGAGCTGAACTTGAATAAAATTCTACTTGTTCATTTGCCTATTTAATATTTACCACTTAAACTGAACCTCTCTCAACAGTTTCATTTGTTATTTACTTTTTATTATTGTAGTTGGCAATGTGGTTGTCCTTAAGTTAATTCCTATTAATGGTTATACAGACGCAACTTTATCGCTTGACGGACCACTTCTTGAGGAAATTAGATTTGCCTGAGATTCGCAGAACAGCAGAAACAGAGTTAGCTGTTGCTGATGCAATCAATATTGAGAGGGAGGTTGCCAATAAGTCTAACAGTAAACCAGTATACCTCAACCTTTGCTCACAGGAAATAGCGCATTATTCACATAACAACAAGCCAATTAGAGCAACAGAATCAAATTCTTCACCTGTATCTGTTGCCCTCAATGACGGATTAGAACAGATTAGTGATGAACTGCCGATTGGTCCTGCAGCTGTGGAACCTCCAACTGATCCTGCAGTTGTAGAAGCATTAAGAAATGCTGGCCTTTTATCTGAAACTCCTCCAAACAGTCCACATATTGAAACAAGCACTTTCAAAGATGGACCTGATAATATACTTGAAATGGAATCTTTTCCGGAGGTGGATATATATGGCGATTTTGAATATACTTTGGAAGATGAAGACTATATAGGTGCCACTATGAATGTCTCCAAGCTAGCATCAGAAGATTCTGAGTCAAGAATGAAAGTAGTCCTCTCTACTCTTAAGTGTGAAAGTTTGAATCATAATACAGGTTTTGATCATATGGGATCAGGGAACAATGAAACCAAGGATCCATCATCCCTTCAAAATGGTAAGTTCAGCACATCCCTCACTAGCTCAACTGTGGAGAGCAGTTCTCTCAGATCACGTGTACCTTCTGAGTCCTCACCTCAAGAAGAAGATGAAGATCCCTCTCCTGCAGAATTTGAAGAATTATACGGTCCAGATTCAGAACCATTGATAGATAAATTTCCAGAAGCGTCAAGAAGGCTATATAGATTTGCCGACACTAAAGCTGCACAGGTTAATACAATTCCCATGGAAGATGAAACAAAATTTTCAGGCCAATCTAAGAGTACAAACGTTACTGTTGTTTGTCTCAACTCTTCTGGTGGAGAAAGTTTACTGAAACATTCTCAAATGAGTGATCATGTCTCTCGGGCAGATAAACCTGTTCCTGACAAACAATGTGACAACATCAATTCTGTCTCAAAGAAGGTCTCTATTCTTTTCATGATCGTAACTTTCTACTTTCCTATTTGAGATGTGTTGCAGTGTATCCCTGTGTAACTCACCTTCATAGATGACATTTCTTCTGAAAACTGATATTTTTGACCTATGTTTTTCTCAAACTTCTATGTTGACTGGTCGCACTTATTCTGTTCAGGTTGAAGCTTACATCAAAGAGCACATAAGGCCACTCTGCAAGAGTGGCATAATCACTGCTGAGCAGTACAGATGGGCTGTGGCAAAAACTTCTGATAAAGTTATGAAATACCACTTGAACGCCAAGAATGCAAATTTCCTGATCAAGGAAGGTGAGAGAGTGAAAAAACTTGCTGAGCAATATGTTGAAGCAGCACAATGGAAGGAAAAAGAGTGAATATATCACTAATTAATCATCCTCAAATTCTTGGGAGCTGTTCATTTCCTCCATTGTTGAAGACGTTTAATCCTTGTCTTTTTGCTGTTCGATTGGAATTCTTTCTTGGATGGCCATGGGATTGAACAAAACCATTTTGGATGCTCCTTCAAAAATGTGTAATTAGATAAAAATATGACGTGACATTTGAACCAAAAATTGATACCTTTCTGTGGCATCAATCTATGGTACTAACAATTGCCTCAGTGTGTGTGCCTGTACTGTTGTGTGAGCAGAGAATGCTAAGAGGAATCTTAGCAGGCTAAGTACAACAGATTCAACGGAATTGGAAGTTAAATGTTACATGGAAATTTGATTTTCCTCTATCCTATAGTGGCTCCTTAACCTCAAACCAGAAGCAAACCTGTAAAGCCAGGTAGAAAAGGCAGCAAAGTTTGCAGAATTATTAGCACTAGCAGTTCATAGTCGAAGAGAAAATAGACTCGGTGATGTTTGCCCAGCTAAGATCCTGACAGCGTGGAGGAACAGTCCACGATGAACTAACTAAAATTCTTGTGTTGAAGCATTATGGTCCTGTTTTAGTGTTGACAAGGAATGTATTTATACAAGGTTGGTATACTGCAGTTTCATGTATTATGTTTTGTGTCATCCTGGTGCATTTGTTATGAAGCATGGTTGCCACTTCAAATGTAAAGTTTATGGTGGACTACAACGCAGCTTGGCGCTAACTTATTCTGAAGCTCTGCGTCGCACACTTGTTGAGTAGTTTATTCTGATCATATTCTGATAATATAATTGATAGATTATTATATGACGATTCCGATGATGTACTTAACATTATTATGTGATGTCAAGAGTTTATTAGCATTTGTAGCTTTTCCCGTTATATATATATAAAGTAACCACAACGCTCATGTCTCAGTTGCTATGCGTATATTTGTTTGTTATATATATATATATATATTGGGTTATATTTGATTGCTAGATGGCCTGTTTGTTCTAAATCTTCAATTAATTGCATTCATTAAAATCTATCTTATTTTATTTTATAAAAAATAAATGAGTTAGCTGTAACAACCATTGCTTTGAGGTTGATAGGTTGCACAATGTTTAGCTATCATTTTTGTTTGGCGCTAATTGCAATTAAGGTCAGTAAATTGTGAGACCAAGAACAAGAGAAATAAGTTTGATAACGAGAGAAAGTACGAAGTCATTATTCGTTATTCCCGTACAAGCAACGATTATCCTAGAGGTTGCTTTTACACGTGTCCCTCTTTATTATATTCTTTTTTTTTATATACATTAGGTATCTCAAATTTGGCGGACTAATTCTAAACTTCTAAGACCTCACTTTAAGAGTCCTAAAGGAGGTAAATCTGAAACTTCAAGGTCTCTCAGGTTCTTAACACTTTTGTGCACAAGCAGTCGTTACATATTTATTGGTCAATTGCTGATTGATTACTGGTCCTGCTCAGCATCAGGTTCCCCTCAGTTTCAGGTTTCCTAGTAGTTCCAACTCCTACACTGTCGCTGAAAGCGAGACGTCCGCAACTGATTTGACTAAGTAGCATGCCCAGAGGGCTAAAGGATCATCTATAGGGAAAATTTCCCCTCTCCTCCCCTTCGTGGTGACTCAAACTCAAGACCTCCTACAAAAGAGAGCCTTAAGTGAGGAGTTGAAACCAATTAGGCTACTCCTACTTTGTTTGCTTTTATGTAGTCTCTCTTTTATGAACAATGTCATTCTCCTAACTTGACTTTTGACTTCTCCTAGCACGGGACAAAGGGTCGTGATCTCGCGAGGGTGAGCTAACTCTAAAAATCCGTTCTCAGTTCGAATTGCAGGCTGCAACTCACCTGCATGAAGCTAAAATCGTTAGTAATCGCCGGTCAGCTATACGGCGGTGAATTCGTTCCCGGGCCTTGTACACACTGCCCGTCACACTATGGGAGCTGGCCATGCCTGAAATCATTACCTTAACCATAAGGAAGGGGATGCCGAAGGCAGGGCTAGTGACTGGAGTGAAGTTATAACAAGATCGCCGTATTGGAAGGTGTGGTTGGATGACCTCCTTTTAAGGGAGAGGTAATACTTGTTGGGTGTCATTTCACTAATTATTTATATCGTTCGATTGTCTCTTGCTTTAACTTTTTTCGCAAAGATGATGTTTGAACAACGTTGTTGCATGTCATAAAGATACTGCCAACTTACATTAAGGGTGCATTTCGTAGGGATGGCAATATGTGGGTCAGCCTGCCAATTTTTTTAAAATAATTATTTTAAAAGTTTAAAATGTAAAACAAAGTTTTTTTAAAATTAGGTTTGGGTTCGTGTTATTCAAGCCCAGACCTGTCCTATAGGTCGACTTATTGAAAATACTTGAATTTAGACCCATGGGCTGCCCATTGCCATCCCTAGAGTTTCGAGAAACATTATTCCAACACTTGAAAAATTAGCTCTCTCTTGGATTTTCCCTTCCCTAACCCGAATTCTGCCTCCCCCTTATATAATAGTTGTTTTTCCTGCCCAACACTCACTACAGAGCTGATCCTTACCATTTCTAGTATGAGATTAGTTCGTTGTCCATCAGTCTGTAATCCTTTTGTTGAAAAATTAGGACGTGATCCTATCTTGACTGTAATAGAATAAGTATGAAAATTTTTCGTATTTTGATTTCCTAAAAACTAAGATCATTTCAATTCTATGAAATGATTAATGCCTAAATCATAATAAAGTATGAATCTTAATTCGTATCTTATTTCAAAGCTTGAACATATTTTTGTCGTATCCTTCAAATCATTTATGAAACTAACTCATTCAACCACTGTACCTGCACAAATGTTTGGCCTCTAATAATAACCATAAAACAGATTGAGAAAACTCTATGACTTTCACAGAGAGGGTTAAGTAATGAGTGCGAGCTTCATTAAAGCTCAAGTATTTATAATAGGTTTTGACATTTTATTTATTTAATTGAAATTAAATTTTAATTTCAATTAAACTTATGATTAGAATTACAAATAATTCTAACTAAATGTTAGATATGCTCAAATAAGATCTAATATCTCACATTGATCATTATTTATTAAATATGTCAAATTTATTATAAAGTTTCTCAAACTTTATAATCAAATCCAACTCGATTACAATATCTTTGCTCTCTTCAACCTATTCTTTATGCGAGACCCATTAGGATTGGATAAATTAAACTCCTTTATTGTATCTTTAATTCTCTAATTAAATAATTTTTATTGATAGATTAAGATTAACGTCCAGTAGCACATTATGACCACCCAAATATTTAGAAATGTCAAAATGATTTTGACTAACCTTTTTGTGCATGATTTTTTTATATAATTCAATGCTTTCATCATACAATGTTTCTGTTAGACATAGAGTGTGGATTCTACTCTATTTTGAGTCTAATCATATTAGTTCTCAACCATTAGCTATTGATTCAATTAATAACATTTGTAAACTATTTACAAAATGTCATTCCACCTTGGCGATGGATTTCACGAATCAATACTAATTAAGAACATCAGAATATTCTCCCTAATTACTTTAAGGTGGTGAATCCTATCTTGATCACTCAACTATCTCTGATAATTAATGTTACATCCAATGACTACCGAATGACTACCTATGATTAGAATAAGTCATAAGTAGTATCAAAACATAGCAATCTGTATACAAGATCACTTTAGAGATCTCAAGTTAAAGGATCACTTATATAATCATCATAATAAGAATTTTCATAGAAATACGAGTAATATGCCAAATGGATTTCTCATAAAGGGTCATTTCAATAAACTTGTTCTCTAACAAGTATCTACACGTTTGTTCTACTTTAGTACATGATATTGACTACTTCCTTTATAAGGAAAAACAAAACGTATGCTATTCTTTTTAAGTTCTATTAATGTTTAGTCTTAATAGAACAATGACTAGGAACAATTTAGTTATAATACATAAATGCAATATTAATCTCATAATTATAATCTTATCTTAATTTCATTTGCAATGTATAATTATCCCATGGAATTTACTATATACATCTAAATATGTATAAGATAAAGAATGCCTTTAAATTATTTCTTCACTAAACTACAACTAATCGATTGGCTGTAGGGCACAAAGCATCACCTAACAGAAATGGTGAGTTCTCTAACTCTTCCTACTTAAATGCTATTAGACCCCAAGTTCCCATCATCCCTTGATATAACATTGTTTGAAAGGTTCTTGGATACCAACAACATCCTTTGCCATTTGGCTAGCTACTAGAGGAAGATTTAAAACCAAGGATAGGCTTAAAGGCATCAGTGATCAGATATGTGTGCTAAGCAATATGTTGCCTGAAACTATAAATTAACTTTTCTTTTAATGAATTTCTCAGCTACTATATGGGCTAGAATGCAACATAATATGAACCTGGTTTGTTCTGTAGCTGATTAGGAAAGTATATTGGTATGGATAGAAAATCAATATAAAAGAATGGAGAAAGACAAAAATACTTGAGCCTTTGCTTGAAGTACTATGTGTATTCCATATGGAATGAAAGAAACCAAAGAAATTTTAAGAATATTAAAACTGAGAACCACACAATCATACATAGGACCTACAGTTGGAATAGAGAAATACTAGTTGCCACAAAGCCACTGAAGACTTGAGTTATTCTCTCAGACGAAGCTAGAACCTGGAGTAGCTTGGCTTTAGGTTTTTAATACTTTCAAAGATGATAGGCTGTAAATTTACTTATTTTGTTTCATCTTTGTCAACTCAACCTTGTAACTACTTTATTGATGCCTTTCTGGGCTTATTAATGAATTTATTCATCTTAAAAAAAAGTATTATAATACAAATTAAGTACCCATTTTTAAAAATAATAAATGAAATTACAGTTAACTTAACCACTAATACTTAAAACTATTTTCCTAAAAACAAGTTAATAAAAAAACCAAATATGTATTGAATTATCTAATAATGTTCCTTAAAGTCAAAAATTTACCCATGACTCTTACCCATTAAGCTAGTTATAATAAAGTTGAAAACCATAAGAAAGAGAGTTATGAGTAGTTCATTTACTCCCACATACTTGAGTTGTATGTTATCCTCAATGTACACAACATATAAGAAGAGTGAAAAACAAATAATAAGGTAAATTGGGATAATAAGTGTTGAGCAAGTTTTAATCTTATAAAACCCTCAATATACCGTAAGTGCAAGGGTCGTGAATGTAGTATATGAGGTGTCGATTTGAGGGTGAACTAATCTAATTCTAAATTATCTAAGGCCTAAAAGGATTATTAAAAAGAAAATAAAAACTAAACATAGA
The DNA here is from genome assembly GCA_025594535.1 of Erythroxylum domingense. Classification (NCBI taxonomy): domain Eukaryota; kingdom Viridiplantae; phylum Streptophyta; class Magnoliopsida; order Malpighiales; family Erythroxylaceae; genus Erythroxylum; species Erythroxylum domingense. Next base: position 28,180,535 of record JANQBM010000222.1, on the reverse strand, counting down.
AGTAAATTCGTGAATATGGATTGATTGAAAATTAAATTATAAAATTAACACACAACGAATCAAAATTGAGTACCACCAATGAACAATCAAAATCACACAAGAAAAATTAGTCGATTATGAGAAGGAGATTTACCCTATCATCAAATGCTAGCATGATTACTTTTGAGTTAATACAATATCGGTCCTAGACTTTCGAAGGGTTGATTACTCTCTCTCGAGTTATATCGTTAACCTCTAAATCATAATCCCTAATTGAATTACGGAATTTGTAGTCTTTCAATTAAAAAAACCCACATATCTAATTAGATCTTAAGCCTTCTAATAGACTATCGGGTCCTCACACGAGATCTCTCTTCATATAAATTATCGACTTGATTATTTGCATGATCTATTAGATTGTTTAACTCTCATTATCCAATATAATAGTTTTGCTATCGGTTAAATCTCTCGATTTGTCACTGAAGCATGAAATACAAAAATAATCACAATACCCAATGTATTAACATAAAAAGAAATCACATTAACATTGATTCAAGAACAAATTCCTAAAGGAGTTTAGAACAATATCATCAAACCCAAATCCATCACTATAAAATCCGTCTCATACATTCAAAGAAAGAATAATAAAGATGAAATGAAATGTCATTTGGAAGAGTTGGGATAGATCGGGAAGATAGTACAAATAATAGGCCTTCCTCTTCCTTCTTCCTTTCTCCTCCTTCTCTCTTCTCTTCCTCTTCCTTGGATCTTTCTTAAAGTGGTAGAAATGGAGCTCTCTTTTAGGTCTTCTCTCTTTTCTTTATATATCTTTTCCATTTAGGGCAAACATTAGGGTTTACCTGGGCTAAAAAGTCTAAAAGATCCCTCAAAAAGTGACATTTTAGAAATCCGTCTATGTTTGTTGTTGTGCAGGCCACGATTATGATAAACCCACCAAGCTTCTGTAACGATCACAGCCCTGAGCCTTGCTTTGAGCTTCCTCCGATTCTCCTCCATTCTTCAGCATTTGTTCTCAAACACTAACAAATACATCAAGGCACCTCAAATATACAAAATTTAAGCTCACTAGCATGTTCTAACCTATAAAACACTAAAAACACAAATATCTAACTAAATATAACAATCCTAACCTAAACACGCACTATGCATTCAATTTAACAATTGAACACATAATAAACTACCCACTAAAATATTATGCAACCTACAAATATCAACATCCCCACATATAAACTTTTGCTTGTCCTCAAGCAAAAACAAAATAAGCAAACTACAAAACACAAAATGTAGAACACACCTAACAACAAAATACACATATGCAACAATGATACAATGAAGGTGAACTTCACGAAAAAAAAAGAACTATAAACATGACCCTTCAAGTTGTTCTAACTTATTAACTTGTGAAACCTGTGTCTAAGTACTTCAGACTAAAGATACATACTAATCAGGACTTAATGTCACATTCATTTACTCCCATCACTTACACACAAAATTGATAATTTATTAGTCAATCAAAAATTGTAACTATCTCTAAGTAGCTTTTCATGAAAATTCAATCTATTCATAAAGATCGGTAGTATTTATTAAACAACACATTATTTTTGTTAATTTTAATTGACATGAACCTAGGCTTTTGATGAGAAGACAAACATTTGTGATGAATGTCTCCCAGTTACTCAACTAGGCCATGTTTTTATTAAGCGGCTTGGTTGGAATGTCATTATAGACTTTTGATGTGCAGGCAAACATTTGTAATGAATGTTCCTCGGTTACTTAGCTGCATCACTTTCTTAACTAGCTACTAGTTCAATCCATAACTTGATTTGTTTCTAAAAGGGCTAGCATAATAGTTATTTAAGATTTACGTATACATCTATATACATATACACTTTCCTACCTGATTTCTTAAGCTAATCATTCTCATGAAAAGATACTAATGATGCTACTTATTCGATTGACCTACAATTATAAATGAATATGGTAAATTCGTAGAGTGAACGAACTACCATCATATCCTAATTAAAATGCATATTTAACCTGAGTAACCTAGAACACTAATTTCTCAAGCTAGTAAAGTTTAGCAACCTAAAAGACTATGTTCAAAGCTAAATCGGTTCTGTTAAGTCTTAGACATTGACACATTCACATGAATCACATCATGCAATTCTAAACAAATCTAACATACAACATGCAAAATTCACATTCAAATAAAAACATATAAAGCACACAACGCAAACACCCCCCCTTTTGGACAACACATTGTCCTTAATGTGAGAAGGACAAATAACATACATGGTTGGAATCAAAATAACGTAATACGAAAACATATGAACAAAATAGAGATAGAAATGAAAAGATAAGAGTTAGAACATAAAACTATAAAGGTGATTGAGTTGGTGATAGTGTCAGAGGTGGTAGTTGAACACCTTGAGCCTCGAAGTACCTGTGAATACGTCGTATGTCCTGACTTTGGCATCTTTGTTCTTTACCCATCTCCTTTAACACCTTCGAGTTTTCTGAAATGGCTTTGTTAGTGTTTGAAATGGCTTCCATTACCTTCTCCCATCTCGTTGGCTCTTCCTCTACTGAATCCTATTTGGTTGAGTCCTCCTCCTATTGTAGTGGTGCTGAGCTCGATATGGCCTATCCTGCCCTGGTTTTAACATGTGATTTTGCACTAATATCTCGAAGTTCCATATTGTGGGACTTCAAGATTTCAGCTCTTGTCAAGTGATGAGTGATGAGAAACTTAGGACAGACAGTTAGTCCACCATAATTTACACCATATTATTCCGCAATAGCTGTAACCAAGTACCCCATGACTAAATTATTTCTTCTCTTTCTTAGAGTAGCAATAATTGCATTAAAGATGTAGGTAGAGGTGTAGACTTTGATGCTATAATCCATGCACTATAAGAAGAAAAGTTCTTTTGTTGAAAACTTTTTAGTTTCACTTTTGTCAAATACAGTTTGACATATAAACTTGTGTAATAACAAGAGTTTGGGACTTCGAATACTGTTATTATGGGCATTTTAACGTCAAAGCTCTCCAGCTCAGTCAGTTCAGTCCAATAATGGGTGGTACAGAAGTCATCGTGTTGATCTACTATGATTAAGTTAGGAAATCCACCGATTTCATGCAAAATTTCATGGTCTAAGCCATATGGTTCTCACAACCGAAACGATAGATCCTTAGGGTTAGATGACTCGCATTGAAGGGAGGTGAAGAATTATAGGGTTAGTTCTTCATAAATAGCATAATTAAATCATGTAAAATTTTCCCAATGAATTCTTCCACCTAAAGCTTCAACCTGTTCTCTCAAACCAATTATTTCTAATGTTTCATACTCTAAGTATTTGGGAACAATAATTTTCCACAAGCTAAGAGTGTGGAAGTGATTACCTTCTTCCTCCAAAAAGATCAGGAAAGGTTCTCCATAATCTGCCACTCTGTGCCCACGACCCTATTCTTGGACCTTGCCCTTCGGTTGAGTGCATTTGAGCATTTTCTTAATGTGAGAGTTGTGAGGAAATTTTGGGAGAGATACAGGTTTAAGATGGTTATAGAGAGAGAAGTGAGTTCTTATGTTTAGAGAGATAGTGAGAAAATGAAATGTGTAGAAAAAGTGAGGGTGAGTGTAAATATATAGGTTAGGAAGGAAAAAAATTTCTAAAATTTGTGCATACCCAGATTGCCCTGTTGCAGGTCATGATCGTGGCCCTGTAAAAATTCTTGATTCTTTCGATTTCATTTCCCGCATTTCACTCTCGAGATCCTTCCATACCTTATAATTGCATTATTACCTCATTGTTTCCCTCACCAAACCATTCTTAAACGTTCTTTGTTGGCTCATGGTGGTTCAAATGGGTCATGTGATAGTACCGTCATTAGAACTTCCATAAATTGCACTTGAGCTACCGAACTATACTTCTTACCACCTTTCCTGTTTGGTTTTTTCTTCTTTCGAGTCTTTTATCGATTAGAGATTGCTCTAATGAGTTCTTGCAAGGATAACCTTGCCTAACTTCTTTAAAAGATTCATCACTATTTATAGCATCCACATATTTGAGATAATTACTTTTAATCTTAGACACTTTAAATGACACTTTGTCATCCCCCACTTTTAAAGTCAATTTGCCCCCGCCAACATCTATAATAGATTAGGTGGTGGCTAAAAATGGCCTCCTTAAGATAATAAGTGTCTCCACATCTTCTTCTATCTCTAAGATTACAAAATTTGTATGGAAGGTGAACTTATCTACTCTAACCAAAACATCCTTGACCCCACCTCTTGGATGGTGGACTGATCTATCGGCCGTTTGAACACATATCCGAGTGGGTGTTATGTATCCTAAGTCCATCTTCTTATATAATGTATAAGGCATCATACTTATGTCAGCTCCTAGATCCGCAAAGACCTTATCTATTCCATCACTACCAATAATGCGTAGGATGTAGAAATCTCTCAGATCATCTTGCTTTTAGGGTAGTGCTATCACTTAACTGGAGTTAATTGTGCTTAGCAATTCATTCTCCGACTTCCCTGTTATAGATTTGGTCAAAGCAAGTTGCACTTTTAATTGCTCCATTATATCCAAATCTTTATTCAATTCAGCTTCCCTTGATTTCGCGTGAATAGGGTATGGAATCAAAGGTTGATATCTTTTAATTTTAGTCAGGTTATATTCAACCTGTGGGGAACCTTCATTAGTCTTTTGCCTTCCTTCTTCTCCATCATCTTTAACTTGATTGGACTTATCTTCACCAGCCTGGGTGATCACCATTATTCTTTCCTTTGGACTTGTCTCAGTGTTATTAGGAAGGGTTCCTACACTTCGTGTTGATAATGCATCTCCTAACTGGCTTATTTGGACTTCTAAATTATGTATGGACGAGGCATGATTCTTTGTCACTTATTCAAAATTTCCATCTAGCATTTTTTTGGAGTATTCCATGCCGCCAATCTTTTCCAAAATCTCATCTAACTTAGAGTCCATTGAATTTTGTTTCTCCTATGGGAAGCCAGGTGGCCCTTAAGGTCAAAATTGACCTCCTGCATTATTCGATCAAGAGAAATTCAGGTGATTCTTCCACCCAGGATTATAGGTGTTTGAGTAAGGGTTGTTATCCCCTTCTCAACCATATTGTGCTCCCATATAATTCACTTGATCTAGTTCATAATCCTTCATCAGGAAACAATCAATGGTGTCGTGGTTTATTTGCCCACACAGCTTGTATTTTTATTGAACAATTTTCACATGAGCTGAGGAAGAAACCTTCATATTGTTTAGCTGTCGAGTTAAGTTGTCAATCTTAACTTGCATTTCTGTGATTGGGTCGACAACTAAAGCTCCATTTTGTTCTCAAAGGATTGTGGGTTGTCTACTCCTATTCATTGTCCAAAGGCAACTATTACTAGCCATTTCTTCCAACAACTCTTCAGCTTTATCCACCATCTTCCTCATCAACGATCCTCCTAATGCTGCATCAATAGTGCCTCGGGTAGGTGGGTTCACTTCATTATAAAAAGTTTGGAAAAGAAATTATTTTGGTAAATTATGTTGAGAACACCTCCTTTACAAATCTTTAAACCTTTCCCATGCCTTATAGAGTGACTCGCCATCACTTTGTTGGAAGTTTATGATTTTCGTGATAATTTTGGTAGTATTCGTGAGGGGGAAGTACTTGTCTAAGAATGCACGCATCAATTGCTCCCAAGTTGTGACATTTGTAGGACTGAGGGAATGATGCCATACTTTTGCTATATCCTTTAGTATGAAAGGGAGGAGCCTCATCCTAACTTCATCTTCTAACATTCTATGATATCAGAAGGTATCACATATTTCTAAGAAATTTACTATGTGGGCATTAGGATCCTTATTGATCAGTCTGTAGAATTACACATTTTTTTGCAACAGGTTTAGTAAGACTAGTTTTATTTTGAATGAAGGTACTTGAATAGGTGGTCTAGAGACACCTTGATTGGTTGCATTCAATCCTAGTCTCATGAAATCCATGAGGGTCAGTGGTTGGTTCTGTTGGTTTCCTCCTTGATGAAACTCATGATGAAATTCCTCAGCTATAGTGGCTTTGGTATTGTCTTCTTCACGTTTAGCTCTTCGGATTGCTCGCTCTAACTAGACAATGTCAAGTTGTTTCAACTATCCGACTCAAACTCCTAGTAACTCTTATGTTTATGTAATTGCATAGACATAACAGAGGCGAAAAGTCCTTAGACTAAAATAATTAAACTAATCCTACTAACTCTCCAGCAATGACACTAAAAACTTGTTAAGCAAGTTTTAATCTTATAAACCCTCAATATATCACAAGTGCACAGGTCGTGAATGTAGTATATGAGGTGTTGATCCCTCGAGTTAGTGAAGTAATCTAACTCTAAAATATATAAGGCCTAAAAGGATTATTAAAAAGAAAAAAACTAAACAGAAAAGTAAATTCATGAATATGGAGTGATTAAAAATTAAATTGTAAAATTAACACACAAGGAATCAAAATTGAGCACCACCAATTAACAATCAAAATCACACAAGGAAGATTAGCCAATTATAAGAAGGGGGATTTATCCTATCATCAAATGCTAAAATGATTACTTTTGAGTTAATACGGTATTGGTCTTAGACTTTCGAAGGGTTAATTACTCTGTCTTTAGTTATAATCATTAAAACCTAAATCATAACCCCTAATTAAATTATAGAATTAGCAATCTCTCAGTTAACAAAAAACTCATATATCTAATTAGATCTTAAGCCCTCTAATAGATTATTGGGTCCTCACACAAGATCTCTCCTCATATAAATTACTGATTTAATGTAACATCCCCTCACCTATGGGAAGGGTAATATGGGAATTTGGAATGAGTTCGGAATGTGTAAAATTGTTTTGCTATGTTCGTGCATTCATTTATGCACATGAATAGCGAATAGCGAATTTTTGCACATGTAAATGATTGTACATGCATTCATGACATT
>JANQBM010000222.1:27918289-27928939 GCA_025594535.1 Erythroxylum domingense | reverse complement strand
CTGTAGATGATGAAGTATGTTAATAAGATGGTGCTTTGAGTGAAGTAGCTGATGTAACTATTAACATTATTGGGTTCTTAGTTTCCTAATAGAGCACAAGACTAACTTTTATTCCATAAGTGAAATCTCTGTATACTCAAATAAGAGAAGAAAAGGAAGTCCTAAGTTTTAATTTTTGTTTTCTGTTAAGAATTTTCAAATTGTAAACATGTTCTTATCATATGTACGCTTTTAAAGAGCTAGTCTCTAATAGGATTTGTTTCAAGATGCAACTCCTTCAGGAGCTTGATTCATTAATACAATTCTTTTCAATTTCTAAAAAAAGATCAACATATCAACCAAAGAGATATTTAGATTTTTCAAATAAACTTAATAATAGATTTGTAAAGAAAAATAAATATTTTAAGATTACTTAATGCATTAGTAGAGTTTTTAATATTCATAACTTAAAAGCTCAATTTGAATATAATATTTTGTATAACAACTCTTATGCACTCACTCTTGTATAAAAGAGGTATGATGAAGGAATCTCTAATTTGTTTAGAGTTCTAAAAATATGAAAGGGATAAAAAGAAGTAGCATGCAATTTTCTTAATCACCCATCTAAAAAGAATATGAAAAGAAAAATAATTAAGTTTTATAATCCTTTATTATATAGTATTTTCAATTGTACGAATTCATGTGTCTCACGATAAAAATCCTAGAAAATCTTTATATAAATTAAATAATTTCATAAAATGAAAACCTATAAAAATTAGTAAATGTTTATGAACTATAAAACATTAGTTCTACAAGTTTCAAACATATCCAAACATTAAACGTAAATATGCTAGTAATGATTTTTTTTAATCTCTTTATCTTCCTTTCAGTTATTTTTTAGTTAATTATTAATGTTACTATTGATTTTTGGCATTAATGGTGATATTCCTCCAACTGTTGTTTTTAATATTATTACTATTATACTTTACTATATACATTTTAGAAAAACTCTTAGTACATTGGAAGAAGATTTTTTTTTGTTTTCCTTGTCTATGACTCTTTCCTTTCCTTTATTCTTGTAATTTCAATTATTAATGGTATTTAAGTTTTAAAAATGGCTTCTAAAAATTTTTTCAATCAGCTTTTCCATATTTTGATGGTTACTATGACCATTGGAGTATATTGATGGATAATTTCTCAAGGTCCAAAGAGTATTGACATGTTAAAGCTGGTGTAGCATTACTTGCACATACAGGGCACTCATAAATACACAAAAAGATAAATTGGAAGGATTGACGTTGAAAGAATAAAAGGAAAATGATTACTTGTACAAAGAAATCAATTGATTTACCTTGGACGTTATTCGTAGTAGAGAAACTTCTAAAGATATTTGAGAATTAATGAAGAAAAGATATCAAAGATCTTCTAGAGTGAAGCAAGCACAACTTCAAACCTTGAGAAGATTTTGAGACTCTACAAATGAGAGATGGAGAATTTGCGACTAGCTACTTTTCAAAGACCATGGCGATAGTTACCAATTACTATTCCTCTATATGAAGATGTAAATTGTTGTAATTTTCTACAAGGTATTATGTTCCTTATCATGAAATTGATGTACTATCTTTTGGCAAAGTCTAAAGCTTCTTATTTTTCTTTAAATAGAAGATGAATCAAATTTCAACTATTAAGGAGAAGTCTTTAAAGGCTTTTGCACGGAAAAGGTAGATGAATTGGAAAAGGAAGCAATAGTTTGGGCAATCAATATAGCACTGGGTATTTCATATCTAATAAATAATTTGACAAGTCTTAAGTAGAGTTCTCTAGATGTCATATACTCATTCATTGAATTTCTAGAACAAATTTATACAATGATAAAAGATAAGAGAGAGAAATTAAATTTTACATAAGAGGAAAAATCAAATTTCATAGAAGAGAAAGAAGAAGAAACCTTATTAATAGCATTTTAAGTTAATAAAGAATCATATCCAGATGTGTGGTGTTTATATAAGGTTATAGCAGCCACATGTATGAAAGTAAGTCTTTTTCTTATATGACACAAGAATTTCATTATACCATAATTTTTGGTGATTATTATATTGTGAATGTAATGGTAAAGGGTAATGTTGGTATAATGGCCAATAATAATTTTATAGGAATATTTTTCAATGTCTTCTATATTTCTGACTTTAAAAGCAATTTGTTAATCATTGGTCAATTACTAGAAAAGGAGTGTGTAATGACTTTTTAGAGCGGTGTTTTTGGGATATAGGAAATTTTTAGAGGAGTTATTGATATTGTCTATATAAATTCAAATAGGTTTTTTCAGTTAAAATTAAAAGAGCTCAATTTTGCTTATAAGATGATATAAAGATACTTCATAGCTTTGGCATTTTCATTATGAATATTTGAATTTTAATGGTTTAAAGATTGTTCAACAAAAAGATATGGGGACTAGTATTCCTCAAATTGTCATTCCTTCACAAATTTGTGAAAAATGTGTTATTGGTAAATAAAACTATTATCAGGATAATAGTAGAGAGCAAAACATATTTTAGATCTTATTTTTTTCAGGAATTTATAGCACGAAAAGACCATCTTCTTATAGATTAATAGATACATAATTACCTTCATTAAAAATTATACTTAAAAACTTAGTTTTACATTTTATAGAAGGAATTATAATCTTTTTAGTGCATTTAAAAGTTTAAAGCATATGTTAAGAATAAAATGTAAAAGTCCATTAAAATTCTTTGTTCTCATGGTATTTGAAAGGAGCTACAGTTCCTTATACACCTTAGTTATAGATGTATTGGGGAGTATAGTAGAGCTAATCTTAAAATGGTGAGAATTTTATTGGGAAAGGTAAAAATACCAAATAAATTTAGACATGAAAGAGTAAATTTAGGCGTAATTATCTCTAAAACATTTTTTTACCTTTTTCGTTCAATATATAACATAACAAAAGGCTTCGAATAGGCAAAAATCAATGGTAGATCACTTCTAAACTTTTAGTTGCATTGCTTATATATATGTTCCTAATGAGAAATGGAAGAAACTTGACAACAAGGATGAGAAGTGAATCTTTCTATATGTAAGTAAAGCACTCAAGACATATAATTTTTTAGTCCATTAATAAAAAAGATTGGAACCATTAGAAGTGTTATTTTTATAAGGAAAGCACTTAGAATTAGAATAAGAAATAACTTTCACCAATCATCCTTGATAGTGAAGTTGAATAAAAATGACAATAACCCATACACAAACAAATTCCAACTACCTTTATACCTCAAATTTTCATCAAATGCTTCACCAATGATATTAGATAATACTAATGGAATATTTAAATAATGTCTTTATCATATTCATAAGAGGTCTTTATATATAAAACACTATTATGTAACTTAGATTGTTCACACAAGATATCCAATAATTAACTTTTCTTTATTTTAGATAGAGAGCTTACAAATTTTGAAAGTGTTGTAAAAAAACAAAAATGGAGGAAGGTAACAAATGAAGAAATTGAACTCATTTCAAAATTGATACTTAGAAGTTAAGTGATCATCTAAAGATAATCAAAACCATAGGAGTGAAATGGGCTTTAAAATAAAACTATAGGAAAATATTAAAGATAAAAAGTATAAAGCAAAATTGGCATCTGATCGCAAGAGTCCGATATGAATAAGTTTTAATATTTTAACCTCGATATTTCGCAAGTGCACAGGTCATTCGCATAGTACGTAAGGTGTCGATCCCACGAGGAAGGTTAATATAATCCTAAAATCTACGGCCAACAAAACTAATTTCTGGAAACTACTTTGCATAGATTTCTTCTCCACGTCTCTCGTCCTTCTTCTCTTTCTTAATTTCTTGATGCACTCTCTCTAGGGGTTTCCCAATTAGTGGCTAATGCAAAAGCTCCCTAATCTTCTTTGTCCTGTTCTTTAAATACCTTTTATGGTCTGAGCAACCCTAGGGTTTTTTCGGATTGAAAAGGTCTGAAAAGTCCCCCGAAACTTAACGTTTTCACTTGTTTTCGATTCTACCTGATACAAGCCACAATTGTAGGCCACATCTATCCCTTCAGTCATGATTGTGGCAATTAGGCCACGATCACGAGCATGGCCTGGCCTATTGTGACATGATTGTGGGCCATTGTTTCAGGCCAAGTGTCTCTGAAACTTCTCTATTCTTCAATGTTGACCTTGAAACACTAACAAACACATCAAGGTACCTCAAAAATATAATATTTCACCTCAAAAACTTATACTAACCCATAAAAACACTTAAACACACAAACAAACACAATTCTAACCTAAGCACATATTAAACACTCAAATTAACACTTAATACATAACAAACTAAGCCCTAAAACATGATGCAATTCACACTTATTAGCAGCTAGGGGCTGTAAGTAAAAATAAGGATCAACTATAAAGAAGATTTTGCTCTAATTATAAGACATCATAAGATTATATTAGAGATCTCATTAAAAGCATAAAATTCATAACTATCTTTCAACTAGATATCAAATATACCTTTCTAGCTGAACACTTGGAGGAACATGTGCTTGCTGAGAAATCATCTAGTTATTTTTAAATTGGAGATAATTTAAAGTATACAAACTAAAAAATTGCTTATAGGTTAAAGCAATTTCATATAGGTGTGGAATAATTGAATATATGAATGGAAATTTTCACACATCCCAGTCTAACCAAAAATTAATAGGCTAAGTCTGGATTAACCAAGCTTCGAATCGTGTTTTTAAATGGGAAAAAAATTAATTAATACCCAAAATGATGTTGTTTTGTTTTATAGGTTAAAGAAATTCAGGATCAAAATGATGTCATTTTGGAAAGTAAGTAGCTTCTAGCCATTTGAGTTAAGCCTAATTGAGTTTCAAGTCAAGCTTAAACCTTATGGAGGGTCAAGTCAGGTTATTAGTTAGCCTAGCCTATCCAAAAACATTATTATTTCTAGTCATATAAAAGCTTATTTTTTAAAAGAAGATTTTTAAAAATGTTTGTATGAGAATCAATTTTTTATTAAAGTTATAAATGAAGGAAAGATGCTCATTATTTGCCTATATATAGATGATACTATATTTATTAGAAGAGATAATGTAATGTTTTAAAGGTTCAAGAAGTTTATAATAGTTGAATTGAAATGTTTAATCTTAATATGATGCATTACTTTCTTGGTATAGAAGTATTGCAATTCAATAATGAAATCTTTATTTGTTAAATGTATGACAAATTATAGACACAATTTATAAGAAGTAATATAATCCAGTGAACACTCCAACTAAGTATGGCTTAAAGCTTAACAAAGATTATAAAGGAAATAAGGTGGATAAGACACTTTATAAATAAATTAAATTTGAAATGTATAATCTCGATACGATTAGTTGCTTTCTATTTATAGAATTAATGCAGTCCAATGATTGAATCTTAATTTGTTAGAAGAAGTATCTACAATAAATTATAGACAAATTATAGATGGGAAGTATTGTAACCCCAATGAACACTCCAACTAAGTTTGACTTAATGTTTAACAAAGATCATGAAGATAAGAAGGTGGATAACACGCCTTACAAATAAATTAAATTTGAAATGGTTGATCTTAGTATGATGTATTAAGTTCTAGTCATATAAGTAATGTTTGGCTTAATGTTTAACAAAGATCATGAAGATAAGAAGGTGGATAACACACCTTACAAATAAATTGAATTTGAAATGATCGATCTTAGTATAATGCATTAAGTTATAGTCATATAAGTAATATGGTCCATTGATGGAATCTTTATTCATCATAAGAAGTATGTATGATAAATTATATAAAATTTTTAAGTAAGTATTGTAACCTTGTGAATACTCTAATTGAAATTGTCTTAAAGCTTAACAAAGATCATGAAGGTGGATAAAGCACTTTGCAATTAAATGATTGATACAAAATTTTAATTAATTTTCAAAAAACTAGATCTAATACATTTTATTAACCTCATAACTAAATATATGGAGAATCTAATATAACTAAATATATTATTTGTCAAGAGAATCCTTTATATTAAAACAATTATAAGATAGCTCCATAATTTATTTAAAAATATAATTCATTTAATTTATAAAGAAAAGAATCTTTCGTTACTTGTATAAAATAAGGAATTTGCTTTGTTCTACAAGAAAGACAAAAGGTTAGATTCACTTGAATTTACAAACATTGATTATGAAAAAATCAAAATGATAAAAGGAGCACTTTGTATTATGTTTTTATGATGAAAACTAGGATATCATTTTCAAAAATATTTATAAGAGCGTAACATTGCTATTAAAATTATAGACAGAGGAAAGATGCTTACTGTATGTTTATATGTAGATGAAAAGAGCTTATTGTCTGCTTATATCTAGAAGATTTTATGTTTACCTAGAAGTGATAGTATAATGTTTTAAAGATTTAAGAATTTTATAATTTTTAAAAAATGGATAATTGGTATTAGCTGTAGGTAAAGTTAATATAATATTATAATAAGTCTAAGGCTGTAGAACCTTCAGTTAAGTACATTCAAATAAATTAATAAATACAAAAATAGGTCAACATATACCTTATAGATTTCATTTATGCTTTATGTCTAGTGAAAGAGTGTTCTGAACATTGTTAGTAACAATAACTAATTGGATCCAATTAATATTCTTTCCTAAAAGCTAGTATTTCTTTTATTCCTTGTATGTGAATATTTTGTTATCCCTCTCCTTCGAAAGCATATAAATGGTGTAAGTGAAAGACATTTAAGAATTTGTGCATTTGACATATTCTGCTTCAAATGGTTAATAACCCAATTCAATGTTTGTTCCTAGTCATACATGTAAGTTCCATGGGCTATTAAGTGTAGGATCCTTCTTTAGGCTGTATTGGAGAACCTGCACTGAAAAAGTAGGTGATCTTGATTTTTCACTTCCATCTTACTTAATACATAAGTAAAGTCGACATTGCCATACCATTGACTTTTGGTATTAAGCTTGTTCTTTATTGCAAGCCAAGTAATTAGTGAGTTTTGGATTAAAAGTGTTTCTCCACATAATGTTATACTATGGAACTTTAGGAAGTCCATTAGTAAGTACCTGATGACATGATTTGTTTATGAATTTGCCATTCGAAGTAAGTGTGCAAATGATCTCATCCTTATTCATCACATCATTTAAATAAGGGAGGAATTGTACAAGGTGATCAAATAATCTAAAATATCCATTCAATTCACCATTCCATATCAAAGATAAGACTTTGAGGTTCAGAGGTATTCTATTCCTTAAATGATTCAACACAAGATTGTGTATAATAGGACTTGATTATCAAACTAAAACTAAGTTTTTCCTCCATTATTTATTTTATTCTTGATCTATGGATAGATAGTATCTCTCATCTTCATCATCTGAATAAAAATCCAATAGGTCTCTCTTATGCAAGTAGCCTACCAAAAGTTGTTTTTATGCAGATGATACTTATGATCCCATTAGATCAAAAATGCATTATGATCAAGTAGAGCTGCCAAAGTCTCTTACACATCTAGACTTTTTGTATAGTTGTAGTTGAAATAATCCCAAGGCCTCCCAGCTTTTTCGAAATGGTAACCTCACTACATTTGATCTTATAATTTTTAGAGTTGTCTATTCAACCTGTCCATAAGAATGCCTTCATTACTCTATCAATTTCCTTTGTCACCTTCTTAGGTAAGGCGATGTGAGCTATCCAATGAAGATGGAAGCTGGTAAGAACTAAAACAGTAAATGTAATTCTAGATTCTTATGAGATAAACATGTTCTTCTAGGCATTTACTCTTGATTTGATTCTTTTAATGAGAGGAAGACAATCCTAAAATTTTATTCTAGTGGAGGTGATAGGGATACCAAGATAACATAGTTGAGTTGTGTGAAAATTCATACTCATGGTTTACCTTACTTCAATAAGATTCCTCATATCAGTTGATAGATATATGTAACTCTTTTTAATATTGTGTATTAACTCGATGACCATTCAGTAAAAAGTTTCAGGACTTGAATTATGAGACTGATAGATTAAATATCAACTCCACATAGAAGTATTAAATCATCATCATATATAAGATGGGTAAGGATGATAGCTCTATAATTATGATGATATTGGAACCCTCAATTAAAAGTGATTAGCTTGTTTAACATTCTAGATAAACCCTCCATCACAAAAAGTGAATTAATAAGGAGATAAAGGATCTCCTTGTATAATAGGGAATCCATTCACAATCACACTTAATAAAGAAGTTTTGAATGTAAGTCGTTATCCAATTAACAAATCTATGTGGCAGCTATAAAGCTTCAAGGCATATTTGAATGAGGTTCTAACTAATGGTTCAAATGCTTTATAAAAATCAACTTTGATTGAACAATTGTTAAGTATTTTACTTGAGTTATACTCCATCAACTATTGTAGTCTAAGAATATTATCCATAAATTCCTGAGCTGGATTAGTAATACTAGAGATCACTACTTTCAATCTTTCTACTAGGAATTTAGAAACCAACTTGTACACAGTGTTACAACATGATATTGGCCTAAAGATTTATATTCTCTAAGGGTTGTTCTTTTTTGGTACTAAGCATATGAATGTATGATTGAGTTCATAAAGCAATATGGAAAAAGAGAAAAGTTTTAACACGATATCTGTGAACATTCGTCCTGTAATATCCCATATTGTTTGGAAGAACATTATAGGGAAATCATTCGATCCTGGTAATTTTGATGAATGTAAGCTAAAGAGAACCCTCTTGATATTAGTCTTTATAACCAGGGATACATTAAGGTCTCTTATATCTTAAGCAATTAAGATGAACAACTGCTACACATTATAGCTTGGAGTAACAATATAGTCATAACCCATTAGATTTATGTAATAACTCCTAGCTATCTTGTGCAATTCAGCCTAATCTGTATGTTCTAGGCCAGTTAAGTCTTTAAAAACTAAAATTTTGTTAAAATTTCTTCTCGTACGTAATGTAGAATGGAAGAATCTTGAGTTAGAGTCCCCTACTTTCATCCATTTTATTCTAACTTTTTGTCTAAGAATAGAATTATGGAGCTCAAGTACTTATTGATATTCTTGTAATCTTTTAATCACTGTCATTTTTAGGTCTGCATTATATGGAGAGTCATAATAGGTTTTTTAAGCATTTAGCTACTAATTCCTGTTAAGCGTTAAGCTTTTGAGTGCTCTCTTCACCAGTTTCAATTTTGTTATAAACTGATAGGATTTATAACCTACAACCTCATGGTTCCAACATTGATTAACAACATCTAAGAGCCTTTTAATATGAGAGATGCCATTGAAAAATATGAAAGGAGTGCCCTCTATTCTTTTATTAACCAGCTTTTAGATTAGCATATAAGAATGATCAGACATCAAATTTTGACTGAAGTGGACAAATGAGTTTAGAAATTGGTTGAGCTAATAAGTATTAACTACTAGTTTTTCTAGTCTTTTCTTTATAAACCAGCTACCTTTTTTATTTTTGCTCCATGTTATTGATCTCCCTATTGAGTTTAAATCCACCAAGTCCATCTTTCTTAGGAAATTAGAGACTTCCTTTATAAAACTAATTTGAACTTCCTATTACTCTCCACTTCATTCAATCTTAAAGAGCAATTAAAGTAACCCATAACAAGTCACAGGTATAGAATACCTAGTTGTAACTTTTGTAAATGCAACCACAGTTTTTTCCGTTAAAAACTAAAGTTTAAAGCATAGATGAGTGTAACAACAAAAACGATACTCATACCTATTTTCTAGCATTTTAAATGGAGATATTGATCTAATTCTTCCAGTAATTGCACTCAAATTACATCAGTTGTATACACAAAAGATCCAACTATTGTAGTGTGAGTGGTGATTGGAGAAGATCTCCCAATTAGCTCCTATAAACTTGGCACCAAACATATTCTGGGGTTCTTTTATTTGAGTTTCTTGAATCCCGAACAAACAAGGATTCTTACCCTTCACTAATTCTTTAACTAAGGATTTCTTTTAAAGTTATTGAGCCCTTTATTATTCTAAGCAAGGATTGACACTGATAGGGAAACCCCCCTTTTATTCTTTCTATTTTGTTTCCACTTCCTCCTATTAAACTACCTTCTAGAACAGTTATTATGCATTGTAAGTTCACCAACTTCTTTTTTTTAAGCTTTAATTATTGAGTTGTTGCTAGCTAGATCAAGGTTAGTTTCTTTAATGAGACCTTCATTACTTATTGCACAAGTCGTTTCCCTTTTTTCATTACTCATATCATTCTTTACTTCACTTCTTTTCCTCTAGGACTTTTGGTTACATTTTAGCTCTTGCTTCAGAAATTTGACTAAGAGATGTCAAGTTTACAGAAGTGTGTGTATCTGTCATTCCCAGAGGTTCAGCATTTGTTATTTCTAATGCATGACTCGATATCTAAGGTAGCTCTTCAATGGGATCTAGAATTTGAGACTTAGTTAAGCCAATATGATTTATATTCTCTGCATCACTAGTATCTGTTATTACTACTACTAGGGAAGTATTTTGAACTTCAGATTTCTAATAACTCATCAAGCCCACCCATTTGAAATAACTTAGTAGTAGGCTTCGATATTTTGTTAGAATTGCTAGGCTTCTATGGATAAGAGA
>JANQBM010000222.1:27892540-27909374 GCA_025594535.1 Erythroxylum domingense | reverse complement strand
CAAAATGTTTCTGAATAAATGTGGCCCAAATTTTGTGATTATTGATTTGCGCATATTGATAAGAGTATTCAAAAAAAAATATACCAACTTTTGATTGTTTAATGATATGGCACACCACCCTCGCAGGGCACGGACTCTGATATCACCGTCGATATCGGGTTCGGGTCCAACGGGAGTGGGGTGTTACAATCAAAACATTAT
The DNA here is from genome assembly GCA_025594535.1 of Erythroxylum domingense. Classification (NCBI taxonomy): domain Eukaryota; kingdom Viridiplantae; phylum Streptophyta; class Magnoliopsida; order Malpighiales; family Erythroxylaceae; genus Erythroxylum; species Erythroxylum domingense. Next base: position 27,909,173 of record JANQBM010000222.1, on the reverse strand, counting down.
AATTCATGTAAATCATGCTTAACTAAAGAAAAAAAAATCTAGGGACCAACACTCTAAGTTTAGAACCTACAATCACTCTCCATTATGTCGTGTGTTACGTAGTTAGTGAAGCGTAACCAATAATTAGGAAGAAATCAAGTCTAGGGTTGTAGGCGAAGGAATAGGGCAGCGAATTTTGGACCAACCTTCCTAATCTACTCAGAGAAGGAAGGTATTTGATTCCAATCTCTTAGTGTTAAACAAATAGTATTCCCGAAATACTTCGATTTTGCTACACTAAATAGGCTAGAATTATGAGATAGGGTTGAGAATTTAGCAGAAAGAATTCAGTAGAGCAAATTTATACACTTCTAATATCCTATCTACTAGGAGCTCACCCTCGAATTATTTACTTCCCTTCAGTTCGAAACCAGTAACCCTAAGGAAAAATGGTTTAGGTTACAAGGACAACCTTATACACTGAACCTTGAAATTATGTATGATATTTGCAATTTCCCTAAATCTTCCATTGTCGATCAGTATGATGACTTTCGTGCTTCTTGCTAATGGAATGAGCTCACTAGGCTAGAGTGGTTTGACGACAAGAATGCCCACATCAAAATTATACTAACCCGTGAGCACTTATTGTTACATAAATTCATGTGTCAAATGGTCTTTGACAAATCAAAAACCAACAAGTGCTCAATAAAGGAACTTTTTCTATTGTGGTGCATGGATCACAACATCCCAGTGTGCACCTCCACACATGACGTGAATGTTATTGCTACGACTCTATATAACAGGTGCAACAATTTGGGTATGGGTTATTTGGTTTCTACCGTTGTTGAGTACTATAGTGTGGATTGTAGAGGTCTAATCATCCACCTCTTTGATTTTCTAAATCACCATCACTTATGGTTTTCTAAAATCCTAAAGTCCTATAACATGGAACTTTGGGACATCATCGATATTTTGAAACTCAAGGCATATAACTACCACCTCTGATACCATCCCCGCCTCAATCACCATGAATTTTTATTCTAACCCATTTAGTTCCTGTTGTTGTTTTTTTTTTCATATATTGTGTTTTATTTGCCCCTTTTGTGTGTTTGTTTGTCTCTTTCTCATATTGATGACAATGTGTTGTTCAAGTGTTGGGAGGGTTGTGCGTTTTGCTTTGAGTGTGAATTTTCCATATTGTTATATTAGTGTTTTTAGGTTGCATATTATGAATTGTGTGAATGTATCAATGGTTTAGATGGAATGAAATCGATTTAATTTTGAACATTATCTATTAGGTTGTAAAGAGTCATTGGCTTAGGAAATTAGTGATCTAGGTTCTTTGGCTAAAATATGCAAGTTAATTAGGATTCAGTGTTAATTTATCACCATATAATTTATCACATTCATTCATAATTTTAGGTCTTTCGACTAAGTAGCTTTGCTAGTATGTTTTCGTGAAAACGCGTAGCTAAAGCAACAAGGTAGGCATTAATTAAAAAATGAAAAAGAAAATATATTTGAAAACTTTAAATAAATAACTATTATACTGCCCTTCGTGTTATGAATAGAGCTAGTAGCCAGTTGAGAACGTGATGTAGCCGAGTAACCGGATCGACACGCATCACAAATGTGTGTCTTCACGTTAAAAGGCTATAATGACGTTCCAACCAAGCAACTTACTAAAAACATAACTTAATAAAGTAACCAGATCAACATTCATCACCAATGTTTACCTCCATGTAAAGAGACTAGGTCTATGTCCGTAAAAATTATCAAAAAATATTTTTTAATAAAACCTACCGAACATGTAAGCAAGTTAACTTTTCATGAAAACATAAAAGCAGCTTAACTTTTCATGAAAACATACTTAGGAGTAGCTAAAGATTTGATTGACCAAATAATTAATAATGTATGTGTACAATTGAAAAGGGTGAATAAACTTGACATTTAAGTTTTGATTAACATGTATATTTCGTTCAGAGCTCCTAGACGCAGATTTTGCGTGTTAATAATTTGGAACAACTTGAATGATTGTGTTTAGAGTTAAATTTTGTTTCATGAAGTTGATGCCATTGTCCCATTATTGTAATATGTGCTTTATGATTTCGTGTTGTTTATTCTTTTGTTTTCTTGAGGACAAGAAAATGTTTAAGTGTGAGGATGTGATAAGTGTAAATTGCATCATGTTTTAGGGCATAGTTTGATATGTGTTTAGCCGTTAATTCGATCATTTAGTATATGTTTAGGTTTGAATTGTGTTAGTTTGTTAATTATTTGTTTTTTAAGTATTTTATGGGTTAGTACAAGTTTTTAAGCTTAAATATTATATTTTTTAGGTACCTTGATGTGTTTGCTAGTGTTTTAGGTTCAATATCGAAGAACAGAGGAGTTTCAGAAGGAACTCAGGCCATAACACAGGCCTACAATCGTGGCAAGTATGCCAAGATTGGGACAGAACCTCCAAGAATGGCCTATGATCATGGCCTGCATGCCACAATCGTGACAGGAGGCTCAGATGTGAGTCATGATCGTGGCCTGTAGGGCCACGGTCATAGCCTGCATTGGGCAGACAGGTAGATGCTTACGAATTTACATTTTGAGGGACTTTTTAGAGCCTTTAGACCTCAAAAAAACCCCTAGGGTTACTCGAAACATAAAAGAGTTTTTAAAGAACAACAAGTGAAAAGAAAATGAGATCTTTTTTGTGCAGCCACATTTGAAACCTTGAAGAGAGAATATCGAGAGAGAGAAAGAAGAAGAAGGAAGAGGAAGACAAAGCTGACTCAACCTACTTCCCATATCAAGATGTTTTTTGACGTCACTGCCTTCTATCATCTATTCCAAGTCATTATTTCCTTTTCTTTTCAATTTTATTTATGTATAGAACTAAGATAGATAGTATGATGGTAGAATTTGGAATCTTGATGTTCTTCTAAACTCTCCTTTGGGATTTTATTTTGATTTAATGTTATTCGAGTTGATTTTGTTTTATTTGAATTGGGTATTGTGATTTGTTACATTTCTTTTATAATTCAATAATAAACTGAGAGGTGAACCAAATAAAAAATGATTGGATCGGATTAATGTCAGTTAGGCGATTCAATAGAACCTGTAACTAATTAGGTCAGTAATTGTGCAGAGAGAGCTTTCATGTAAGGCCCGATAGTTTATTAGAGTGCTTTAGATCTAATTAGGATTGTGAGTCTTTTGTTAATTGAGAGATTGCAAATTTCATAATCCAATTAAGGTTTAATGGTTATAACTAGAAAGAGAGTAACCAGCCTTAGGATCATCTAGAACTGACTCCCCATTAACACATAATGTACAAAGTTAGCATTAATGATCGGTAAAATCTCCTTTCTCATAACTTGGTTAATTTCTTTCGATTGATTTCCATTTTATTTCTGCATTGCTAAAAATTTCATTTATTTTTGTTAATTTCTGAATTACAACTCTTTCCAATCAATTTCTCGAATTACTTGTCTTCTAAAACTTTATTTTCGTTATTTAAATTTCCTTAGTCTTAGATAACATAGAATTAGATTAATCACCCTTCTCGTGGGATCAACACCTCTTATACGACAATCATGACTGCTGCGCTTGTGGTATTTGAGGGCTTATAAATTTTAAAGCTTGAACGATATGATCACATACCCAAGTTAAAGATTTTCAAAGGGCTCACATTCAACATATTTCAAACCATTTAATAGTAGCGAAGTATTTTTTGTCTTCTATTTCTAGACCACATAAAATTTTTGAGAATATTATAAATTATCTTGATAACATCCTTTGTAAGAGACATATGAGTTGTCCAATGTAGACTTATCGCATAGAGTATAGAAGAAATGAGTTGTGTTCTCCCAAATAAAGATGAAGCCTTTATAGTCCATCCTAATATCCTTGTCTGTATCTTATCAATAAGAATTTTGTAATCTTCATAGATTGACTTAGATGTATAAATAAGAATCCCTAGCTATGTAATTGAAAATTCAAGTTTGTTGAAAGCTATAACTTTAAATGTCATTGCTTCCTGATCTATTGTTTTGTTAGAAGTATAACAAGAACTTTTTTCTAGAGTTCAATTCAAGGCAAGAAATTTTAGAAAACAATTTGATTGCAATCAATGCTCTAGACAGTAACAATAGGTCATCAGCAAATACTAGAGTTATTATGCTTAGCCTCTGACATTTAAAATGATATCTGAACTACTTTTTCCTCTCCACTATCCTTTTGAGTGTTCTGTAAAATACATCCATAATAAGATGGATTCTGTAAAGAGAGGAAGGATCTCCTTGCTTTATACCTTTGCTGCTTTTGAAACTCCTTAGAGGTTCCCCATTTATAAGCACATTGAAAGATGGATTTGTAATGCATTGAGATATTTATTCAATAAATATTTCAAAAAAATTCATTGCTTTCATAAAGTTTACTTGAAATTGCCACTCCACAATGTCATAAGCTTTCTTTAAGTTAATCCTCAAGTTGCAATCTCTACCCCCTTTCTTCTGTGGTAACCTTTTATAAACTCCTGCATCAATAAAATGTTATCACTTATTGATCTACTAGGGATGTGAGCTCTTTTTGTTTCATCCATATACTTGATTAAAATCCTCATCAATCTATTAATAATAACCTTGGAGATGAGTTATGAGGATCAACACCGAAGAGATATGGAATACAATGTAGGAGATAAAGTATTTCTGAGAGTATGACCTTGGCGAGGAGTGTTGAGGTTCGGTAAAAAGGGTAAGTTGAGCGCCAGGTATATCAGTCCTTGTGAGATCATTGAGAGGATAAGACCATTGGCATACAAATTAGCTTCACCAAATGAGATGTCTAAAATACACAATGTGTTCAACATGAGTATGCTCAAGAGATATCGGTTTGATCTGAAGCATATATTACTAGCTCAAGAGATTGAAGTTGCTAGTAACTTGAGTTATATAGAGGAGTTGATCAAGATAGTGGATATCAAGTGGGATAGTTTGAGAAATTGAGAAATTCCATTAGTGAAAGTCCTTTGGAAGAATCATTCAAGTGAGAAAGCGACTTGGGAAACGGAGGAGTATATAAGGAGACAATATCCCCATCTATTCGATGAATTAGGTAAGAACTTCCAGGACGAAATTTCTTAAGGAAGGGAGAATTGTAATATCCCATTTTCCATGCTAAGGGTTAAAACCCTAGAATACTGAACATAAGAGAAATAGCAATGAGAAATTAGGATGTGCATTTCATGCTCATGCATAATATATAGCATACACTCACATGTGAACATTAATTTTTGCACATATTAAAATGATTGTATATGCATTCATTGACACGTTCCGTGTATAATTGATTTATAAATGTGATTATAATGTGAATTGTGGAGTAATTGTCTTTAAAATTGATTTGGTGAGTACAAGTATTGATTTAGAATTTTTGATGAAATTTAGGAAATTTTTGCAAATTTCGAGTATTTTTACACTAAGAAAAATGCCAAATAACAGGACAATTGATAAATGATAGTAGAAATAAGAGTCAAATGGCAGTGGAAATTTTGATAAATGACATTAGGAATTATTGACAAGTTTCATTGAAAATTTGAAGACAATTAGATTAGAAATTAGAGATAAATGGATTAGTTAATAAAGAGGACCAAGTGAAACATATAGAAAACGGACATGAGGAAAGTGACAAGTGTCACTTGCCAAGCCACGTCTTAAACCACGATTCTCATAACTTTAAAGACCATTTAATTGTTTTGCATCTGGCTTTCTTCTTATCTTCGTAATCTTCTTCATTTCCTTCATTCTTTTTATCCATTCACGATAACCATCTTATCTTCATCAATGTTGAAGCTTTCTCTCACCTTTCACTTACTACTCCCATCTTGTTGTCTTCTTCATTTGCCACAAGAAAAACTAACCTATTATGCCTTCAAGATAATGATTGTATGACATGAGGAGTTAGGGTTTCTTGGTGATTTTGAAGAACTTGGAGTTTAATCAAGTAAGTAACTTGTTAATCTTTATGGGTAGTAGTAAATGAAACATTGATGATGAGTAATTTGAGATTGATGATTTGATCATGAAATTTTATATGTACTTTAACGTGGGTGCAATAATAAAGAGGTTTATTTCCTAATTTTAAGTGTGATAATGTTGTTCATGAGTTGCTTAATAAAATGCATTTATGATGATAGATTAAGAGATGAATGTTTATGAAAAGGAACTTGAAATAAGATGATGATATGTGGATGAAGAAGTAAATAAGGTTATGTCTTGTTTTTGTGTTTTGATGGGTGATAACTTATGAGTTGTGCCATAAGTGATTTTGAAATGATTAAAAATGAAAATGGTGCTTGAAATAGTGTTGAAACTTGAAAAATGAAGAGATGTGATCATGTTCTATTTTTAGTGTGAAAATGAAAGTAAGGACATTGATGAATGAATTTATGTGTTGTGTTCTTATTTTTAGAATATGAAAATAATGAATATAGGCTATATTGTGGATGAATTAGATTGAGAATTTAATGTATACGAAAGATGTGTAGTAATATTCTTGAAATGAAAATTAGGTATAGTAATGAAAGATGATGAAATGTTTTATCTTTGTATGATTGATGAACCTTAAGTTATGAGTTATCTTATAAATGCTATTGAGATAGTTTTGAGGTAAACAAAACGTAGAGGTTGTGAATCCTAATTGATAAATTATGAAAATGAATTTTTTGATGCATTATGAATGAGATATTTTATGGAAAAAGATAGGATTTCATGAATGATGAGATTAAGTTGGAAATGGTGAATCAATTGAGTAGAGGTTTGAGAGTTTAATACAATCAAGTTGATAATTGAATTAGTATGAAATGATATTGTAATAGAGGAGGTGAATTCTGGAAAATTTGGAGTGAAAGTGATGTTAGTAGGCGTGCTAAATTCGTAGAAGAAATGAGGAAGAAAGTGCAGGGCACAATCGTGGCCCTCACCCCACGATCGTGGCCTGACAAAAATAAGTTTTTGCCACGATCTTGACAACTACCCCACGATCATGGCCTGGTCAAAATATGGTTCTTTCATAATCATGGTAGGACCAACATGATCATGGCCAGCCCTATAAGTTTTTGTCACAATCGTGGCAAGGATACCACGATCGTGGGCAGACCTACGAAGTAAAAGGGTTGTCTTTTGAGTGTTGTTTGAACCTAATATTGTTAAGTTACTTCTTTATGGTGTATTTAGGCTTGAATGGGATCTAAATGACCCTACTTGATGATGAATCAGGTGATCAAAGTAAGTAAAGTGTATTAGGTATTAAAGAATGAGTAAAAGATGTTCGTAAATGATTATGAGATGTGTATTAAGGGAAAATAACTGGAATTGTCATTGAGCATGCATTATACATAACATATATACATGTGTATATGATTGAGTATTCATATGAATGTGCAAATTAGTAATGTGTGTAAATGTGTTTTGTATGATATAAAAGAGCAATTAGAGCGACCACATCCAGACATTTCTGGGACAGCAAGGTAATAAGATATTTGGAGCAAACTGTGAGTAACCTAGATAGTCTCACAATGATTTATTGTTTGTTTTAAGTTATGTATTGAATTATTATGTGAATGTGAATGTGTAGATTTCAGACATTGAATATCTGACGCATTTGATGCATGAATATCATATTGGAAGTGCTCATTGGATGTGAATTTGACTGAATAAATGATTCTTAACTTAATTTTTAAATGTCGGACTAAGGTCCGATGATAAAAGTGGATGTGAATGTGAACGTGTAAAATTGAGCACAATTGATTAACTGAATACATGTGATGTATTTCATTACATGAATGCATGATAACATAAAGGCATTCATGACCCGAGTCGCCAGTGAAAAAGAACTTAAAGTTCAGAATATGGTAAGAGTCTCTGGCTCATTTGTATAATGAGCCCTGTATCCTCAACGGATAAGGGACAATTATTAATAAGCCTGGTATTCACAATGAATACGGGACAGTGAAAAAGATACTCAGTCACAACAACGTAATAATTGAATGTGAGTCTTATTAGTATTGCATATACATTTGATATGTATGTTTTAAATGATTGCAAGGTATTATTAAATTGTGTTGAATGAAAAATGTGAAAATTGGGAAGATATTGTTTTGTGATGCTACATGATAATAAATGAAATGATGTGAATTATGTGATTATATGAATTATTGTGTTATGTGATATAAGTTAACCATCATTCGCAAAACTCACCAAAATTGCAACGTTGACTTTTCAGGTTCGAGAGAGGAAACTTAGCTTCTAAGACAACTTAAAAGAGATCTAGTACTGCTTTTGGGATAGAAGAATTGGCTCAAAGGAAGGTTAGCTAGGATTAAAGGATTTAGATAAAAAATTTTTGTATAATTCCTCATGTATGTAGCATATTTTGTAAACAGAGCTGTAAAAATTTGATTAACTTTTGATAATGTACATAAGGATGATGTATGTAAGGCTACATTGTATAACACGTTTTATGAAATGAAAATGAGGAATTGAGTTTTTAGAAATTTGAATATTCATATTTTAAATTATGATGCCATGAGATAAGTGAAAGTGACTGCTCTAGCGCACTGCTGCCATCGGGTATGGGTTTAAATGTCAAAATGACGTACGGGCACATATCGGATGGGAGTGGGGTGCCACAAGAAGGCTCCCGTGGAGCTAAACCTATTTCCCTTCTTACCTAAAAGCTTTAACTTAACATTAAAAGACACAAGCAGTGAATTTTTTTTTTTCAATTTTGGAAGCACAATGATGTATTTTAACCTTCCCAAAATTTTCAAGTCTCTATAAAAGTTCAAAAGCACTTCTATAATCATCTCAAAATCCCTACTATAAATTTTAGACTTTAAGTCCATTCACAAACAATTTCGACAATCACTTTAATAATCGTAAAAAAATAGCTCAGGTATATTCATGCATTTAACTTTAAAACGTCCTTATATGTGCGCTCTTTACACAAAATACAGTGCAAAACATATTTATAAAAATACAAATGTTCCCAAACACATTTACAAAGCAAAAATGCCTGCACAGTAATATGTGACGAAGTTGACTACTTGTGAGGTGAAATCCCTGCTACTAAAGCCCCTAAGCATACACTTGGGAGGTTTCATTTAAAAACAGAAAAGAGAGTGTGAGCTCAACAAGCTCAATGAGTGCTAGATTTTCTATTCAAATTATAATTAACAATTTTAAGCAAAAATGCCTACACAGTAATATGTGACGAAGTTGACTACTTGTGAGGTGACATCCCTGCTACTAAAGCCCCTAAGCATACACTTGGGAGGTTTCATTTAAAAACAGAAAAGAGAGTGTGAGCTCAACAAGCTCAATGAGTGCTAGATTTTCTATTCAAATTATAATTAACAATTTTAACCTCCCTAAAACAAATTCATCTCAATTCATATAATTCAATACTAATATGAAACATATATGCTTCTCGAAATCAAGTTTCTCAAATAGCTTTTCAAATAAATAGTGGTGGCATTAAAAAAGTCAGGAATTTCTTACACGATATAGCCTAATACTAACTTTTTTTCCATATGGTACCCTCAAGTATAAAGTCTCGAAGCTAGTTTTGCATCGCTTACCCGCCACTGGTTAACCACTAGTTATAGAGCTGGTTCTACATTACTTACCCACACTAGGATAACCGCTATACATCAATAGTTACGGAGCTCGTTCTGCATCGCTTACCCACAACTAGTTAACCACTAGTTATGGAGTTGGTTCTACATCGCCTACCTGTACTAGGTTAACCACTATATACCAGTAGTTACGAAGCTGGTTCTACATCACTTACTTGCAATTAATTAACCACTAATTACAGAACTAGTTCTACATCTCTTACCTATAATAGGTTAACTATTATACACCAATATAATAACATATATAAAACCTATTAGTATACCATAGACTAGAAACCATTTCCATTTTATCAACCAATAACATCATCTCAATGTAAACTCAAAAGATATAAGATTTAACTTTCAATTCAATTCATATATTGCTAAAACATAAACTTATACCAAAAATATTAACATAAAACTCATAATCTATATTCATTTCACAATTGAATAGAAATCATTTTCATAAAATCAATTTAAAGAACACTCGCAACTTGCTAGTCCATAAATAGAAAACATTTGCATAAAATCAATTTAAAGAACAATAATATGTCATCAACTCTTTTGTAAAGAATTTATTCATATAAAACAATTAAAATACACTCACTATTTCACAAACTTATGGCCAAACACACTCACACGTTCGGTGCCTCTCCTTTAACTACCCAAAATGCATTTCGCTTAGACATTTATTTACAAATTAGAAAATAAGACATTAAAAATATAAATTCGGTTTAACTGAATTTGAGATTTGTATTTAATCACATAACCCATACATTAATCGTATTTTTGCTTACTTTTATAAGCTAAAATATTGTTCTTCGTTTCTAAATATAACTTCGAAAGTCACTTAAATATCATGTTATACCCATTCTAGTTTACCAATTTTTTCAAAATGTTATCTCTCCCAATTTAATTCACCATCTAACTTAATTAAATCTCGAAAATTTTCACAACTTTCTTATTGTCAAATTGACCATGAAATACTCGAATTAGGGTCAACATTTATTGATTGGATGCTTTAAAAATTTTCGAGTGGGTTTAAAATCATTAATACCCATTACTTTCCAAAAAGGGCATTTTAGTCCTAAACTTTCGGAACTCCCGAAATCCATCCTATCAAACTTATTTTTGATCCATTTCATTGGACTCTAATACTTATTCCAAATTACTAACTTCACTAATTACTATAGTACTACCTACCGGTGTGCTCTCCTCTAAATCGTAATTCAACATTTCTCTCTCACAATGCAGTTTAGATGCCAGATGTAGAGCGATAAATAAATACGTAGATCTTGGATCTAGCAATACAAATGCTTCAAAATTAAATACATTTAACACACCTGTTACAATATCTAGGGAGTTCTGAGTCTCCTGCCTGGCGATGGAAAAAATTCTGGCCTGAGGTTACAGTTGATTACTTCACACTCAGTCTTGACAGTAAGACCGATTGAACTCACTTTACCTTTACCTCTACCTCTCTATTCAAATCCACTAGCTCTGCTCTACTGAACAGTCATTTCAATCACTGCTTCTGCTCTCACTCTAGACTGTGCTCTAAAAATTACGAGATAGTCTCTGATTTGATGTTCAAAGGAGCCACAATAAAGGCAAGCTCCTGATAACTTCCAACGTTCACCACCATGATTCTTTCCACAATGTTCACAACTGAGCATTTGTAGTGTTTTTCCATATGTTGAACCTCTACTAATACCAGCTTGTACAAAACTACCTCTCGGTCTAAATCCCGACTGTCTCGATCTAGTCGGTAGTCAAAATGATTTATTCTGGCATTTATTAAATCTTCTGCCAAAATCGACTTAAAACTCATTAGGTCTCTTCATTCTAGACTCTTGTCTGTGTTCTCCTTGTCCATCTTTCAATAACTGTTCAATTCTGATTAAGGTAGCTCGTAGTTCCATAAAACTACTTGAATTAGTGATAGCTACCTATTTATAGTAAAACCTATCCACTTGTTTTATGCTCAAAAATCACAAGTGAACAGGTCGTGACTTGTAATAAAAATAACAGATATCGATCCTATAAGGATTGACGCCTAGACACCGCTTAACTTAGACACAACTTCGTTTAAGAAACTAAATTGTCAGATGCAAATAATTTGGGAAATTAAACTAAAATAAAAAGTCTAATGTAACAATGGACAATACTGCAATTGCAGAAAATCTGAATTCAAGAATCTAAATGCTAAAGATTAATTTTTCCTTATTTTTTCTCCCTCCTATTTTATTGATTGAATTGTGTCTCACCCTAGATTATCGAATGTACTAATTATCCTCTCTCAAGGTGTAACTATTTGTCCCTAATCGAATTAATGGGAATTGATTGAACGATCTCTCAACCTACCAAATGACTCTATTGAACTAGTTATTCAACTATCCTATGGGTGATCAATTGACTAATCGAGATCTCTCTTCTAACTATTCAATTGACATCATGATTGCTAGTATATAGGTCGCTAACTCTCATTGTACAATCCTACATGAATCTTATCTCACTCGCTCTCTCGATTTGTTGCAAGACAACAATTTAAAACAACAATCATCAAAGGCACTACATTCAATTTAATAAAATAAGAGTTTTGAAAAATAATTTAAAAGCAATCCCTTAAAAAAAATCAGCCTAACATGGTCTCCATAACATCATCAATAATCAAAGAAACCATTTTTACAAAAAATAAAGAAGATTAAAATCAAAGAAAATTGAATAGAAAGACTCATTCTCTTCTTTGTCAAAATTTGGAATTTTGATTTTGATGTGCTACTTTGCCTAATATTGATAATGATCCTTGTCTTCCATCCCTCCTTAATGCTCCAAAAATGTGTTCTCCACTCAAGGATGGTGTTTATATAGGTGGGTGTCGTCTCCCTTGAAGATGGAGGCTTAATGATGTTTTTATAGCCTAAAAATTCTAGGTTTAATGAAGCCTCACTGATTGCCTCGGATTACAATTCTTACGTTCGTGGGAATCTCCATGATTCCCACGAGCATGGGAATTACGCACAGATGCACTCCTCATTTCTATTGTGATTTCCCACATTCATGGAAATTGCATGATTCCCACGAACGTGGGAATTTATTCCAGATGAACTCTTCTTTTCTTCTCTTCTTTGATCTTTTGTTCAACCTCTAAGTTGCTCCCTCTTCTTTCCTATACAAAAATAGTCAATTCTTACCCTCAATTAGCATCAAACACATAAGAACAACAATGGAAATCAAACTTAATGAAAATATACAAAATGTACAAAATGAATCCTAAACTAGAACAATAAACAACAATTATGCAAGAAAATACATGCCAATTACCTATAAAAACATATCCTAATGCACACCTATCAACATTCCCACACTTGAATCTGCGCAACCAATAAATTCTACCACTTCATTTTCACAAAGATCAAAACATACAATCCCTCATATTCAAGCCAACTCAAATATCAAGTTAATGCATATATCATGCCTGCTTTTTTCATTGGTGTACACAAGCAAACTCACAACTGGCACAATCACTCAAAGATAAGTAAAGATGCACAAATGAATCTTCCTCATGGTTTTCACTCATTTCGCTCAAGTGTTTAAGGGTTAGTGTTTAGCTAAAACTTCCTGTAGGAAACTACACTACCATAGGCTTGATAATACACCAATTCTCCTCTACAATGACTGCATGCATAAATAGATCAAAAGGACTTGTTTAGGGTTGTAATGTGGTAAGGATTAAGGTGGGTCAAAAGAGAGGAAAGAGGATTAAGCAAAATCATAAGTAAAGTAAAAAATGGATAAAATGGGATAGCAAAACATAACTACGAGACATACAAATATAACTAATATTCTGCACTTATCGATGCTATTCACTTATTCTTCCTTTTCTTTTCTTTTCTTTTTCATTTTTCATTTTTTTATTTTTCTTCATACATGAAAGAACTATGAGTTAAAACTAGCACTATATACAATATAGTCCACAGACAGAAATGTACTCAATTTGTCTCGGTAAAAATTTCACACAAGCCCAACTAATATTTTACTTAATACTCTACTAAGCTTGTGAAAAAGGTAGGATAATGGGGTAGAAAGTTTTAAGGTTTCATGTGTTTCACAAACAAAAGGTTAAGGCTCAATAGGGGTAACAAGGGGTAACTAACGGGTAGGTCATTTAAGCTAAGGATTAACACAAAAAGGGCCTAGATCATCTTTATTAAGCATGCATCCAATAGACTCAAACCGATTCAAAGCAAGTTCTAAAGTTAGTAATCTATGGAAGTACACTTAACAAGGAAATGAAATGACTATAGATGGAGTCATATGGGTTAATCCTCACTTTAGCTCAAATGAAGATTCATTATGCATCTCTATACTACCTCATTGTTCAAATGTCGATTTGTGACTAAGTTTATGTAACCACCTACTTTTCATCACTCTATATGGTTCACTTTCTATTCAAGTAGCCTAATCTGAGTTCAAGCATTCTAATTCCAACTAACATGACAGAATCTCATGGAAATATTTATCATAGTGACTCAAATGTGGTTCCATTGTTAACACAAGCATGCATCCTATTGAACACAAAATGCAACTAAGAACTTTGATATCACCTCCCCACACTTAAAGATCACATTGTCCTCAATGTGACAAGTCAACAACCAAATAAAGGGAGACATCAAACTATACAAAAAAACAAAAACAAACCAAACAAAAGAAATTTAAACAAATGAATGATATGAACCCAAACAGGAAATGTTGAAGTCAAATTAACATTAAAGAAATTAGAACTAAACAAAAGACAAAATAGAAAAATAAATAATATGAAACCAAATACACATAAAATGAAATGCAATCACACAAATAAAACAACAAATTTTAAAAGTTAAAGGGTAAGAAAAGCTTATTCCGAAGACGGTGGTGACGATGACGGTGATGGTGTAGGAGCTTCAAATTTGTTCCTTTGACAAAAGTTGAGGAACCTCTTCTTCAAACTGCGTTACTCCTTGTGAACCTACCATATTTGAGTGTCGAGTTCATCGAGTTGGGATGTCATCCATTGTTGATTTGTGGCTATTTGGACAAGAATCGATTGATATTGGTCAGTCGCCACTAGTTCCCTCGGTTCCTCTGCTAATGCTTCCTCCTCTGGTTCTGAAGCTGTGCTGGATGTGGAGGGTCGGTCCATGACTGCATTAACGCCCCTCCTGCTCCTCACTACAGTGCGTGTCTGAGGATTGCAAAGTTTTGTAGATTGAACCTTTATAATCTCAGCGCGTCTTAAATAGACTATGTCAAACATGTCGTGGGGAGCAATATGCAAATTCTCGATATTAACATTATAAAATACACCCAAAGCAGAAGCAATATGAGTCATCCCAAAAAACGTATTCCTTTTAGTAATCACAGTCACTAGTGATCAAAAAATTCTATAAGGAGTGTTGATTTTAAGCTTTCTATCCATACATCATAAAAAGAAAAGTTCTTTAGCTGAGCATTTATTGATTTTCGCTTTATTAAACACAATCAGGCATATGAATTTATGTGTCAAAAAAATGCTCAGCACTCTGAAATCAAAGAGATCAGTGCATTATGTGAATCAAAATGGGTTTCACCCATGAGAGTGCTCAAATAAACATCGATGTCAAAATCAACATGACCATCTAAGATTTTTGTATTCAATAAGTTAAACAATTCACACATGACAAAGTAATCAAGTTTAAAAACATTGCCACCTAACCTAAACCAGAACAAATCCATTTTAGAATTATACCTAACTGTTGTGAAAAACTCTAAAGATATGGTGGTAGCGATAGGTACGTCACACCGAACAAATCTATTCCACCCTATGTTCGCAGCTAATTGTTCAAGTCGATGTCTCACTACTATATTTTCTAACACTTGAAAATCAAAATACCTAGGAGTAACTATTGCTCTACTCCTAAAGTCACAAAAATGCACATATTGGACCTCGTTTTTAGAGCCCAACATTCATGCTCTAAGACCACATCTGTTAGACCCCGTTTTCGAAGTCTAACTCGTGAGTCATGAAACGTGAGCGTAGCACCCTGAAGGGTCTTATAACATCCCAAACATCCATAATTGGGTGCTTGACAAACGACAATCCATTATTATGTCCATATCCTCGATCATCACCCTAAACATATCACTCAATTTATCTCCCACTTCCATAACCAACTAAGTACATATCAAGTTCCATTCAAGCCTAAATGTACCATAGATAAGCAATGATAAGCCCATAACTTATAAAATGGGCATGATTTGGGACAAAAAGCATAACTTTCACTAGGGATGTTGGATTAAGACCATTCTAGAATAGTTTTGAAGATCACTTCTACATCTACAACTTCCATGAAGAACCCGAAGAGAGATTTTTCCATCTAGAGGATCAAAATTTCACATTTTCACAATTGTCCCGAGAAGGTCCGCTTAGCGGACATATGTCCCCTTAAATGGACATGAACTAAGATGGGACACAAACAATCCTGAGAAGATCCGTTTAGCAGACATACGTCCCTTCCAATAGACATGAACTGAGATGGGACACAAACAAACCCGAGAATGTCTGCTTAGCGGACATAAGTCCCTCCAAAGGGACATGCACTGAGTAGAAGCACTGGAATACCCGAGAAGGTCCGCCCAACGGACAGTTATGGATTAAATTTCATATTTCCAACTCCTACAAGCTATCATGACCCATCTTATGCATATCTATCATTCCTAACTCAATTTCCTCATCATTTTCACCTCCATTCCAATTCAAAACATCCAAAAAAAATACATCATACAAGATCATTGATCATAACCAACAAAACATCATTCATACTTAAACACATTCATCCTTAACTTTCTGCATATAATCACACAAATACAACATCAAACATGTCAATACCTTCTTCAATAATTCAGCACACATTCAACTCCCTTTATCACCTTCATTTTATCTCTAACTTATCACACTAATTATTC
>JANQBM010000222.1:27720413-27742478 GCA_025594535.1 Erythroxylum domingense | reverse complement strand
GTCATTTACATGTGCAAAATTCACTATTCACGTGCATATATGAATGCATGAACATAGCAAAACAATTTTAAACACTCTTAACCCGTTCCAAATGACTATTTTACCCTTCCCATTGGTGAGGGGATGTTACATTATCAATTAAGATTTCTTGTTCCACTTACTAGAAGTGTTTGGTTTCCCTGAACAATTTTTACTTTGGACTAAGGAATGTGTGTCCACTGCATCTTATTGTGTATTAGGGAATAATATCCCTTCTAAGTTATTTAAAGGGGCTAGAGGCATAAGATAGGGGGAACTATGTCTCTATACCTCTTCATTTTATGTATGGAAGCTTCATCACTTCTTATCAAACACAATGTTAGCTTGAATCCAAAATTCAAATATAATTGTAGATGTAGAAAAGTCTCCTTGATTAATTTATGTTTTGTAGATGATTTACTACTATTTTTCAAAGCATATTCAACTTTATCCCAAACTCTAATGGACTCTCTTCATCTCTTTAAAATAATTTCAGGTTTGGAATTAAACTTTAATAAGAGTCACTTCTTGATCTCTAAAGCAGCGTCAGGTGTGGAATTTTGAATTTCTAGAATTATTGGAATGAGTATGAATCTTCCTCCTTTATTGTATCTAGCTTTGCCTACATCTACTAGAAGGCTGAGATTCCCATAATGTTTTCCTCTGATTGAAAAGATTTAGAAAAGACTCTCCTTTTAGGTTAACAATTCACTTTATTATGCTGGAAAATTTCAACTGATTAAATATAGTCTTTATTCATTACACATATATTGGAGTTCACATATTTTTCTTTCAAAAAAGCTTATCAAAGTGTTGGAAATATTGTTTAGAAATTTTCTATAGAGTCACTGAGATAGAGTAAAGGGTTTTGGTAAAGTCAATTGATTAGATATTTGTTACCCTAAAGAATAAGGTGGTCTAGGAGTCAATAAAGTTAAGGCAATTAATTTAACCTTCATTCTGAAAAGACTATAGTAGATCTTAGAAGACGAAAGATCAATTTGGATGAAATGGATGCAAAGTTATTTCTTGAAAAGTAGAAGCATTTGGAAGGTACAAAAGATTCATTCACATTCTTGGTTTCTTAGAGAACTCTTGTAGCTTAGAGACATAGTTAAAATTGATATGTTCTGCAAAGTGAAGAATAGTAAGAATTCTTCAGTTTGGTATGATAATTGGACAAGTTATGGTCAGTATATCCTAGTTATTGGAGTCTTAGTAGCTAGAAAACTTGGCTCCTTGGATGATAGGGTCTCCAAGATGATAAAGATCAACAATTGGGCTTTACCTCAGTGTTTATTGATATACAAACCTACATACTCACTATATATTAATACATCTGATAGTTTTCTTAGAAAGGAAATCCAATTACTAATATTACTAGTAAGGTAACGAGGTGCCTATTAGAAACACTTGGTTCCAAGGTAAATTGGTACAACATTGTATGGAATAAATATTTGATTCCTAAAAACTCATTTCTCTTGTGGTTTTTAATGAAAAATTCTCTAAGCATATTGTACAGGTTGCATTTTCTGGAAGTGCATATAAGTTGTTCTTTATACAAGATTGTGATGAATCCAGGGATTACTTGTTTTTTTGAGTGTCACTATGCTTCTAGTTTGTGGAAAGAGATTAAAAGATATTGTCATTGGGACTTCATAGGGAATTCATTCTTAAAAACCATACAATGACTAATAGATCATTCTGATAATCATAAAAAAACTTTGGAGACTTATTTTATTGCTTTAGGAACCTATATCCATAGGATATGGAATGAAAGGAATAATAGGAGATTTTTAAAAAAATTGCTATTGCATAAGAAACAACAACTGTGATTTTACAAACCATCAAGGAGACCTTTTACTAAAGAATTAAGTCTATTGACTCCATGGAAGATTAAGTTGCTAGCTTCTTGTTGTTAGTATTTTTGTTAATTTAGTACTGAGATTACTCCAATCTCCTTAATAGTGTTTGGGATTTTCCCAATGGACTATTTGTAATCTTTTTTGTTGTCTTTTAATACATTCTTTTAATTTTTCAAAAAAATTTGCTAAAAATTTGATGAAAATATGCTCTTTGTTTGGATCTCTATGTCAATCTTCGCTTCTCTACTGCTCTAAGGTTCAAAATATGCTAAAATTTGCCTTTAATTACCCTTCCTATTTTCCTTTTATGCTTTCAAAATTAGGGTTTTTACACTAGACACGGTCATATAGGATTATGTCCCTCAATCTCACTTCAAAAACTTAAAAGTCATGAAGAAACATGACTTCAACATCACAATATGTAGACACATCATGTCCCACACCTCACTAGCCTGTCTGACGTCAACATAGATGAAACATCATCTTTTAACCCATATATAGTTACAAGGACTGACATGGTCTCTCACATGGCAATGTCCATCACTAACACATGTGTGTTGTTAAATAACATGGGCATGTCCTTTAAAAATAGCTTCAATTGTTTAATTTTTTGTCTTAATTTTATCTCATTTCTGTTCCTTTTGATCTATGAAGGCAATTAAGACCTAAAAATATAATAGAAATGAATTAACTAAAAAAATTAAACAAAAAAATGAATTAAACATAGGATTAAAAATATAGTCCATTAAGCATTTTTCAAACTTCCCCACATTTAAGCATCTTCTTGTCCTTAAGTAAATCATAATCCAAATCATTAAACTTAAAAACATCCATCCCTTTTCAATCTTAACATGTCCATCTACGTCCTCAATTATTATATCTTATAAACCAAATTAGTATATAATTAAACTCTAGTAATCTTAAAACAAACTTCTATAAACAAATATAAATAGTAATCAAATTGACAATCTTTTTGAAATCAAATTCACAAAATTCTACACCCTCATAAAGGATTAACTTAATTTGGTCAAAATGTTTAGGATGGTAAATATAATAAAACTATAGAAGGATTATTAACCATAAGCTTACATTACTCTCACTTCTCCACCACTAATAAATAAACTAAAAGTAAAAAACTGAAAGGACTTTAAAATAGGGTGTAATGAGGCTTGGGTTCAAGTTATGGAAAAGATAATTAAAAAGGTAACAATATGAAGGAAATTAACATAAACAAGACTACTGAAACTTGGATCTTCTTATCTTACGCTCTCTAACAAAAAATTATAGCTTTTCTTCCTTTCTTCCTTTTTATTTTTTTAATTGATATGCTTGCAACAAATGATTTCCAAGTTTGAACTTTGAGCAACTTTAAAGAGAATATAAAGTTGTAACAATAATGTACTTAAGAAGAAACAAATTTAATGATTATTATACACCAATAATCATAAGCATCATGGACCTTGTCTTTAAAATTTTTTAATATAATCCATGATTTATGCAGTCAAGTAAATGCAAATCCTTCAAGGTTCAAAAATAGATGAAAAATTTTCAGTAAAAATTGGATTATTATATTGCAATGTGGCTATTCTAAATCAAAGAAAAGGATAAATCTCAAATTTGGTTACTCCTAAGGATAAAACAGGGAAAATAATAATCAAAGAAAAATAGGCTACAAAATTTGTTAAATATAAATGTCTTTTTTATTTTAATGCCTCTAGTCTAATAATGTTCTCTCAACATGAATAAAAAAAGCAAGTTCTAAGATCATCCAAGTATGCATGATAAACACACAATAAATAATAATAGAGCATAATATAATGATGTATTGCTCTTATGCTTAAAAACTCACATTTGGGCTTAATGTACGTAAACAATAAGCAATTTTCATTGAGATCAACTACCTCAATAATTACTAAAAATACAATCTATAAAAGCAAATATATTCAGGCCTTTATCTTTTTGCATTCTAATTTAACTCAATAATAATAAACTAAAGTGTAATTTCTTCAAAATTTTCAATATATCCCTTCCCCACACTTTAAGATGTACGTTGTTTCCAATGTACATAATAATAGAATAGGAAAATAGAATATTAAAAAAATAAAGTGTGAAAGGAATATTGGTGTGGTACTTTCTCAAAAAATAATATATACAATTTGGAACTTGTTATAATTTTCATCCCAAATTATGTATAGTTGCCCTTACAAAAGAAACATAAAATGGGATAGAATGAAAAAGAAAAAGAAAAGAAAATAAATAACAATAAAATAAAAAGTCATTAACAATGCAAAATATGAGTTTAGCAAGGCTAAACCCTCACTTAAAATAATTCAAAAAAATAAAATAGAAAATGAAAGAAATGAAAAACACCATATAGAACATCCTGGTCTAACTCTTGTCAATTTGTCTATATATTCGGAGTGCCATGGATTGAGTATCCTTAGGTACTAACTCTGTAGTAGCTTGAGCATTTTGATGTTATGTAGTTAACGATGACCTAGTAGCTTTAATCAGTGGAGGTGGTACCTCTAATATGAGGTATCTTGTGATATTAAGTAGCACCTCCTCCATCCATCTATCCTATGCCTCCAGCCACGTCGCACACTCTGTCAGCTCCTGCTATTTGTCCTAAATAATGCGTTACACTCCTAAGTTGCCCCATATATTTCTGTAATTAGGTGATCTTTAGTTGGTGCCAATGAAGAGTGTAAATGACCTCCTAGGTATGCTCATACTATACGAGGACTCATCCTAATGGTTGGCCTCTCTTGTTGGTTATTGAGAGGAGTTTGACCCTAGCTACTACTCTTATACATGAGGTGATCCCGATTTGATCCAGTAGCTACCTACTTATCCTTACCTTTAATTACTCTATAAATATCACTTATTAACCCCCCATCTCTAAGTTACCATACACATGTTATTCATTATATAAAAACTCAAAAAGACCATAATACTGACTAGTCTCATCTATAATAATCTGTCAAAGACTCCCATCCTCTTAGTTAGCTATGTCACATGATGCTTGATACAAATCATGCCAACCTTTTTATGCTCACAATGATGCCTAAAATATTAGGCTAATTAATGCCCCATATGAACACACATCAGCTCTATGATACTTCATAAAGATAAAACATCTACATTCCCTAAAACTTAAAGCTATCACCCCCTGACTCAATGTATGACTAAGTATAGAATGAATGTAATAAAGTGTAGGATATCTCAATATAGGTGCCTTAGACTTGCAGGGATTATAATATGCTTTACTGCTAACACTGCTCCTAAAATGTCTAGCATCCATCCCTATGAAAAATCCATTAGAAGATCTAAATAATCATAAATTTCCAAAAAATCCTAATAATAAAGACTCTTATAGGAAATTGGGGAAAAATCCAATTTCATGTGCAGTGGAATAGTTATGAAAAATTTTCATATTTGATTTCTTAAAGCTAACTTTATTAAAATATCTTTTCTTTCTTGAACCTATTCTTTATGTCCGATCCATTAGATCCCTAAATATGTAGGAAATGGATATAAGTTATAACCCTAAATTATATGCAGGATTAGATAAATAAAGCTCCCTTAATTTATCTTTACTTTTCTAATAAACAATTTATATCTATATATCAAGATTAATGTTTAGTAGTGCGTCATGACCACATAGATATGTAGGAATGTCAAAGTTGTTTTAATTAACCTTTATATGATTTTTGTGTATAATTTAATCATTTTATCATATAAGTTTCAATTAGATATAGAGTATATAATTTTATCTACTTTGTTTGAGTCCAATCATATTAGGCCTCCACCATTATCAATTGATTCAATTAATAACATTTGTTAAATATTTTCAAAGTGCTATTCCACATTGGCCAAGGATTTCCTAAACTAACACTAATCGAAAATAATGGAACATTCTCCTTAATCACCTTAGGTTAATGAATCATGTATTAGTCACTTAACTACCTCCATAAAGTTCATACTATATCCAATGACTACTGATTATGCTACCTCGACTAAAATAGAACATAAGTAGTATTAAAACATATTAATCCCTATATGAGATAACTTTGGAGATCTCAAGTCAAAAGATCACTTATACAATCATCATAACGAGAATTTTCATAGACATACAATTAATGTTCCAAATGGAATTGATATACAAGGTCAGTTTAGTGAACTTGTTCTTTAACAAGCATCTAAACATTTGTTTAAGTCTCTTTATACGTTAGTCTTTGAGATCAACTACTTCCTTTATAAGGAAAAACAAGATGTGTGCTAGCCTTTTTTTTGCTCTATTAATGTCCAATTTCAATAAAACAATGACTAGGAATAATTTAGGGATAATAAATAAATATAATATGAATTTGATAATTACAATCTCATCATAAATTCACTTGTAATGCATAATTATCCCATGGACTTTACCATATGCATATAAATATGTATAAGATAAAGAATGTCTTCAAATTATTTTATTACGAAACTATAACCAAACTATTGGTTGTAGGGTATAAATCAACAATCTCCCACTTGTACTAAGCCAATCATTGAAGTATCTTACACCACACCATATGAGTATGATAATAATTTTGTGATAGTGGTTAATGAAAGAATTCTACAAGATTCTTTATAATGAGCATTTGCTTAAATCTTAAAACTTCCATTTTAATTTAGGGAAATTGTCTAAACACATACTTTGATCATTGATGAGACCTTAGAATCTTTTGTAAGCCTAAAAGCTCTAATGTTCTACAATACATTACTACTAAAACAATGCAAGGAACCATACCAAGTTCGTTAAAGAACTTCTGATCAAAATAATCATTTCTACTAAATGATAAATGTATTTTGACTTTATTAGCAACCATTACTAGATTGGAACCTTTCTAATCTCAAAATAATATTAGTCAAAGTAATATTTACCTTAATGAGGATTTACTTCTAAATTTAATATCTTTATGACCTTGAACTCAAATATAAACTGATACATAGAATAATGAATATATTTAATACTTTACAAGCATTATATATCTCAAATCCTAAACACCGTTAATAAATTGTCTATATCCTTGGACTAGAAAAGGTAAACAACTTCCATTTTATCTATATAGATGTAATTCCTATATTTAAGTTATTACCTTTCCATATCCAATATGAATTGTTTTTGAACAATTATAGTTTCAATAATTGAAAATTTGAATTATTGTTCTCTATATCAATAATATATCTTTACATAGTCCTACTAAAGATGACAACTATACTTCTACTAACCTTCTTATAGATAAGATAAATTCAAAATCATCTCTAAAAAAGTCTTTTTTAATTCAACATGAAAGTGAATCTTTCAACACCTTTAGCCTTTCAAATATACAAAAAATTTATTAAAAATGGCTTTAAATCCAATTAGATGTATTGTTATGAGATTTAAACTTTTCAAACTTCATCTTACTTCCACTACTTATCATGAAAACCATTCTCCTTTAAGTGTTAATTAAAACAAACAATTTGTTCAATGGGTCTCTAAGATTATATCCAACCTTTTTGGATATCTCATATCCTTTTATTGTTTGATTTAGTTATAAACTTCAAATAAGTATCACATCCCAAAATCATTAAATTTGACTCTCTCAAAGTCTTTGCATTTCATATCTAAAATGAAATCTTGTTAATTGATTTAATTGGAACTATTGAAGATAATGTATTATACTAGGCATAGCTATAACAGAAATAAATGTTGCATCAAACAATATCTCATATTGTATATTCCTCATATGAATCCATACTATTAAGGAGTTTAGTTATAGAGGTATTCTTTAGAGAATCTCATTCCTTATAGATAAACAAGATTTTTAAATCTCACCATATCTATATTATAAAAGTGCTTTATCATTTTAAAGGGTTTTTTTTACATATATTTAAATAATTTAAACTTTTCATAATTTTAAATCAATATTTCATTTAATACATATGACTATATCAGATAAAGTCATTAGTAATCAAATGAAACACATTTATCAACCTTTTATGTATTGTTATCATATCTAACACATCATAACTATAAGATTTAACAATTTAATACCATCATCATCATTTCATGAAAGATTGATTTGGTTATTCTTGAATTAAAAAGTTTCATAAGTTGCATATGATTCATAATCAAAAGCATACATATATTCTTATACATAACTTCATGATTCTCATCTTGTTGCTTTAACCAACATGCATAAAAGGATGGTCTCAGTTATCTAACTTTGTATTCATGCAACTTATGTTAATCATAAGTCTACCTTGGTCCAACACATATAAAATATTTATATAAACCTGGACCAACTACTTTTTCTCAGCATTCTATTTTCTTATCATGCTATAAATATTGCAATAATTTTGAATCTAAATTCAATATCAAATACTTACAAGTATGAATTAGAAATACATATGCTATTTATCATATCTTGTATACGTAAGAAAAGTTATGCAACATTTTTCTCCTAATGATAATTATTATTATACTATATAAAATTCCTTTAATTGTAGTCCATATTTATGCTTTTGATAGAGTAAATTAAATGAAACAATTTCATCAAAGTACTATACCTTTCAACTCTACTCCACCTGACCTCTTGGATTTTGCTATCATTGTGTTGACATATATCTTACATTTTTCTATTAAAGTTCATGAGACATTAGTCAACTCAAAATATCAATACATTTTTTCATCCTTAAGATTTTAACACATCTCTAAAACTATAACATTAATTCCTCAACAGGGATTAATAGCAAAATTACATAATGGACTTACAACTTTTCTATATGTCTTTGAGAATTCTTCACAAACTTAAGCTATGTCTAAGAAATTAAGTTCACTAACTTAGCATCAATTATACTAAGCAAGGTAAATTCTACTAAAAATAAAAAATAAATGTAAGAAAAACAAGTAATTAATCATATGCCATTATTGTCAAACATATAAATAAAGTATGCAACTTATGCTCTTATAGTCAATTAATATGCATAAAATTTCAATTTTTATTTGATTCTAGTTATTGATATTTGTAATCTAAAATAATATTTCCGACTCTTTGGATAACTAAGTTAGATCAACTCATTGATTTATAAATAAATTAAATTCCTATTTCAAAAAAAGATTTAATTTAATTTAAAACAATTTTCAAATCCGACTAGAAGCTATTTTCAATTATGTTTACTCCTTTAACAAAATTTAGTTGAAAAGAATTTTCAGTAGATTACTCTTCTCAATCATTATAATTTAGAAAAAGTTTTTATTCAAAATTTTACAAGTAAAACATTCTAATGCATTTAGAAATATTTTTAATCTAATTAGCAATTACCTTTCTGTAAGTAGAAAATTATTTTCTAATATTAAAAGCAAAGCTACTTTCAAAATTAAATAAAAGACTTTTATTTAATTAAGAAAGTCATTTATATTATTTATTTAGTCATTGATTCCTTGATTTATTAGAAAATCTTTCCATAATAAATTATAAAACTATTTTTCAAAATTATTAAATAAAACACAATTTTGTTAATCAATTAGTAAAAATATTTTTCAAAATTTAATCAAGAAAAATAAAATTTCTAATAAATCAAGAAACTTATTATTCATAAATAAAGAAAAAATTTCTAAACAAATAAAATACTGATTCTCTAAATAAAAATAAATTTATTTTATTTTCAAATAAAATTAAAAAATAAATTTAATTAAGAAACACTTTTCTTAATTATTTAAAAAAGCTTTTTGTAATTTTAAAGAGTCTAATTAACCATTTTCAATTTAATAAAAGATCATTAATTTTAGTTCAGAAACAATTTTTCTAAAATTTAAATATGAATCAATTTAATTATTAATTTTAATTATATAAAGAAAAAAATTTCTTTAATTTTGAAATTGAATTTTAATTTTTGTTCAGTTTAAAGTTAAATTATTCAAGTTTAGAATACATTATTCTATACTTGAAAAATAATTTTATTAGGATTACATTAATCCTATTCCTAAACAAGTCTTGTTCCTGGTTCAAGTTATCTTAACGTTATAACCAAACAAGACAAGTTTCATTCAAGTGTCCAAACACTATTTATTCTAAGCCTAGGACACTATTATCTTTGTTGCCAAACATCCCCTATTTTCACTCCAGAGTTGGTATATCCAAGATTCTAACACTATAACAAATAGGAGTTTTGGTTACTTTTTTTGTGATTTGAAATTCGTAGCTAAAAGTTACTATTTGGATACAAAATTTCAAAATTATAACCTATTGAAACATTACCTCCACCTTAAAATATTTCACAAGTTTTTTAAAACTATTAGCTACGTTTAGAATATGTTATGTTGTATATTTATAGCAAATAAGATTTGGTGACATTTTTTAATTGTGAACTTATTTTCGTGCTAAAAAGTTTTCAGCTACGAAATATTTTTAGTAGCTATTAAGGTTTAGCAATGTTTTTTAATTGTGAACTTATTCTAGTAGCCAAAGGTTTTTAACTACAAAATGTTTTTTGTAGCTAGAACACAAATGTGTTCCATATCTCATAACTATCAACTACGAAAATAAATTTTGTAATAAAAAATCTTTTGCTACAAAACTATGTTCATATTGAAAAGAAGAAGAATATAAAAACAATAAAAATGATGTCATTTTCTCCACTAAAATGACATCACTTTCTCCAAACTAATAACCCAAAGACACCGATCTTCTCTATAGTTTTTTTTCTTCTATCCTTATGCTCTAACAGCTCTAACATCTCCATGTTCTATGTTCACTAAATGTCTCTTCTGTTTTTTGTATCCTAGGTATTGATTCTTATCCTCATATTGAACTTTAGTGTCCTTATATTTTACCTATCAATAATGTTTTTTTCCTTCCAGCTAATTGTGTTTTTTGTTTATGTGTGGTTAATGTAAGTTAGGTTTGAATTAATTAGTTAATGTAGAGCCATGGTTGGTGGTAATTAGCTTTTTGTAGGTGTGAATAATTAATTGATGTGCTTCCTTTTCTCACTTATACCTACCTCTCTCTCTATACCCACCTCCATTTCTCACTATTGTTCCCATATGCTTTAGTCCATTCACTTGTTGCAAAGTACACATTTTCTATACTTGCATCATGTTTCACTAAACTATTACTCCTATTAGGAATTGTGGTTAATTCTTAACCTAAATTTATGCAATGTACTACATTTGTTCATAGCTTCCTCCATTGTTTGCAGTTTTAGGTTCCACTATTGCTTTTGAACGTACTTTTAGACTCTATTATCTTGTTATTATATTATTTGACATATCCTTTATCTTGATTCCTATATTTAGTTTATTGCATGTACCAAGGTTGAAGACCTTCATTTGAGTCAATGCCAACTGCAATCTCTTAATTTTCTTGGTTAAAGAAATTAGGAAATTCAACATTTCAGTGTGTTTTGAAGATTTTAATGAGGTCGTATAAAGTAATTAACATAAATTAATAATTTTTTCTTTTATGTATATGGTTCTTACAGTTACAATCATGTAAAGAGAATTTGTTTCTCAATTTAGAATAAGGGCAAGGTCTTTTAATGGTGGAATAAGATCAATCATGTATTAGAGATCTATAAATGAAGACTCACCTCTGCAGTTAGTAAGATGGCCAAAAAATAGAGCATGTCTGACTTGGTTTAAATCATTAGGCTCTAAAATTTATGTTAATTATGCTATAAATAAGTGGCCTTTAAAATTGTAAAATCATGGACCATTTTCTTTTATCATTTAGCCTATATTGTGGAATTGGAATATCAATCATATGCATAAAATATAGGTTCCATGATCATTAATTGACCATGAACTACCTTTTTAGTAGCTATATTTTCTGTGAGAAATGTTGCAACCATACTAGGTAAGAGAACCATTCACTATACCTTAGTTTAGTGATAAAAGGCTCTTATAAGAAATGATAATAAAATTAACTAAAGGACTTATTTTAATTTCTTTAATCTCTTTTTACAGTGGAACGTCTAGAAATATTTATGGAATAGGGACCTAGAAAGAGCTTCAATTGTTTCCTAGCATTTATAATAGTGAAAAAATGAAGCTTACTTAAAACTAGCATAATTAAATGGGAATAGTCTATTTTACTGCTCAACTATGATACAATATGTATGGATTTCTATAGAATAACATTCCATCAAGTTATATGAATGTCCAAAAATGCATTAACTTCTTATGTTTGTGCAAATGTACTTTTTGTTCTATAAAGATGAATGTACCTGTGGGTTTTGAAGATATCCCTACAAGTTAATTTTAAAATGCGATCTTTGGATGATTTGAGTAAATCCTTCAAACTTTGGTCTACTAATAATGAATAAAAAGGTGAGGATAGGCAATGACTAAGGAGTGGGTTTGTTGAATAACTGGGGACTAAATTATACACCGTACTATATATGTTTTTCATTGAATAAAGTTTCTGACCATATACTGCTTATTGTAATATTATGTTATCATATATCTTATTACAGGGTTTTTCATAGTCGTCTATCCAATTGCATTCTTTAGTAAAATTAAAACTTAGTATGTCATTTTGATTTACCATTATTTTATTTATAACTTAAATTGCATTTAGTAAATTAGTAACTTACTTATAATTATATAACTTCATGGACAAAACTTGGATGACTCATCAGAAATGGTCTAGTCAATACTGAGAAGGAGTGAAGACTTTTATGAAATTTGTAAAAGATCAAATGGGTTTAGAATGTCAATCAAAGTCAAGATATGGTATATAATCACTGGCCAATTCGAGGCATAGATAAATCCTATCCTCAATGGATTTATTATAGAGAACATTATAAAGCAAGTAATGTTAGAAGTGTGATTCAAGTGATGATGGTGATGACAATAATGATGTAGATGATTGTGATATTAATGATGACATAGATGATGAGATTGAAGAAATGTTAAAGGATTTGGGGGAATTATATGGATACTATGGATAATAACACTTTTCCTGAAACATTTGGTAGAATTACAAAAGATAATTTTGAGAAGTTATTGAAAGTAGCTCAAGAATAATTATATCTGAGGTGCTCTAATTTCTCACAACTATCTTTTGATATGAAGTTACTTAAAGCTATATAATAGGTGAAGCAACAAATCTTTTGACAGGTTGATTAAGTTGCTCAATAATTGTTGGGCTTACGTCTCGGTACTTATTTCACTGGGTGAAGATCAAGTGAGAAGAAAATTGGAAGCTCCAAGTTGTAATAAGAACTTAAAAGCCCGTGTTTAACCTAATTTTTGCAAGTTTGCCTGTCACCCTTGTGCACAAACATGATTGTGCACACCTATGGGTAAGGGCCTCTGTCATGATCATTTGGGGTACAGTTACGATTGTGCATACCTATGTATGCGGGGTACAGTTACGATCGTGTTAGTGCACGATCGTGCAACCCAAGTGAAGGGTTCTGACTCTCAAACTTGTAAAAATAATATCTCTCAATTCTGAATTTCACAAATTACAAACTTTATACCATTGGAAAGCTAAGAGGATAAGCTACAACTTCTATGAAAACAACTTTTTCCAATTCTGACTAGATTAATACAATTTATTTGTGGAAGTTAGAGCCACTAACTTTGTCCAGAGTAATGCTACAGTAGAATCCCCTTTTTCTTCTTTCGCCTACTATGAGCTTTCTATATATTCCAAAAAGACCCAGATTCAACAAGCACTAGTTGTGCATACATAACTCCCACTATAAAAATTTATTTTAAAACTATCAAGGCCAATCTAACCATATACTATTCCATTTCCAACAATAATTAACAACCCAACACAAAAGATAGTTTTAAACATGTACAGAAGGGAAACTTCTTCGACTCTTACTTCAATTACTTAATCAAAACTGAGTTTGTACATAGCTTTAGTTACATATCAAAGGTCACTTCAATAGCATAATACAAAATATAAGTGGACGCTCATGCTTGATATGCTTATAAAGCTATAAAAAATATAGTCGAACTAACTTAGTTACAAAAAGTAGATATCTTGGAGTTGCCAAAGCTTGCAAGGATCAATTATCTTCTCGTTCTGCACCTGAGGAGTGGAAAAATAATAGGTTGAGCTACAAAGCTCAGTGGCTAATAGGTTTATAGCTATTGGTAATGACACACACATAATCAAGCATATATATATATCTATCTTATTTTAATCTAGTAATTAAATTATCTACAATTCTAGCTCAAAGAATTCGTAGTAAAAATGTTAACACATAAATATCACATAAATCATATCATATATATTTAACTATCAACATAACACTCAAGTGTGTATCATGCTCAACAAATCAAAATGAAATGCACAACATAATGGCTTGAGAGAGTCCCACTGATTGAAATGGAGAAACCAAAGTTTACACCATGAACTAAATGAGTCTCTTTCTTAGGAGCTCATGTGCCACAAACGGGCAGCTGGGAGAAGGCTTTAAGTCAACGAACACGTGACGAACGAAATGGTATCTCTCTTGCCCAAACACAAGCAAAATTCGATGCTAAATTCATTTCATCACATATTCATACTTTCATGCTTCTATGTTTTTTCCTCTTTTCATTCATACCAAATGCAGTAACATTTTTCAAGGCATAACATGATAATAACAATCGCAATAATTCAAAGTTAAGCAATTTAACATACAAGCAAGAAATTAATCAGCCCATCATCTACAATAACTATAAACATATTACCCACCTAATTGATTGTAAATCCAAACTCAAGTTTGCCTTTCCTCTTGCTCTTGCCTTGGATTTTCTTGGTTTCCTTAAAAAAAACAAATTTTCATTCAAACAAATATACAAATAGAAAATCCATAAAGATTTAATAATAAAAAATGGGTTTCTTAGTCCTCTCCTTTCTCCCTTTATTTCCAGCACAAGAAAATAATTTTCTCTAGTTCTTTTTTCTACCAAAGCAAGAAGAAAAGATAAAGGTTACCTAAAGCTCAGCTGAATCCTATTTCTTCTTCTTTTTTCTCCTTTTTCTTTCTATCCTTCTTCTTTTTTTCTAGTTCATTTTCTCCTTCTCTTCTTCTAGTTCCTTCTACGTTTTTCTTTTCTTTCTTCCTAGTTTCTCTAACACACCTCACGCACTCTTCACTTCCTCTTTCTCATTTCTTTTCTTATTTATTTAAGACCACTTTTGGTCCTTCTAAGTTTACCCTTCCATATTTAATTTAATGTCTACTTGTTCCTTTATTCTCTTATGTCTATTACACACTAACTTAATTAAAACATCTCTATTTAGTTCATGCAAACACATGTAAATAAAATATAGTCATAACTAAACTACAACATATTCTAATTTTTAAAAAATTATAATTTCTATTCATACTTGCTAAATTAATGGACTAAATTCTAAGAAAAAATTTGGGGTCCAACAATTCTCCTCCCTTTAAATAATTTCATCCTCAAAATTCTTACCTGAGTCTACTATTATAAGTGGATACTTCTCCTTTATGGCTTCCAAAGGCTCTTATATTGCCTCTGCTCTTGTATGGTTCTTCTATAAGACTTTAACCAGATTCACAGTCTTGTTTCGCAAGACCTTTTCCTTTGAATCTATAATCTCTACTGGTTGTTCTTTATAAGTCAAATACTCCCTTAATTGAACCTCTGAAGGTTGGACTATGTATGAAGGATCTGATTCATATCTCCTCAACATTGATACATGGAAGAAATTGTGAATCTTAGATAATTCTGGTGGCAGGGCTAACTTGTAGGCTAGAGGCCTAATCTTCTCAATAATCTCATAAAGGCCTATTTACTTTGACTGAGCTTGCCTTTTTACCAAATCTTGAGACTTCTTTCCATGAAGAGGCTCTAAGAAATACTTTGTCTCTAATTTCATATTCCATCTCCTTTCTATGTGCGTCCGTAAAGCTCTTCATCCTGTCTTGAGTTGCCTTAAATCTCTGCTTCACCAAATTACTCTTGTCGACTATAGCTTGTACCAACTCAGGTCCTAAAAGTCTCCTTTCACCTTCCTCATCCCAACAAATAGGAGTTCTGCACCTCCTATCATGCAAAGCTTCATAAGGTGCCATTTGAATTCTTGAGTGGTAGGAATTATTGTATGCAAAATCAATTAAAGATAGATGATCATCTCATGAGCCTTTGAAGTCCGTAACATAAGCTCTTAACATTGCCTCCAATGTCTTTATTGTCCTCTCTAATTGACCATCAGTCTGTGGATGGAAAGCTGTGCTAAAATGCAACTTAGATTCCAAAGCCTCTTGTAAGCTTTCCCAGAACCTGGAGGTGAATTTGGGATCTCTATTTGAGACTATAGAACTTGGAATCCCATGAAGTCTGATTATTTCATCTATGTATTTCTTGGATAAGGCGTTCAAAGAATCTGTTTCTTTAATTGGCAGGAAATGTGCTGACTTGGTTAGCCTATCGAAAATCACCCATATTGTGTCATGCTTCCTGCTGGTCTTTGGCAATCCCATCAAAAAATCCATTGTAATCTTCTCTCACTTCCATTCAGGAATAGACAAAGGTTTAAGCTTGTCGGTATGTGCTTGATGTTCTATTTTAACTTATTGGCACACCAAGTATTTTCCAGCATACTCTGTAACATCTTTCTTCATTCTTCTCCACCAAAAGTGCTCTTTTAAATATCTATACATTTTAGACTCCCCGAGTGCATTGCATATGGAGCATTGTGTGCCTCATTAAGAATTTCATCCTTCAACTATTGCATGTCTGGAATACATAATATGTTGCCTACCACTATCAATCCATCTTCTCTTATCTCTATTTCAGAGGGCTTAACATTTTTAATTTCTTCTTTGAGCTTGCTCAAGTACTCATCTTGCTCCTGCAATTCCTTAATCTTCTCATTCAATATTGACCTTATTCTAAAATTAGCTAATATACAACCAGATTCGACTTGCCTTAACATCACCTTAAGTTTGGCTAATTCCTTCAACAAAGGAAGGTATACTGTCTCCATATATGCCATAGTAGATTTCCAACTTAGTGCATCCGCTACTACATTAGCTTTCCCCAAGTGGTAGTCTATCATCAATTCATAATCCTTCAGTAGTTCTAATCACCTTCTTTGCCTTATATTTAACTCTTTTTAGCTCATCAAATATTTAAAACTCTTTTGGTCTATAAATACCCTGGTGGTGACTCCATATAAGTAATGTCTCTATATTTTCAATGCTAAAATTATGGCAGCCAGCTCCATCTCATATATGGGATAATTCATCTCGTAGGGTTTTAATTGCGTGGAAGCATAGGCAATCACTTTATCTCCTTGCATCAACACACACCCTAATCCCTTCCTTGAGGCATCACTATATACTATATATCCATCACTATCAAAAGGAAAGGTCAGAATTGGTGCAGTTATAAGCCTATTCTTCAATTCCTCAAAGCTCTTCTGACATTCTTCTGTCCACACAAACTTCTGACTCTTCCTTGTCAATTTGGTGAGTGGGGCTACTATCATGGAAAAGCCTTCTACAAATCTTCTGTAATAACCAGCTAAACCCAAGAAACTCCCCACTTCTGCTACATTCTTGGGTACTTCCTATTTAACTACAACTTTTATTTTCCTTAGATCCACATGTAGGCATGTCAATATGGGCCCGGCCCAGCCTATAGTCAACTGATTTAGCCCAATCAAACTAGCCCATAGGTCGAACCACAGGCCAAGAGACTTTGGCCTGTGAATGAATGGGCCGGGCTATAGCCCGTGGAGCACGGGCCACGGGCTAGGGAGGACAAGTCGCGAGCAGTCTGTGGTAGTAGGTGGATGGGCCGAACCTCGGGTAGATCCGACTGGCCCAGCCCGTGGCCCATCCACCTAAAATGACGTCATTTTATTCATTATAAAATAATGTCATTTTCAAAAGTCCATAATCATTTGTTTCAGAGACAAAACAACGTCGTTTTGCATTAAATGTAAAATGACATCGTTTTGTCCCTAGAAGAAGTCAGAGACAAAATGACGTCATTTTCTATTGCAAGAAAATGTCGTCATTTTGTCTTTGATGAAATAAAAACACAACGTACCACTCTCCCTCCGACCCTTCGTCCCTTCCCTCTCCACTCCACCAGTCTTCGACTCTTAGGCTCTTTGCCTCTCCCTCCGCCTCCAGGCCTTTCTCGTCACTCTCAGACATAATGGTCCCACTCATCTCTCCATCCCACCCGTCACTCATCTCATTGTGACCCAGATGCTACTCTGCCTCCCTCTCCCTCCGTGACCCAAACGTTGTCCTCCGTCGCAAGTGACGTCGCACCGTCGCATTTCCAGTGTTTTTCAGTAAAGGTAGGTGATTGTCCTGGCATCTTATAGTTGAATGGATTGAGGATTGAGGTTTGAAGTTTTTGGATTTATTTTTGCATGTCTACTATCTTGGAATAATTGTGAATGAATTGCTAATTGTTGAATGGATTGAGGGTTGATGTTTTTGGAATACCAAATACATTTGATAGTTAAATGAATTAAGGATTGTTGTTTATTTGTTTTTGGATTTATTTGTGCGTGAATTGCTACTAATTATTGTGATAATTTTTCTATTTTTGTAAGCTTCCCGTATGTCCATTAAGAAACTTGAGATTGTGAATGAATTGCTTATTGTTTATGGGCTAT
Source organism: Erythroxylum domingense (assembly GCA_025594535.1). Lineage (NCBI taxonomy): Eukaryota > Viridiplantae > Streptophyta > Magnoliopsida > Malpighiales > Erythroxylaceae > Erythroxylum > Erythroxylum domingense. The sequence goes on along the minus strand of JANQBM010000222.1, from coordinate 27,723,943 downwards.
GGAAAGATTAAGTAAAGCTTTTCTTAAAATGAGAAATTGAGAATTGAGATCTAAACGAACATACTACATTTAACTACATTTAAGATTGAATCACCCTTCTTTAGACAACAACGATCTTCCCAGCAGTCATGTCATGCTTAAACTAAGATTTTTTAAGTATAGGAAAGGCGATGTTCATAGGCATATTTTTGATATTTTTGGAGCCTCTATGGTAGAGCCTTGGTTGGCTGCTCATGGAGATCTTTATATTTATATATATATATTTGGTCCCACTGCTTATTCATATATTTTGGTTGGAGAAGAGAGGTGTTCAGTAGTATAAATTTGATATGAAAATGGTATCATTATATACTTGTTTGGAATTTGGAGTTTGGAAGTTATGATCTGCATTGTTTGTGTTGTTTATTGTTTGAATGATTAAACGAGCTGAGATTGGAAAAGGGTTTTGAGAAAGGAGGGGGTTTTAATCTTTTCTCGACACTATAGAAGATGTTGGATAAATAATGATGGGTATGTAATTTATCTGGTTTAAGGAAGTGCCTTCAAATGGGATATGTGATTTCCATCTTTTGATAGCTAGGTGGAAACTGGTATCATCTCTCAAAATGATAATGAGAGCTAATGGTACCAATGAAATTCTAAGGGGCCACATGTACACTTTTTGTAAGACAGTTCCTTTACTGAGGGCACATGTTAGATGGGGTAGATAGGGGTGGTATTGCTTTTTCTTCTTGTTTATGTAGTAACTGATTGTTATGATGCCTAATGTCTTGAGTTATTTACTTCAATTTTTTCTGTGACTTATATTCTTTTATGCCCCCCAATCTTTCCTGCAGTCAGGTCATGTTGTATTGACTACTTCAGATTTTTTTTATTGCCTTACTTTCAAACTAAGAAATTATGAATCAATGATTGTTTTACTTAATGTAGTTTATATTTTATTTTAAATTTAGTGGTTTCATGGTTGGTCTGTCAGATCAGATGGATGAACATATTATTCCTTCAGTTTAAAGTTCTAATCTGGTACCAGAGGTAGAAATGGAAACTTCTATTCTGACACTGAGTAATGATAGAAGTTCAATTAGAAGTCAAGTTAGTCAACTTAAAAGTGACGTTTGGAATCACCTTAAGAAGACTACATTGATCAACGTAATTGAAAAAACATAATGCAATTATTGTCATAAGTTATACTCAAGTGGTTCGAAAGGTGGAACGTCTCATTTAAAGAGACATACCGAATCATGTATTAGAAGGAAGATGGATTTAGAAGGTCAATTATTTTTGACCCCTAACCTTATGAAGGGAAAGAATGAAATAACCGTAATAACTTTTGACAATAAGAGATCAAGAATTTTGATGGCTAATATGATTGTTAGAGATGAACATGCATTGGCTATGGTTGAAAGCGAGAGATTTAAGATTTTTCTCAATTCACTCCAACCGAATTTTAAGGTTCTAAGTCAGAATACATTAAGAAGTGATATTTTGAAAATTTATGAGGAGAAGAAGAGAGAAACATTAAGAGTATTGTCAAGTGTTAAAGGACGAATTGCCATAACAACGGACATGTGGACAATCGATAACCAACAGAAGGGTTACATGGTAGTGATGGTACATTATATTGATAATGATCGGAAGCTATGCAATAGACTTTTGAGGTAATTTATATTCTTTAATATTATTATCATTTACTTAATTTCATTATTTTATAAATTTATGATTTATATTGTTATGCTTTTTTATGATAGGTTTATTTATGTGCCGACACCGCATACAAGTGAAAAATTAGCAAACATGTTGAAAGATTGTTTTATAAGTGTGAACATCGACAACAAAGTTTCTTGTACCACAGTCGATAATTGTAGCACAAATGATGCTATGATTGAGAAGTTGAAGGGTAAGATGTGAGTTGGGAGTTTATTGGCTAGAGGTAAGTTATTTCATATGCGTTGTTTTGCACATATTCTTAACTTAATTGTGAACGTTAGGTTAGAGACGATAAAGGAAGCAATTGAGTGTATTCAGAGTAGTGTTTTATATTAGAGTGCAACTCCTAAAAGAGTTTAAACTTTTGAAAATGATGCACAGATTTTATGCATTGCTTGCACAAAGAAGTTGGTTTTGGATTATTCTACAAGATGAAACTCAACCTTTAAGATGTGGTAGTCAGCAATCCCATATGCTCAGTTATTTACTAGATTATTCGAAAGGGATCCTCAATATACCTCCGTACCATCAGAGGACCAGTGGTACTTGGCTAAATAACTTTGTATAAAGTTGGAATTATTCAATAGGTGGACTGAATTATTTTCAGGAACAAAATATCCAACTTCACATTATATCTTTAGCATTATGACCAACATAAAGCATGTTTTGGGATTGTGGATGTTTGACTCCAATGAAGTGATTCAGACGATAGGGCAGTAGACGATGGAGAAGTTTAATTCTTATTGGTCTAAGATTGGAGATATTATTGTAGTATTATATGTGTTGGACCTGAGATACAAGATGGATGGTGTTGAATATAGTTATAATGTATTAATCAGTGGTGAAGCTCAAGAGTGTGTATATCCCATGAAACAATTATGGTATCAATTGTTTCATGATTATGAGCCAAAATGCAACAAATTCATGATAGGATGCAGGCAATTTAAGTTCAACTCATACTTGAGTTTCAAGTTCGACCTTTTCTATCCCATTATCGACAAATTCTCTTTCAAATTTCTTGAAAGAGAAAAGGGCTAGTATATCTTATGGTACGGTGAAGTTTGATAGATATATTTTTTATGAGTCTGTTCCTAAAACTGAAGGTGACTTATTCGATATATTGTTATAGTGGAAGACGTCTGGACATAATTATCCGATCACTCAAGCCATTTCACGGGACTTGTTAGCTATTCCATTATCGACTGTTGCTTCAGAGTTTGCATTTAGTACTAGTGGTCGGTCATTACTCCTCATCGTAGTTGACTTCATTATCACATTGTGGAAGCTTTTATGTGTACTCAAAGTTGGTTAAAAATGAACATATTGATGGTAAATTATTTTCTTTTTATTATATTTATTTTATTTACCTTTATATTATCTTACTTAATGTTTTTTTTTCCTTACAGTCACAAGTATTAATGCAGAGAGGATTGGTGAAAGTAATCGACCCATAGAAGGTTATTTTAATCAAATATATAAAGATGAGGTAATTTTAATTTTCTTTTTATATAATATTATATTATTAAATATTGTTTTTAGTTTAAGTATTATATTACTAAATATAATGTTTGTTCATACAAATGATTGGAGCCAGATTGTTGACAACCTTACCAACAAGTACACTAATCAATTAGAATTAGTCTCTAGTCCACTCTCCAATGTAGCTGTTGATTTTGTATTGTATCTTTTTTTGTAAAATTATTTTATTAATTTTATGAAACATGAATTTTGTTTGATCAATTATCCCTAAAAATAATTAATAAATAATTTAAGTAAATTAAAATTTTGTAATTAATGTAATTCATAATTTTAACTATAACTAA
>JANQBM010000222.1:27687618-27706970 GCA_025594535.1 Erythroxylum domingense | reverse complement strand
ACTATTCATTAATTAAAATATGAATTAATTAAAATATGAATATTCATTAATTAAAATATTGGTATTAATTAATTAAATTATAATTATCAATTAATTAAAATATTGTAATTAATTAATTAAAATATGATTATTCATTAATTAAAATGTTGTTATTAATTAATTAAAATATAATTATTAATTAATTAAAATATTGTAATTAATTAATTAATTATAATATAATTAATTAAATTATAGCAATGTAATTAATTAGATTGAAGAAGCAATCCGTTATCCTTCAATCAGAAGTAAATCGTGGAGAGGGTTTTTTTGTAAATTTACGTGCTTGTTTTGTTTCTGTCTTTGTCTCTGAATTCTTGTCCTCTAGTTTTGAAAGGAACGAAAATTTTATGTCTCTATCATCCGGAGTCGAGACAGAAATTGGTGAGGACAGCAAGCAAATAAGTCAGAGACAGAATTTTTCTGTCCCTGTCATCTGTCCCCACCCATGAGGACATGAACCAAACGCAGGGTTAGGGACTCGTGTTGATTGTTTGTAATATGATTCATGAGCTTATATATTTCCATTATGGGGGCTTCACTCATTTAAAATTTATTATGGCACTTTATATAACCCTATTCCTCCAATTGGGGGAATTATTGACGATGCCATACAATTAGTTGTTTTCAACATAACTATTAATTGTTTAATACAACTGTTGATTTATGGATAATATTTGTTTAATTAAATGCAGTTAAAATTCTTCATTATTTTATATATTTATTACATATTGTGCGCGTAATATTTATTAACAAATATGATTTAATAGAACAATAGATTGTTTATGTGGATCATTCAAAAATTGTCTCTCTATTAGTTAGAGGTAAGGCTGCACACTATTAGACATCTTCAAACGCTATATTTCAGCGAAATTTTTATTGAATTGTTGTTGTTCTTATAATTAATTGTTGACCAATTATTATGTGAATGACAATTAAAAATATAGCTATTTTTTTAACTTCATAGATAATTGAGAAAATAATAATAATTTTATTTAAAAAGTTATAACAAATTAATTATTAATCTAATCGGAGGAAATATTGATAATTATATAAAATACTTATTCTCAAAAAACATATTTCATGATAACTCAATTATTCTTAATGGAGTCTAGAAAAAGGACAATATTTTGGAACATATTTCATAATAGTTTACCATTGGATGTAGTTAGGATGATAGTATAGCATATAATACTTACGGCGAATACTTTTGATGTCTGTTGCATTTCTTTTAATGGCAATTAATAGGCATTAGTTAGTTATTTTCAGCATTCAATGCAAGTAAAAATCTTTATTATTTCATATATGTGTCATATATTATGTTTGTAATATTTATGAACATAGACAACTTATTGAAAAAGTTCGTTGTTAATCAATTACTATATGAATGATGATTGAAAACTTATTGATTGTTTGAGACATGATTAATGAGCTTATATGTTCCTATTATGGAGGCTCCACTCATTCAGAACAGTTTATTTAATCACTTTATAAAACACTATTTCCTCCAATTGGGGAAATTATTTATGAAGATATAAAATTAGTTATTTTTAAAATAATTATTAGTTGTTTAGTAGAACCATCGATTTATGGATAATATTTGTTCATTTCAATGCAATCAAAATTCTTTATTATTTTACATATATGTTATATATTATGCTCGTAATAGTTATGAACAAACATGACTTAATAGAATGGTTAATTATTCATTAATTATTATGTGAATGATGATTGAAAATAGGTAATTAAGAAATAATTAAAGTTTTTATTTAAAAAGTTATATCAAATTAATTAGATTTGACAAAATTTTCATAATAAACATTTCACTATAAAAATAATAATTTTTTAGCAAAATAGCTATTGCTTTCAAGAATATTGACTTAGAACTCAATAGAGGTGAAAAATTGAATAGCTAATTATGAGATTTGAAGTAGGAAAATCTAATTGTATTAAAAGAGCAAGAGCCTAAGGATATCATGGAAGTTCTTAAGGAGAGCAGTATGACCCAACATAAGAAAAAGTGCAAGTCATATGACTTGCTAAAAAAGAACTCCTTAGTTCATATTGCATGCTAAGTAATGTGGATGATGATTAAGAGTTCTAAAGGCATGAAAATGTAACACATTTTGTTAACACTTTAACGAGTAGGTTATGGTCACTTGTTAAGTTTGACATCTGCAAGAAAAGGTCAGATCATGCAATGTAGAGACATTTGAACCTAATGTTAAATGTGGTTAAGCTGAACGATGCAAATCATAACTTGTTACATGAGAAACAAGTGCAAGCGTTTATTATTATTATTATTTTGCTTAGAGTTTATGAGCATATGAAATTGTATCTTACCTATATGAAAAGACGATGAAGGATGCTACGAGGCACCTGTTACAAACAAAGGAATGTCTTAAGGCTTATAAGCCACATATTGAGTTGTTTATGGTAAACCAAACTCACAAAAAACTGAAAGCAAGAAAAGAAAGCATTATAATGGGTCAAGTGGAAAAAAGGTTATAAGACTTCCACAACCCTTAGAATTTTAAGAAGGTTAAGGCTAATTAAGATAAGAAATACTAGACTTGGTCATATTGAAAATGATCGAATAAATCAGTTAATCAAATAAGACATTTTGGAAAACCTAAATAAAGTAGAAATGTCTAGCTGGCAAAATGGTACGAAAGCCTTCCAGTAAGGAACAAAGATCTATTGAGCCATTGCAATTAATTCATTAAGATATTTGTAAACCAATGAAACTAAAGGCAAGGTGTGTAGGTACTTATTTCATCACCTTTCATCAATCATTTGTACTCGATAATTTAATGTTTATTCCTTTTAGCATAAATTTGATGACACATGTAAACTACCCTATCACCTATTGGGATGATGTATTACCGGTAGCTACATATGTGCTTAACTGAGTTCTTACTATGTTAGTTATAAAATTATCATATGAGTTATGGAAATATAATAGACTTGATTTATTACATGTGAAACCTTGGTTATGTGCTACCTACATTCATGATCCCTGTCTCTTGTATGGAAAATCAGTTCCTAAAGGGAAGCAAATTTTTGTAAGATATTTGTAGTGCTCAAAATGGTATGTGTTTATAAGTTAACAAGGTAAAGCAAGAGTGATTGAATTTTAGTTATAGGATGTCAAATTCCTAGAGAACTTTCCAAAGAAAATAGGTATAAGACTATTCTTATCTCTAGTTAAGATATTGGATCATGCTAATGGTTAGAACAAATAATGACTGAAATATATATTGCATCGGAGAAATCAATGTATTTGGTGTCAATTATGGTGAACAGTCGCAAATGGTTAAAATAAATAGCGACTAAAATATATATTGCGTTGGGGAAATCAATGTACTTAACATCGATTATGGTAAACTGTCGCAAATGATTAGAGCAAATAGCGATTGAAATATATATTGTGTCACCAATAATTGCACTTTTTGAGACAATTAGCATAATCGTCACACAAGGATCATACAAACATAATATTAAGTGACGATAAATGCAAACCGTCGCAGAATATATACTTTGTGCAATGATTTATTTAGTTCGTCACCAATATTTTTTGACGAGTTTCTAAAGCGTCGCAGATGGTGCCACATATGGCAACAATCGTTTAGATTTGTCGCAATTGTGCTAGCATTTTTCAACGATTATGAATGTCGTCGCAAAAAGTGTATGTTAAATAATTTTCGTAAATTTTTAGGGAAATTTTGATGAATTTTTATATGTGATAATATTGTTAAAATTAAGAATATGTGGAAGATAGTTTGTTAATGCTAAGTGTAGTTAATAATCGTACTCAAGGTTAATTATAATTGAAATATTCATAATCCTAGTTAAGATATCTTTAGTTTTCAAGTTGTTTTCAATATTTAAAACATGTTGAAAAATACATAGTAGGTTATTTAAAATATAAAATGTAAATATATTTTGGACATTAAAATAATTTTTAACAAAAAATTTTAAATTTAATAGGATAAAAATATCATAAATTTAAGTAAACAACTATTCTTAATCATTAATATTTAGTAACAGTAAAATAATTATTAATAAAAATTTTGGAAATGGTATTAATATAATATAATGATATATGGTAAGTAGTACAAGATTTTAATTATAAGTTTAACAATTCTTACAAACATAGAACAACAACAATAATAACAACTATAGTACACAGCTTTACCCCTAACTAGTATAGAGAGGTTGTTTTAAAAAATCTTACAGACAAAACAATAAATAAAGTTTCAAGTTGATTATATGGATAAAGAGTTGAAATAACTATTTTTTTTAGATTCCAAGTGACGTGACAGTCAGTAAAGGTAAATGAGTTTCCTATGTTTAGATTCCCAAGAAGTGTCCTTGCATGTTCGAAGTCACCAATTGAAATAGTGAAAGAGCTTCCTTCACGTGTAGGGTTGTTAACACCCTCTTCTAACAGCTTCTTTGTTATAGCTAAACTTCTAGAGGATACAGTGACTGAGTCCCTAGATTTAGTATGGAAGACAAGTTGATCAGATGAACTGCCAGTATGAAGCGTTTCACCTAAAACACAATCAGTATAGAACTTAGATTGTCAGTTTAATGAAATCGTTTAACAAACCCAAATTCGAACACATGCATACCTGATTGACCATACATAGTCATTGGAATCCACAAATTTTCCAAAACAATCAATTTCCTTAATCCTTTACGGACCATTGTGACATCGCCCCCGCCTCTATTTTCATCTATGTTTATATATATAATAGGTTCATAATAAGAAATGAGATCTAGATAATAAGGAAAGTGAGGTAGTTCAAATAATACTAAAAACCTTAAAGAAGAAGATCGACCATGGAAGGCAAACGATTATTAATGTAGGAAAAGGGATTTGTTCTACATTGATTTTTTCTTCAGTAGGGACAATTACTGCATTTACATTCCTCGATGAATTATGTTAAGAGTTACATTCTGCAAAAGTGAATTTACAATAAAACTCATTCTGTTCAATGAAATTTTCGATGATAAGTGAAAGTACTATAGTTTAGTACTTATACATCTTCAATATGCCTAATGAGATGAAAGTTACCCTTAGTAACATAAAAGTAATCCATTTACCCTTTATATCATATCTAAATTTTAGAATTTAAAGTAGATTACACATGACCATGTTCTTGATGTAAAGAAATATAGTATTATGTTATCACCAGAACATACGAGATGAGCACAAGAGAGAGGACAATAGTTATCAGACTGTGAATGTAGACGAATATTGGCGGCTATCACGAAAATAAAGATAGGTTCATTTTCGTGTTAATAACCTGATATAAAATGACATCATTTCTTGTTAAAGTAAACGATGTCATTTTTTATTTTTCTGAAGAAATTCAATTTGGAATAAATTCATTATGTTCAATTAAATTCTCAATGATAAGTGAAAGTACGATAGTTTAGTACTTATACATCTTCAATCTGTCACAATGAAGCATAGTAGTGGCAATTTACGCAAACAATCAAAACCACATCACAACAAACAAAGGGATAAAGAAAACAGAAAAGCACATCACAACAACCTAGAGAATGAAAGGAGAATAGAAAGCTGACAATACATAAGGTGGACAACTTATTTGGATGGATGGACAATCAAAGACAACCAAAACAGAAGACGAAGATGCATCATATGCAAGGCTTCTTAAACAATTTCCAAAGCCAAAGGGAGAATGGATGAAAATGACGATTAGTTGAAGACGAAGATGGCTTCAATTTCGTGCTAATAACCTAGTAGGGAACAACGTCGTTTATTGTACAATAAAACGACAATGTTTGTTGTACAAAAAATGACGTCGTTTGTTGGATGGTGAATGAAGAGGAATGCTGATGACTAACACGAAAACAACATTATTCATAGTTAACGTAAATGATGTCATTTTTGATAAAGTCAAAAGAAATATACCATTTAATGAGGATTCATAAACCCATCCTTAAATGTTTTGCCATTACCATTTGGTTTCATATTTGGGAAATATAATAATATAATATATGTAAATTATAGGTTACAATACAAAATTTTGATTTAATAAAAAGATACTTATTATTAAATAGATTAATATATATATTACATATGTAAGATATGAGAATATTTATATATAATGTAAATTTTCATAAAACATTACACTAGTTATAATACTTGTTCGATATTAAATTAAAAGTTTTATTAAATGTAACAAAACTGTAACTTATTATATATAATTTTTATAGTAATTTATGTTTATGATATATTTAAAAATATAGCAAAAATTTAAAATCTATTAAAAAAGTGTAACATTGGCAATGATTTTGAAGATTGATTGTCAAAAGTGAACATTCTGAGACGATTTGTGATATGATCGCTAAATAGATGGACAAATTAAGCAAAGCGAAATATCATTGTGTTCATACAAAAGGTGACTATTTTTTAAATTGGTCACAAAATGTTTGATGTCAGTTTTCTTTTGGCGACAAAAATTAATTTGTCACCAAATATTTGGATGTTTAAAAAAAATTAAGCTGAGATGACATAGTTTTTTCGATGCCAAACAATGTTGTCTCCACATCTGTTAAATGAAACAACGTCGAGGTCATGCCCTTATTCTTCTCTCCCGTGTTGATTTGTCATCGTTTTTTCTTCTCCTCTCCAGCGTTTGCACGCCTCTGCTGTTGTCCTTCTGTCCTTTGGTTGAGGTAAGTCATTTAGTATTCGTTCTTTTTTATGTTTTGTATACACAATATTGGTATTTTAGGAGAAAACGTTACACATGTTTAACGAATTTTTGGAGTGTTTTTGCATTTGTTTTGATTATCTGTGGTGCATTTGGCTTTGCAATGTGTTAATGTTAGTTGAGGAAGGAAAAATCATGATTTCCTTAGGTAATGTGGGATCAAGCTGTCATGCTTTTAAAGTGTTCGACGAAACTTCATAGTGGTCTCTTTAATGGTTTTCTCCTTGTTTTAAATGTCTAAATATCCATTTAGTTGTCTCTTCAACTTAGGTAAAACCCTAAAAACCACTCTAAGACTTCCCCTTTAGTTTTTAATGCTCGGATACCCCTCTAAGTGTCTTTTCACTTAATGAAAAGTCTTAGAAACCAATATAAGACTTCAACATTTAGTTTTAAATAATTAGGCATCTTTATAAGTCTAACCTTAGAAAAAAATTGCTATCAAACACTCTATAACTTCCTCATTTAGTTTTAAATACCTTGATACTTCTTTAAGTGTCTTACTAATTTTGGAAAAAATATAGAAACCATTTAAGTCAATACAAATAAAGGCCAAGTCAAGATGAGAATTATCAAATACTTCACTTCTAATTTAATACATGTAAGTTCTTTGCAACTCTTATCTTGGTCATTTAATTTTTCTAAGAACTTAAAATGCATAAAATTTGTATACTATGTGCTTAATGCATCAATCTTTGAAACTAAAAAAATTTATTTTTGAACTTTAAAAAAACGCTCTTGATTTTTAAAAAAATTTTCCAAAATTTTAAATAATTTAATTCAAATTTATCAAAAGTTTTTGGTTTAATTACAATTTGGAAAACTAGAGAGAACTCAAAATTTTTGTTTTTAGGTTTAAGGAGCAAAGTATGCTTACTTTGCTTTTGATATTAATTGGACCATTAATATCCTAATCAAATGAGGGATAAATTACAATTTTTTAATGAAATTTTTTATTTGACATTGGTTAGACCTTTGGTTAATGGATATGCATCAATAATTCAAATGAAAAAGTATGAGTATTTTATTGTTTATAATTAGAAATTTATAAAATATGTGTATTTTGAATTTTGGAGCTTAAGTAGCTAACAAATGTAATTCACTTAATTGAGTGAAGATAGTAGTTTACCAAAAAAGTCAAAAATAGTCATTATAATGACTAATTTGAATGAGTAATGACTATCTAAATATGCTTTTGTCATTAATAGATTACATATGAGTTGTGAGAAGAATCTTCGATATATTCAAGAGGGGTTAAGAGCCTCGTTAAGAGGTCATTGAGAATATATAAGTGTACATGTGTACTTTTATTAACCACATCGAATCCTAAATCACTTTTATGTGTAAAAAGAGAAAACTTTAGGTTTTATATGGTTTTCCTCGTATAATAGATGGTGAAACTTGCAAATTCTTGACTTTGAACATGAGTTATAAATGGTTCCCCTAACAAAAGATGTTACATCGAGTTCCTCTCTAACTCTTAAAGGGAAGAGGATAATGAATTATAAAATAGAGTTTAGGAAGTAAATATACGTTTAAGGATTGTTAAGCTAAAATGTTATAAATTGATTTTGTCTCTCATTTCCTTACTTTCTTTTATTATTGTTTTTGTTGCTCTATGATTATCTTATATGAATTGGTTATAAAGATAAGTTAGAACATGTAATTTATTCATTAAGTTCTGAAAAGACACAAATGCATAATTCACTCTCCTTTTATGTGTCATTTGAAGATTAACACTAAATAAATTATGGTTAATTACATTGAATCCCTCTATGTTTTAAAACTTTTTCACTTTAGTCCCTACTTTTTAAAAACTATCATATACCCTTTACCATTTAGTTATTGTTTCATATGTATCATCTAATGTCATTTTACATTAGAAACCCAACAAAAATGACTAAATAATATCATGTGGTTTAAGTAGGTGTTATGTAGCACACTTAGCTCATCATTTATTATGTTTATACCACGTAATACAAGACCTTAATTGTTGATCTCCTAAAATCACTATGTCAGTTATATATATGATAAAACTCATGTAGGTATTGCATCCCCCAAACTACATAATGTCTTATGCAACATGGTATAAATATGATAGGTGTTGTCATATAATACTAAATCAAGTCACATAATATTATTTGCCCATTTTCTACTAGAAACATAATGAAGAACGATGTTAGGGGTAGTGTCTCCAATATGTTTTGCTTTACTAGTCGGAGTATTTGTGAGAATAATTTTTTGTGATTACAAATGAGGTCTTGTTTTTGTGTTGTTGTTTGCAATATTCTGAGTATCATTGATGATTTTTTATGTTATGATTTAATAGTCTAAGTATTACATTTAATATGGGTATTGATTGAAACATTGAGGCATAATAAACTTTTAGGATGGTATATAGGCTGAAAACTGGCGATGTAACTCTGATGAGGCTTATCGGTGAAAAATTCTACGAGCTTAGGAGCGACAGTGAGAAGACCGTTTCTCAATTTATAGGTGTAAACAAAGCCATATACTTTAGTGCTTCTTTTTTTTTGGACTTTTTCAGTGAACTTCAATCAGAAAGACTTTAATTAGTAGTAACTTTTATTATCACGTAAAACTGAATGAGGATTGCATTTAATAATTCAGTTATTAACTTTTTATTGTATAGCTATATGGATAAAAGTTGGATGTTTCATCAGAAATGGTCCACTAAATACGTAGAAGGAGTTAAGAGTTTTATATAATTTGTATAACATCAAATGGGTGATGAATGTTGTATTCATTGTCTTTGCAACAATTGCTTAAATGTTGACTTTCAAAGTCAAAATTTGTGGTATATAATCATTTGCTAATCCAAGGCATAGATAAATTCGATACTTTATGGCTTTGTCATGGAGAATGTAAGGAAGCAAAGTGTAATAGAAGTGTTGGCACAAGTTATGACGATAATAACAATAATGGTGTAGATGATTGTGATGCTAATGATGATGGTGATGATGGGATTGGCGAGATGTTAGACGATTATGGGAATATAAAGACTATGAATGAAGTAGGTATGCCTAACATAATTGGTAGAGATAATTTTGGGAAGTTATTGAAAGTTTCTCAAGAAGAATTATATCTAGAATGCTCAAATTTCACATAGCTATGAAGAATTATATCTAGAATGCTCAAATTTCACATAGCTATCTTTTGTTATGAAGTTGTTGCATTTAAAGGTCTATAATAAATGGAGTAAGAAGTCTTTTGACATGTTAGTTGACTTGCTCAATGATGCATTACCTATTGGACACAAATTGCCCAAGTCTTACTATGATGCAAAGAAATTATTAAGGGACCTTGGATTAAGATATATATCAATACATGCTTATAAGTATGATTATGCTTTATTTTGGAAAGACAGTAAAGATCTTAAGAAGTGTCCAATTTATGGTACATCAAGGTGGAAAGTGGATGATGGAAGAGGGAAAAAGATACCGACTAAAATCTTACAATCTTTTCTTATTAAACCACGACTACAAAGACTTTTTATGTCAACAAAAACAGTTATAGATATGAGGTGGCATAAAGAGAAATGCATTGATGATAACATTATACTTTATCTAACAGACTCAATGGAATAAAAAGAATTTGATAGAAAGTTTCCATGGTTTGCACAATATTGTCATAATGTTCGACTTGGATTGGCCTCAGATGGATTTAATCTTTTCAATAATATTAGTACTTTATACATCATATGGCTAGTAATTCTAGTGCCATACAAATTACCTCCATGGAAGTGTATGAAGGAGCCTTTTATATGATTATCTTTGCTTATTCCAGGACTTACGGCTCCTGGTAAGGATATCGATGTATACATGCAACCATTAATTGATGACTTAAACGATCTATAGGAAGTTGGATTACAAAATTTTGATGTTGTACAAAGTGAAACATTTATAATGCATGTCGTTGTTTTGTGGACTATAAATGATTTTTTAGCTTATGGGAATTTGTCTGGGTGGAGCATTAAAAGGTATATGCCTTGTCCTGTATGTAACTATCAGACTTATTCAATGAGGCTACCAAGTAAAATATATTATACAAGTCATCGTCATTATTTGGTACATGGGCATAGATGGTGAAAAAGCAGATTATTTAATGAAGTAGAATTGGGTGAAGCTCCTTTGCAGTGTTTTGGTGATGATATTATTTACCAGCTATCACATTTGGGTAACATTACACCGGGCAAACACCCAAGTAATTGAAAGCAAAAGAGAAATGATGTTTACCTCAATTGGAATAAAAAAGCATATTTTTTTAATTTGCTATATTGGAAGGAATTACTATTGAGGCCTAATCTTGATGTGATGTATATTGAGAAAAATATTTGTGAGAATATTCTAGGAATTGTGATGGGAATTGACGGGAAATCGAAAGACACAATTGACTTGGAAGACATGAATATAAGAAAAGACTTGTATTTGAAAAAATAGATGATGGATCATACATTATTCCCCCTGCTTGTTACAACATGTCAAAAAGGGAGAAGCAATCTTTCTGTCAATTTCTTAAATCAGTGAAGTTTCCTAATGGGCATGCATCAAATATTCGTTGTGGGAATGTTAAAGAGGGGAAAGTATCAGGGTTGAAAAGCCATAATTGTCATGTACTTTTGCAACGATTACTTCCTGTTGGAATATTAGGTGTTTTCTAAAGGATGTGTCCGTAACTTTGGGTCTATTGGGTGAGTTTTTTAAGCAATTATATTGCAAGACACTTAAAGTTGAAAAGCTTGACAAAATAATAAAAGACATAGCTTTGATTCTATGTAAACTTTAACTAGTATTCCCCCATCTTTTTTTGATGTTATGTTTCATTTGGCAATTCACTTACCATACGAAGTAAAACTCTGTGGACCTGTTCAATTTCGATGGATGTTCCCGATTGAAATGTGATTCATATTAACTTTTAATTTTTTTAAAAGTTATTTATTAGTAACAATTCCTAATATTTTATATTTTGTTCAGGTTTTTATGATCTCTTAAGCATTATGTACGTATATTTTGTTTGATGTACTTATATGACGTGGAGACAAGATTTAATAGATCAAAACGTAACTTCAATTTTGATGAAGATGGTGGCTTATCAATTTTCTCCCAAAAAGTAAAGACACTTGGTATGGGCAAATATGTAGAGTTAACTAAAGACAAATTCAAAATCACCCATTGATATATTTTGAACAATTGCGAGAAAGTCGATATATATATATATATATATATTACTTTTGATTTAAAAAATCATATTAGAATCTTGTAATTGGATCTCATTTCCTTACCGTCATTTTCTTTTTTAAATAGAGAGAAAAAAAAGTTCATTCGTAATAAAGAGATTATTAATGTTGAAGAAAGATATAAGCTTAAGTTTATATCATGGTTTAGAAATCGAGTAAGTAACATATTGATTACATATTATGAACTTATGACAATTTGTATGCCATATTAACTTCTAATTTCATTTTGTCATACAGATGATATGGTTACATAACCGTAACGTGTAAGAGGCGACAACAACATTATATATTTTGGCATGTAGGCCTCATATTTGTGAGAAAAAATATACAAGTTGCATTGTTAATAGGGTGAGATTTCACATACAAAATCGAGACAGATAACTTAGAAGCCAAAATTATGGGGTTGTTGTTGAAAGATGTCATGACGACGATTTTTCTATGGTGTCATCTTTGAAATAATATAGTTACATTACTTCAAGGATAAGAAGATTATTCTATTTAAGTGCAAATGGTTTAATCATACTGACATGAAAGTGAACAGGAATGTTACTAGCATCAATGTTAGTAAGACATGGTATGATAATGACCCTTTTGTCCTTGTAAGTCAGGTGAAACAAGTTTTATAGCTCAACGATACTGTATTAGGTAGAAATTGGAAGGTTATTCAAAAGTTTCAACATCAAAATGTCTTCTATTTTTGTGAAAGGGATAATAGTCAATTCATAAATGATGAAGACGAAGTATATCCAGAGATTGAATCAAAGTTCAATAATGAAGCCATTCGAATAGAAGATGCAGATATATCATCATTCTATAGGAGAGATGTTGATCCTAATATAGTAAAACTAGATGACGTCCAAGCCAATCTTATCTTACAAACAGATGAAGACTATACTCAGGATGAATTAAATGACAATGATGATACTTTGGCCGAATATATTGGTGATGAAGAGTCCAATGATAATGTAATCAATGATGATGATTTTCAAAATCTTGATGATGATGATTGAGAGTAAATAAATTGTTTATATTCTTTGAAATGTTATGTTGATGTTTAAGTTATGTTAATCCTTATTATTGATATCTCAGTTATATTAATGCATATTATTGATATTTTACTTATGTTTATACGGAATGTTGGTTTTTGAATTATGTTTATGCAAATTTTGTTCATTTACTTATATTTATATGGATTGTTGGTGTTTACCTTATCTATACGGAATGTTGGTGTTCGATTTATGTTATGAGGAATGTTGGTGTATGTTTTATGTTATACAGAATGTTGTTGTGTGTTTGAGTTATGTTTTTGTGGAGTCATGTTGTTAGTTATGTTATGCGAAATGTTGGTTGGTATTTGAGTTATGTTATGTAGAATGTTGGTTTGTGTTTTATGTTATCCAAAATATTGGTGTGTGTTTGAGTTATGCTATTGCGAAATGTTGATGTTTGAGTTATATTATACAAAATGTTGGTGTGCGGTTCAGTTTTGTCATGCGGAATGTTTTTGTGTGTTTGAGTTATGTTTCAGCGGAATGTTAGTGTTTGAATTATGTTTCAACGGAATGTTCAGGTTTGACTTGTGTTTTTTATGGAACGTTTATGTTTAACTTATATTTTTGCGAAATGTTAATGTTTGACTTATATTATTATGGAATGTTAATGTTTGAGTAAAGATTATACATAATGTTGATATTTCATTTATAGATATTCAATATAATGGCACCTGGAAGAAACAAGGGAAAGAGGGTGGCAACTACCGAAGATATTCCTCCCTCACAACAACCAAATCAATCTGACACTTTCAAACAACAACCATCGATTTCACCCATCGATGAATCCAGTTAGCAACAATCTCTATCTACCTCGACTAGTGCTGAGGGATCTTCAAGTCTGTTACTGTTAACCACCTAAATTAAAGTTATGCTCAAATATATATTTACATGTTTAATGTATTTTTTTATCATTATTATTTTGTTATCAGGTTCTAATATCTGTATAAGAAAAAGAAGTAGAGGTATCACTAAAGGTTCTAAGTTACAACGCATGAACGTTTCAATGAATAGCAAGTTGTTTGTGCATATTGACCCCACGCATCGTCATCCTATTGACAAGATCCAATCAACAAAATTGTCAAGTGAGTTAGGAGTCATTGTCAAGAATGAATTGCCTTGCCTTCAGCATGTCCGGCAGTTGAAGGAAGACAACTTACTCCAGAATGCTTTGGACAAAGTTTCGATAATTTATAATTCATTTTATTATATGCAAATTTGTTTTACTTATGTAAAGAGTAAGTTAACTTATACGTGATGTTCACAGATGAAGCTCAATATCATCGATATCAAGAGCCTTGAAGTTTCAAGCTATGTGAGTTCACTGTTGAAACAAACGGTGAAGGATCATCGTTATTGACTTCAAAAATATTACAAGTCTTTTCCTTTAGATAAGGAGGCAAAGAGACATGTTCTAAAATGGATGACTCCAGAAAATTGGAGTGAAATGTGTGATTATTGGGCCTCTGCGAAGGTTAAGATTTGTCTTCTTTCTCTTCACATTTGCTTCCATTAATTTGTTTTTGCATTTGCTGACTATTTCTTTTCTTTATTTAGGAAAAGAGTGAGAAAGCCAAGGTTAATAAAGGAAAAATGGAAACTCCTCACAACACCAGCTCCAAATTATTTGTTGTAGTACAATAAGAATTTGTAAGTTCTTTATTTAGAAGTTATTCTTATATTAGTAAATACACTATAATCTATTGTGTTTCTATTTTTTTAATTTATATAACAAAGTCAGACTCAGCTACATAGATAAGAGTGTGATCCTATAAACTGACACACTACAAAGAAGGTGATGGCTGGACGTCTGAAGAAGCGTAAAATAATTAATTATAATAATTTTAATTTTAGAGTTTATTTATTTATGTAATACTAACTAATAATATTTGAATTACATCTCGATTTTGTGTTTTAAATTATAGGACAAGATGTAGGAGTTGTTGCAGAGATTATTTTTTGACAAAAATGAGCCCAATGTGGATGACATTTGCAACAACATCCTTGGTATAAGATTAGGGTATATCAAAGATCTTGGATATGACCCTAAGCCAATTGGTTCATCATCGTCATGACCAATATATGTAACGACGCTTCAAGAGGAGAACTGGTCGCCTATGGTTCAGTTACAATGTAATGAAGAAAAGTTAGATCGTACTGAAGAAAAATTACGACATAATGAGCAAAAATTAGATCGTAATGAAAGAGAGTTGAACAAGCTTAAAAAGATGATCAAACAATTACTTGAGTCAAACTATGTAAGTAGTAGTGACGATGAGGAGTCTTAGTTAGTCCATAAATTTTTTTACTTTTGTAATTAACATTTACATAAATTTTTAGTAAAATGCATTTAATTTTTAATTATGAAACATTTTTATTTTATTTTACTTAATTATTATTCAAACCATGTTACCGAAAATAATTAAAAAATGTGACTTAATTATAATTCAATCCATGTTAAAAACAATAACATAAATTAAAAATTTATTAATAATTATAGTTAAATGATAAATTGGTAATAAGAAAGTATAATAAGAATGAAAATTTGTCACTAAAACTTTTTAGCTGCAAATAAAAAATTGTCGCTAAATATTTTTACCTACGTTTCCCAAAACGTCTCTAATAACATTTAGCTACGTTTTAAAAAACATAGCTAAATATTTTCTGCTATGAAAATAAATCGTCACTAAAAAAGCTAATTACCTTTAACCACAAAAATAAAACGTCACAATAAGTCATTTCCTACAATTTTTTCTCCTCGCCTATTCTCTTTTTGCGATAGACGTATGATCATAGCAAAATCATTTAAGCGATGATTTGGCGAAAACGTCGCAGATAAATATTTGCTACCAGGATTTTGCGACCATTGGTTCGACAATTTCTTAACATCTCAAAAAAAATTTATGACAGTATATTGTCTTTCAACAATGAAATTTTTTGTCACCAAATTCGTGTTCTGTTGTAGTGAGTATTTACATAACATTTAGCTGATAGCTATTTAATTTCATCAAATTTTTTGTCCACATATGATTTATTTTAAATATTTTTAAAACATTAGTGTTTAAATTGAATGCTTTAAAACATTATGATTTAAGTTGTATTCTATGTAGACATTGAGGTTTAAATTGCACTTTTGGTATATAGTGAACCAATAAAAATAATATAAGTCATAATTTTATTTATGTCAAGATCATTGAGGTTACATGAAGTTCAAAATTGAATATTATGTTTACTCTATTTCTGATTCCATAGAATTGAGTTAACATTCGCCATCTTTAAATATTGTTTGTTAGAAAGGTATGAATGATTCACTATAACATTCGCCATCTTTAAATATTCTATGATTAATTTGTAAGTATTTATATATTGATCATATTTGTGATATTATTTAGAAAATTTTATTTTTTATGTTTGAATAAAATTTTATTTTTACGTGAATTTTCTTATGCAATTTCCTTTATTTTATATTATTATTCCTAATAGTTTGTAAGTCAAATTTATATTAATGTGATTTTAGAAAAATGAAGGTTTAATTAACCAAAAACAAATTATATTATAAAATTTATTGAATTTTTAAATAAAATTTAAGAATTGGATGCTTCTTCATATATTTCTTTTGGTCCATAATATTGACTATCGAGCCCTGTTTTGAGACTTTCAATAATCGTAAATGCTTTTATGATTCGTGGCGATGACGAACAAGTGAAGACAAAATGGATGAATCTCTTCTGATGAGATACACAGTTGTGTAGAGTACTACATGCATGTGTCTTAACTTACACGACTATGTGAATCAACTGTGTGAAGAATGAAGACATACACAATCATGTACATGCTCAAGCGAATCACATACACAATCTTATGTGGTGATTGTGTAACTCTCTATGACAGTGTAAATATGTGAGTGAGGTGATGCTGAAGATACACAGTAACTTACAAAACCATTTCTTGATATATAAGAGAAAAATACGTAGGTTTTTGTAGAAATAGATTCTTTAAAGAAGAATAATACATATGAGCTTGTAAAGCTTCCAAAAAGTAAAAAGCATTGAAGAATAAATGGGTGTTCAATATAAAGAGAGATGATGACAAGCTGATAAAGGACAAGGCAAGGCTAGTAGTAAAAGGAGTCAATCAAAATAAGGATATAGATTTTGATGGAATCTTTTCATTACTAGTTAAAATAAGTGTGCGGCCATAACGTCCAAACGTGAGGAAAAATTGGGAGAGAGCAAGTCGTATTATATTCTCATCCTTTTTTTATTGTTTTTTAGATTGGTTTAAGTGTTTGTTGATTGTTAAATCAACCTGAAACTTTGTGAGACAACTTGTTGTTGTGAGGTGAGAGATCAATTTTTGTAAATCCTTATTTGTGTTTAGTAGATTTACTTGTCGGTTTAACTCATGATTTTTCTTCTATACTAGAGGGTTTTTCACGTAAGTCTTGGTGTTTGTTTCATCATCAAGTTTCTTATTCTTATACTAATTTGTTGGTGTAAGTTTTTTATCGATACTTTGGTTAATCTTTTAGAAAGTTATGTTATTATCTCACAACAAGTGGTATCATAGCCATCATGATGGAAGGTGGAAACAACTTTATGGTCAAGTTGATGTCATCAAGTTACTCTATTTGGAGGGCTATGATGGAAGACCTTCTATATTGCAATGACATTTTTGATCCTATTGATGTGGACAAATGTGTGAAGGATGACGTTCCTTTAAAACCTGAAAAGTTGTCAAATAGAGAATGGGAAAAATGAAACGGAAAACTTTGGGCACTATCAAAAAATGGATTGATATTAGTATATTCAACCATATGTCTCAAGAAACGGATCCTCTTGGGCTATGGAAGAAGCTAGAAGGTCTGTATGAAAGGAAGACTGCCCACAACAAGGCCTCTTTGATTAAGAGGCTCATGAACATAAAATTGAAAGCTACAAAATCTATACTGGACCATCTAAGCGACTTCCAGGGTATAATCAACAAACTTACAATAATGAGGATCATTCTTGATGATGAGTTTCAAGCCTTATTCCTATTAAGTTCGTTACTAGATAGTTAGGATAAGTTGTTAATAATGATTAGCAATTCAACTCCTGAAGGTGTGCCTTTTTGGATGTAATTAAAGAAAGTATATTTACTGAATAAATTAGAAGAAAGGAGATGAGAGTGGACAACATGTCGGCTTTTGTGACATAAAGCAAGGGAAGGAACGAGAGTAAGGGTCCCAAAGGGTGTGTAAGGTCTAAGAATAGATCAAAGTCTAAAGGTGGAAAAAATATAAAGACATGCCACTATTATAATAAGTCAGGACATATTAAGAGGTTCTACTATAAGTGGAAGAGCAATCATAAAAAGAAAGATCATCATAATGATGGAGATGATAAGAATACAATTGCAAAAATTTCAAGTACTAATGATGAAAAGGCTCTAGTTTGTGTAATAAGTGAATGCTTCCATGTCAGTAACTCTAGTTATAAGTGGTTGATTGACACTAGGCCTTCTTATCATTATGTTCCAAAGGTGAAGTCCTTCTCAAACTACAAAAGTGGAGACTTTGGGAGTGAAAAGATGAGAATTCAAAGTTCCACGAAGATTATCAGTACAGGTGATATCTAAGTTTAGACAAACGTCGAATGCTTACTAACCTTAAGAAATCTATGACACATCCCTAATCTAAGGCTAAATCTATTATCAACTAATGTGTTAGATCAAGAAGGATTTTAGCACACTTTTAGGGATAAGAAGTAGAAACTATCCAAATGAGCAATGACTATTACTTGAAAAGAGTTATGTTGCTTATTGTATAAGACATATTTAAAGGTGTGTGGTGGTGGAAAAGTATACACAGCGGAAAAGGAAACTTCTCTAAATCTATGGCATTGACAATTAAGGCACATGCGTAAGAAGGGATTAAAATTGTTAGCTAGTAAATCCCTTATCCCAGTTAAGAAGACACAACCTCTTAATTCTTGTGATCATTGCTTAGCTGGAAAGCAACATAACGTCTCTTTCAAAAAAAGATCTATAAAGAAGTTAGAGGTATTAGATTTGGTGCATCCAAATGTCTGTGGCCTAATTAAGGAGGGGTCACTAAGAGGTAACAAATACTTTGTTACTTTCATTGATGATGCTTTAAGGAAGACTTAGGTAAACATGTTGAACTTTAAAAGTCAAGTATTTGAAACTTTCCAAAAGTTTCATGTCATAGTAAAAAAGGAAGCCAAGAGGAAGCTAAATTGATTGAAGATTATTATA
>JANQBM010000222.1:27665296-27686729 GCA_025594535.1 Erythroxylum domingense | reverse complement strand
ATGTTTTCGGTTATAGATTATGTTGTGTTATGGTCTTTTCCGCAGCGTATTGTGAATACTTGGACCATACGCGATCCCACCTTTTAGATGGGTGCACTGTAAGGCTTACAAGTCTTTATTTTAAATCTTTTCAAGATCCTTTCAATATACCTTTTCTGAGACTAACCAAGAACACCACAAGATCTATCACGATGAATTTCAATGCCCAAAACAAAAGAAGCATCACCAAGATCTTTCATGTTAAAATGAGTTGTCAACATTTGTTTAGTCTCAGAACGAAAATCTATATCATTATTGGGTAAAAGAATATCATCAACATATAAGACAAGAATAATGAATTTTCTCCCACTATTTTTCAAGAAAATGCATTGATCAATAACATTTTCCTTGAAGCCAAGGGAGTAAACTATTTGGTCAAACCTTAAGTACTACTATCTGGAGGCTTGTTTCAGCCCATAAATGGATTTTCTCAATTTTCATACCATGTGTTCCTTACCTTTCACAGCAAAACTAACTGGCTTATTCATGAATACATCTTTATACTAATCACCATTTAGGAAAACAGTTTTCACATCCATTTGATGGAGCTCCAAATCAAAATGAGCAACCAAAGCCATCGTAATATGTAACGAATCTTTAGTAGAGACCAGGGAAAAGTCTCATTATAGTCTATACCTTCCCTCTGATTATACCCCTTTACAAAAAGTCTAACTTTATACCTTTCTATCTCACCTCTAGCATCACTTTTAGTCTTAAAGACCCATTTACACCCAGCAGTTTACAAACACTGGTAATTCCACCAAATCCCAAATGCCATTCATACTTATAGGAGCCAGCTCATCTTCTATGGCTGCCAACCATTGTGAACTACGAAAGAAATGGCATCTTGAATGGAAATAGGATTTAAGTCTTCAACTAAATTGAATTCATGCTCCTAATAGTCTCGAAATTTATAAGACTCAGTGGATTTAGGAATCCTTTCAGATCTTCTAGGTAGAACTACAATCAAATCTGGGACTTGAATATTAATGCCAACCTATTCAGGAATTTCAACATCATTTCCTTGATCAACTACATCATTATGAGTCAGAGGAGACTGAATTGCCTCGGGATGAAATACAATAAGTGTAGGAACAACAACACGATCCTCTCTAAAATCAACAACACGAGACTTATATCTTTCATTATCTTCGATGTAACCTTCAAAATAGATAGCCCGATTTGATTCAATGACTCTAGTAGTGTGATTGGGAAAATAGAATCTTGAACCTCTTGAGCCAGTACAATAACCAATAAAGTAACCTGAAATAGTTTTAGAATCAAGCTTCCTCAGCTGAGCATTATAAGTCCTTATCTTAGCCTTACAGCCCCAAACACAGAAATGATTCAAATTGGACTTCTTTCCTGATATAAGCTTAAAAGGAGTCTTTGGTATAGATTTACTAGGCACATGAATGAGAACATAAACAACAGACCTCAAAGCGTCTCCCCACAAGAACTCTGGTAAGGTTGTAACATCCTGTTATCCATGTTGAGGCTAGAATAGTAAATATGAGAGATTATTAAGAAATTAGAAAGTACATTTCATGATCATGCATAATATGATATGCACCTACACGTGAATATTGAATTTTTTGCACATGAAAATAATTGTACATGCATTCATTGACAATTGATTTATATATGTGAAAGGTGATTTTTATTGAGAATGGTGGTTTTTATATGTTGAAAATTGAATTGGAGAGTGTATTTAGTGATTTAGAATTTTTGGTGAATTTTAGAAAAATTTTTTAAAATTTGGGGTAATTTTAGACTAGGAAAAATGCCAAGTGGCAGGACAATTAATCAATTGGTACTGGAAATTTTTATAAATGATAGTTGGATTTAATGACATATGTCATTGAAATTTGGAGACAATCGGAGTAGAAATTGGGGTTAAATGGACTAGTTTTAAAAAGGGGTCCAAATGGGACCATGGGAAAGGGACAAGTGGCAATGACAAGTGTCACCACCACTTGCCACCACTCCCCCACTCACGAAACTTCACTTTTTTATTTGAAATACCAAATTAAATGTTGTCTTTCGCTTGCTTTTCTCTCCCTCTCTTCATAAGCTACATCATCTTCTTCTTCATTTTTTATTTCTTCAAGTTTTTGCTTCTTCAATTTCCATACAAGTTAAACCTAATCCTCTCATCTTTCACTTACTACTCTTATCTTGCTCTCTCATTCATTTTCACTAAAAACCCAACCAAATCCACCCTAGAATGATGATGGTCGTGAGATACATGAGAAAGCTAGGGTTGGTGTGTTTTTGAAGGATTTGGAACTAAATCAAGTAAGTTACATGTTGATCTTCATAGGTTGGTGTTTAATAAAGCATTTATTATGAATAAATTGAGATTAATGATCATAAGTTCTTATATTTGTGTTTTAACATGGGTGTGGGGGTAAATAATGAGATGACGTATTCATAATTTGTTAGATAAATGAATCATTTATGATAATGAGTTATAGGATGTTTGAATTTGAAAAAAGGAAGTTTAAAATATGATGATATGTGGGAATGAAGAGGTAAATGGAATCATATGTTATGTTTGTGTTATGAGGAATGATAAATTGTGAGTGTTAAGTTAAGAAAATGGTATATGATGATGTCTTGAATTTAGATGATTTATAGAAGTGAAATAAAGAATGAGAATTGAAGTTGAAATTGTATAAGAATATGTTATGTTTTGGATGTTTTGGTGTTTTTGAGTAATAATGGATTTTGATTTATGTGCCTATGATATTGAGTTGAAATGGAGTTAAGAATAAAGAGTAAATGAAATAGAATAAAATATGGAAAATTTGGGAAAAAAATTGGAAGATGAATGCTGGAAAATGTAGCAGCAACATATTCACTGATGATGCTTTTGTTGTTTACACATAACTTGTTTTGTAGTTATCCAAATGGAATGATTATTCATTTGTAGTAAACTAGAGATATAGAGATACAAACTGTCTGAAGAAATTGATTTTTAATTATGTCTCTAAGAATTTCAAAATCTA
The DNA here is from genome assembly GCA_025594535.1 of Erythroxylum domingense. NCBI lineage: Eukaryota > Viridiplantae > Streptophyta > Magnoliopsida > Malpighiales > Erythroxylaceae > Erythroxylum > Erythroxylum domingense. The sequence goes on along the minus strand of JANQBM010000222.1, from coordinate 27,683,679 downwards.
GTTTGAAATTGAGTTTTTACTGAGGTTGTAGTATTACCTAAGACAGAAATCATATCTTGTTGATGTTGAATAAATTGTATTGATAGATGCCGAATTAGACAAAGATTTCTTCATAAAAGTTGTATTTTATTCTCTTATCTTTAAAATGATATAAATTTAATAATTTTTTAATGTGTGAATTGAGAGATATGAGTTGTATAATTTGACAGCATGATCATGTACAAGCCAAAGTTTCAAATGTGCTCAGTCTGTAGTATTTTGAGCATAACTCAGAATACTATACCAAATTGAATGATCTTGAAGTCATTATAAACCTAAGAGATGGGAGAACAATTTTATAGAAGAAAGTATCCTCAAATGAGTTCATTTTCTTAGTCAAAAAGAATATGGAATGTTTATTTGAAAGTTGTTATAGGAAAAATCTGAATTGACCAAGGAATTATGAATTTCAATTTTTATGGTTTTATTGAGGTATAAACCGTAAGTATAAATGATACTTATGTGAGTTTGGATATATGAATGTTTACATGACAAGAATAATAGAGCAATACCCGGAATTTTCATGAACATGCATTGTGCATATTTCATATACATACATGCGCGTTAATAAACACTTATAATTGTGTCAAATTGTGATTTGTGTATATTGTGCGATATAGAGGAGCAACTGGAATGTCAACATTCAGACATTGCCAGAACTTCTAGCCATTAGCTTCAAGAACAACCTGTGAGTAACCTAGATTGTCTCACTCAATTGCTTGTTTGTTTCAGATTATGTTTGAATTATCTTATGAATGTGAAATTGATTGTGTTGATTCCGGACAATTGATTGTCCGAGGAGTTCTATATTCGGGACTGTATTGGAAGCACTACTTAAATGTGAATATGACTGACTATTTGTTCTTCACTTCAATATTAAATGCCGGACTAAAAGTATGATGACAAATGTGAATAAGAAAGAGTGTGAATGTGACTAAATGAGTGTAATCATTGCATATGTATGATGCATTTCATTATGTGAATGCATGAAAGATAATGGCTGTTGTGACTGAAATCGCTAGTAAAAGAGCTTAAAGGTCATAACGTGATAAGAGCCTTTGGCTCAGTGTGTATGTACCTGGTATCTACTAAGGGATATAGGACATTATTCGATACAGCTCGGTATCTACTAAGGGATATGAGGTAAAAAAAAGAGGCACTTGGTCACAACAAAGTAACAAATGAAACTGAATCATGTGCATTGCACTTACAATTGATATGTGTACTTTCGTATGATTGAAATGTTCGATATAATTGTCCCGAAAGTGATATGTGATGCTTTATGCAAAAATGCAAAGATGTGAATTATATGTCTACATGTTTGATGTGTTGCATGAATTAAGTGAACCATCGATGACGGCTACCTCATCTGAGTTCACAAAACTCACCCAAAATTACACGTTGACATTTCAGGACTAAGGGAGAACATTTGCTACTGAGAGACCATACAAGAAGTGTAATTCTTGTACTTTTGTGAAGAAAATGGCTCACATGTCGGTCGACTGAGATTGGAATATTAGATAGATCTTTTTGTGTATTTCCTCTTTCATGTAGCTTATTTTGTAATAAGTTATGACGATGTACATGTACGGTTATTTGAAAGATATAATGTATTACATTCGAATTTATGAAATGAAAAAGGGAAAATTTTGGTTTTAAATATTTTGACTTTCTTCATGATTCCTTATAAAAAAATGATGATGCCATGTTAAGTGAATGTTGTGATTAAACGTAGCGCACCATTATCATAGGTTATGTACTGGAATGTCCTTAGGGTGTTTCAGTAAGTACCCCATGGTACCGGAGTGCTACATTGGGTGGTATCAGAGCATGGTTTGGCATCCATAGGGACATTTAGGAATTTTAAGCATGAAATATCGTGAGAAATGCAGATAATCATTAAAGTTCTTGTTTATTATACGTCATCTGCCATAGGTGAACAAGTGGGACAATCAGCTAACCTAGGATTTGTAGGAGCCAGTAGAGAGTCTTTGATACCTCGACCTGAGGAAATGCCTCCTAGAGTTCTCGAGAGAAGGGAGAGGAGATATGATAGGCTACGAAAGTAGGGGGCTGTGGATTTTTATGGCAGCAGACACGCTGCTGAGGCCAAGAGATGGTTAGAAAGGACAGAAAGAGTTTTTGATCAGATGGATTGCGAGCCGGACGAGAGGTTCGGCTATATAGTGTCCTTGCTACAGGGCTCAGCTTATCAGTAGTGGAAGACTATCCCAGGCAGTACCACTAAGCCTTGCAACTTGAACTGGGAAGATCTACTTAGACAAGAAGATGAAAGAGTTCCTAAATTTGAAGCAGGGTAGGATGTCAGTGGCAGAATATGAGATCCGGCTCAATGAGTTAATGGATTATGCTACTGTTTTGATTCCTACCAAGAAGATAAGTGTAGGAGATTCGAAGATGGGCTAAACATGGAGATAAGGACAAGATTAACGATCTCTAACCTGAGTAGTTTCACTGAGTTTAGAGCTACTTTGATCATAATTAAGCAGCTACTGAGAGAGGGACAAGTAGAGTCTGGGCGAGGGTCTAGATTGAAGAGGTGTACTGAGATTCAGAGTGGTTCTGGTAGAAGATTCAGTAAGTGCCAGAACCGAGCTTTCAGACTACCGACCGGATTAAGACAGTCTGGATTCAGATAGAGAGGTAGTTTTGTACAGTTTAGCAGTGGAAGAGATTCAACGCAGAGTTAGTTACCCCTTTGTCAGCACTGTAGGGAAAAAGCACGGTGGTGAGTGCTGGACATTATCAAGACCTTATTTTAGATGTGGTTCTCTAGATCACAGAATTAGAGATTATCTTGTTGTTGCTAGAGCCCAATCAGGTATGAGAGGGGGATCCGTGAGTGAAGCTACAATCCAGCAGAGTTGAGGTAGTGGGACTGGACAGAGAGGTCGTGGTAGAGGCAGAGTAAGCACAGGGAGTCCTTTTGTTAGGACTGAGGTGTGGAGCAGCCGACTGCAGTCTCAGGCCTGAGTCTATGCCATGACTAGGTAGGAGGCTCAGGATTCTCCGGATGTCGTTGCAGGTATGCTACTTATTTATAATCATGAAGCATTTGCATTGCTAGATCCAGGATCTACGCATTTATTTATTGCACCGCATCTGGCATTTAGGTTGCATTGTGATAGAAAGTTACTACAATATAGATTAGAGGTGAGTACACCAATAAGTAGTACTACAGTTATAGGGGAGGTTTGTAAGAGGTGTTGATTGATCAAACAGAATTACAGGAAAATATGATTATATTACCGTTGAGAGAGATATATATTATCCTAGGCATGGATTGGCTCACTACTTATAGGGCTGTCTTGAACTGCTATACCAAGGAAGTAGTATTAGAATCTCCTGGTCAGTCGAGAACAATTTTCAGAGGAATTAGTCAAGCAGTGCCAGCTAGGTTGATAGTATTTGTGAGTGCATTAAGATTGATACAAGGAGGATGTGAGGCTTATCTGACCCACGTTATCGATACTAGAGCTGAGTAAAATGTGCAGGACATTCCCGTAGTTAGGGAATTCCTGGATGTGTGTTTCCCACCGAATTACTTAGCTTACCTTTAGATCGGGAAATTGAGTTCACAATTGATTTAGTTTCAGGTGCTGCTCCTATATTTATTCCTCCATATAGGATGACACCTGTAGTACTGAAGGAGTTGAAGGCTCAACTACAGGAGTTGCTGGAAAAGAGTTTCATTAAACCCAGTGTTTTGCCTTGGGAGCTTTAGTTTTGTTTGTAAAGAAGAAAGATGGGACTTTGAAGTTATGCATCGATTATAGGCAACTGAATCGGATGACAGTGAATAACAAGTACCCGTTGCTTAGAATTGATGATTTGCTTGATCTGTTGTAGGGAGCTCAGGTATTCACTAAGCTCGATTTAAGATCGCGATATTATCAGTTGAAGATAGCAGAGGCTAATGTTCCTAAAAGTGCATTCAGGAGCAGGTATGGGCACTTTAAGTCTTTATTAATGCCATTTGGGTTAACTAATACCCCGGTAGCATTTATAGCCTTGATGAATAAGGTTTTTCATCCTTACCTGGACCACTTTATGATAGTGTTTATCGATGATATTTTTGCGTATTCGAAGAGTAGAGAAGAACATGCTGAGCATCTGAGAGTGATTTTACATATCATGAGAGAGTAACAGTTGTATGCCAAATTCAGTAAGTGTGAATTTTAGTTGGATCAAGCAGTGTTTTTGGGGCATCTAGTGACTGGACAAGGCATACAAGTGGATCCAAAGAAGATAGAGACATGAATGAATTAGGAAGCTCCGAGGAATGTGTCTGAAATCCGAAGCTTCCTAGGATTGGTCGGATATTACCGGAGGTTTGTTGAGGGGTTTTCTTTGGTCTCAGCCCCTCTGACAAAACTTCTGAGGAAGAATGTAGTATTCAGATGGAATGAAAAATGTCAGAAGAGCTTTGAGGAGCTGAAGCATCAGTTGACTACGACACCAGTATTAACTATTCAATTTTTATGGTTTTATTTAGGTATAAACCATAAGTATAAATGTAACACCCTAATACCCCCTGGGAGGAGATTGCGAGTGCCACATACACACAGAACACACTGAACATGAAGCATGATGAAACATACAAAACACTTTATACATACATTACCAAAATCTCAACAAACATACATCGAATATCAAATTTTCCAAAAGCAGCCTGAATTAAGGTTATTACAACCTATCAAAATAAAAATTAATGAGTTATAGACATCAAACACAAGTACAAAAACAATCTCAAAATACATGTGAACAAAATAAAAATCAGACTCCTTTAGCCATCGTGGTTGTCTTGTCCCAGTTCCTACGTCCCTCTTTCAGAACCTATATACCTCCACCGTGCTAAGCATATAGCTTAGTGAGTAATAACTAATCTATAGATAAACTGACAATTTATCAAATTGAATCATGTAACAGCATACTCATGCATTAAACAATAAATCATACATAAAGTATTTCAGAACAGATTTTATAATTAATAGAATGGAACATCACAAGAGGGTATAAACCCTTCAGAATCAGAACACAATAATGTTTAAGTCATAATCAAACATATGTCAGAATCACAAAACCAGATAACTGCTAATCCATCAACAAAAGTGCGTAATGAGACTTATACAGAAAAGACTGAAGTCTCGACACCGAAGTATCTCAGAAGAGACCAAAGTCTTGACACATAAGTGTAAATATAAAAAGACACCGAAGTTTCAAAACAGAAGACACCAAAGTGTCAATAACAGAAGACACCGAAGTGTCACAGAAGCCGCTGCAGACCCTTCTAGGTATACCTATTTACCCACAACTAGGACTTAACAGAATCAAAACAGGAATGTCTGAAATTCAATTCACATATTTACAGCTTTGTAAATCATTCAATGATCCAAATCAATAGCAACCAAAATAGTCAAAGCAAAACTATCAAAATTTTCTTACTGAATTTCTAACACAATTAACCAACTAAATTACTTACAAAAATTACCATCTAGAATTACTTACAAAATTTACCCTCTAAAATTACTTACAAAATCTCCCTTATTGCTTATTACCTAGACGTTTCGGCAATATCTAGAATCTATCGCTCGATGGCTTCCTCTAAAACATTTAATACAAACACATATTATTATTGTGCACAATCATGAATTCAATTATGCACATTCATGTATACTGAATATGTATGATGCATGTTTATGAAAAATTCCGGGTTTCTTATCCTTAATCTTGTTGTATTCTCAATCATGCAAAATCACACTCAAATCCTTATTCCAGATTTATTTCACAACCAACTTTCAGATCCACTTTGTTCAATTATTATCTTCAGGAAGGTGAGGTATTAAGATAATACTTCCTTCTAGAAAGTTGTCCCTCTTTATCTTAAGTTTCCAATGATACCAATTTTATCTAAATTGGTTTAGTATACTGAAAGTTATACTTAAAAGATTTCATATTGTTCTTAAACTTCAACAGAATTCTTATCTCAACTTCCAATCAGATTATGAAATTCTTAGAGGCAGAATTAGAATTTAATCTCTTCAGACAATTTGTAGCCTTTTCTTTTAGTTTACTCCAAATTGAAAATCACTTCATTTGGATTATTACAAAGAAAGTTATGCCTAAAATACTAAAACATGTCTAAGCTATCAGGAAACTTCACCGCGGTGACTCAAAAGTTGGCCACAGCGAACTTTCCAGAGAGCTAAATTCTTCGTAATTTTCTTAAAAGTTTGCTGCAACGAACTCAAGAGTTGGTCGCGGCGAACTTTCACAAAAAATGAAATCCTTCAAGTTTGCCGTGGAGAACTAAAGAGAGTGGGCCGTGACGAACTTTATCCTTCAAGTTGGCTGAAGCGAACTAAAGAGAGTTCGCCACGGCGAACTTTGACGGAAGCAAACTTCATTTTCCAGATTTTAAATTCAAGCCAATTTTCCAGACTCTAAAGGACAAAATTCAAATTCAATTCCTTCATGAAAAATTTAGCTCTATGACTCTAGTTTACTCTAAATCAAACTTCATCAAACTTGGATATTTACAGATCAAGTTATGCCCTAAAGACAGATGCATGTTTAGTAAAATTCTGCATGTCCTAACTCCATCTCACTTTAACTTTCACCAAGTTATACACATCTCTGAATCTGCTTCTTCCATCACTAACCACACATGCATCAACACCATTTATGCATGCAACAATCCACAAGTATGAAAATGTACTTCATTTACACATGCATCCAGTTACAAACATTAAAATCTCAATAGAAATTATTTACACTATCATAAAACTTACTTGATTTAGCTTCTTTCTTCAGCAAAAATTTCCAAAACTTAGGAGAGCAGCAAGCTGATTTCGGTGATAGATAAATAAGGGATTTTATGTAACAATCAACACCTCTAATGATCAAAAACTTCACACAAGTTGTAACCTTGACAGATTATCCAAAAGCCAATAGATAAATATGGGGAGATGTGGTTTCAGTGATGCTGAAAAGAGAAAGGGGAAGGTGTTTTCGGTGGAGACTAAACAAAATAGCTAATGAAAATATCTTACTCAAACATAACTTAGGTGGCTTCATCATCTAATGCCACATTTCACTCTTGTATATAGCCCATTTTTCATCAATGTAAGGCTACCACTTGTCACTTCATAATTTTTCCAAATGTCACACATTCATTGATCCATTTGTCACTCCATAATTTGTCTCTTAATTTCTTTATTTTTTTCTTAATATAAATTACCTCAAATTTTCAATAGCTTTCCAAAACATCTTAAATGTCTCCAAAAATGCAGAATTAATAATAATAATACACACCAATTTAATAATCCAAGACAACCAATCTATAATTCACCAAAATTCTGAAATACCCGAAATATTATCAAAATCGTCAAATCACATTTTATTGGCGTTAAAAACTTAATTATACCCGGAATGTCATAAATGTTGCACAAATATAAGTTGAGTCCAAAAAGGCATATGCATAAATAAGCAAAAACTCAATTATGCCAAGCGTACCATGCATTGAAATTCCTTAATAGTCTAACCCCCAATATGGGGTGTTACAATAAATGATACTTATGTGAGTTTGGATATATGAATGTTTACATGACAAGAATAATAGAGCGATACCTGGAATTGTCATGAACATGCATTGTCTATATTTCATATACATACATGTGTATTAATAAACACTTATAATTGTGTCAAATTGTGATCTGTGTATATTGTATGATATAGAGGAGCAACTGGAATGTCAACATTCAGACATTGCCAGAACTTCTAGGTATTAGCTTCGGGAATAACCTGTGAGTAACCTAGACGGTCTCACTCAATTAATTGTTTGTGTTAGATTATGTTTGAATTATCTTATGAATGTGAAATTGATTGTGTTGATTCTGGACAATTGATTGTCCAAGGAGTTCTATATTTGGGACTGTATTGGAAGTGCTACTTGAATGTGAATATGACTAACTATTTGTTCTCAACTTCAATGTTAAATGCTGGACTAAAAGTCCGATGACAAATATGAATAAGTAAGATTGTGAATGTGACTGAATGAGTGTAATCATTGAATATGTATGATGCATTTCATTATATGAATGCATGAAAGATAATGGCGGTTGTGACTGGAATTGTCAATAAAAGAGCTTAAAGCTCAGAACGTGATAAGAGCCTTTGACTCAATTGTGTTTGTACCCGATATCAACTAAAGGATATGTGACATTATTTGATACGGTTGGATATCCACTAAGGAATATGAGCTAAAAAGAAGAGGCACTCGGTTACAATAAAGTAACAAATGAAACTGAATCATGTGTATTACATTTACAATTGATATGTGTACTTTTGTATGAATAAAATGTTCGGTATAATTGTCCTAAAAGTGATATGTGATGTTTTATGCAAAAATGCAAAGATGTGAATTATATGTCTACATGTTTGAAGTGTTGCATGAATTGAGTGAACCATCGATGATGGTTACCTCATTTGAGTTAGCAAAACTCACCCAAAATTGCACGTTGACATTTCAGGATCGAGGGAGAACTTTTGCTAATGAGAGATCGTACAAGAAGTGTAATTCTTGTACTTTTGTGAAGAAAATGGCTCACATGTTGGTGAGCTGAGATTGGAAGATTAGATAGATCTTTTTGTGTATTTCCTCTTTCACGTAGCTTATTTTGTAATAGGTTATGATGATATACATGTACAGTTATTCGAAAGATACAATGTATTACATTCAGATTTATGAAATAAAAAGGGAAAATTTTTGGTTTTAAATATTGTGACTTTCTTGATGATGCCTTATAAAAAAAAGGATGATGCCATATTAAGTGAATGTTGTAATTAAACGTAGTGCACCATTATCATAGGTTATGTACTGGAATGTCCTCAGGGTGTTCCGGTATGTACCCCTTAGTATCTGGGTGCTACAAAGGTGGAGTGACTAAACATGCACCTAACCATGTCCATAAAAGTACGATTTCGTCTCTCTGCAATCCTATTTTGTTGAGGAGTGCCAGGTATGGTATATTGTGCTTCAATTCCACAGTCCTGCAAGTATTTAGCAAAAGTGCCAGGGTTTCTACCAGTTTCATCATACCGACCATAATACTCATCACCTCTATCAGATCTTACACATTTGATCTACTTCCCAAGTTGAAATTCAATAACTTTTTTCAGTGATTGAAAAGCACCCAAGGATTCATATTTCTCATGCAACAATTCAACCCAACCATACTGAGAAAAATCTTAAATGAAGGTGATGAAGTATCTGTATCCTTCCATGGCAATGGGAGTAATGGGTCTACAGATTTCTGTGTGAATTATCTGTAATGATTCCTCCTTCCTAGTCATTTTCTCCTTTCTTACTTTAGTTGTAAACTTCCCTTTTATGCAATCAACATAAGTGTCAAAATCAAAGAAATCCAGATCATGTGAAATAGTTTCCTTAATCAATCTCACAAAAAAAGCTACTGGAAAAAATTTGAAAGGAATGTTTTAAAGCAAACAAACAGAAAATTCAATAAACTTACCACACGTTTTGACACCAAACCAAAATAAATCAACAATAACAAAACATATTTCACATAAAATAAATTAACAAAAATGAAAACCCCAACAAATAATTCAACATCTAATCTTGAAAATTACCCAAAAATTAGCAGTCACAATTAGGGTTAACCTTGCTCTGATACCAGTTGAAAGAATAATTAAAATGAAATTATTGATTAATGTCATTATTAATCAATACAATTAGACTAACCCTATGATTGCAACATGCTAGATTCAAGAATCAGATGGACAAATACTTGGAAACTGAGGAGCAATCGAGTCCATTGTTGTTTTCTGTGAAGCAGAAAGACAGAGATACAGAGGATTAACTACTACTATTCCAAACCCTGAAAAAACTGACATACAGTTCTCAATGTGGTGACTATATTTAAGGTTGGCTAGTAGTAGGGCCTCTTGTGCACTTCAAATATAGGCCAAGCCTACCTATTATAGCAAGCCCATAAATAAAGGTTTAATGACACGTATGAGATCTTGACATCTAATTAAACGGGGTTTGTACAAAATTATGTTTATTGTTTATTATGCTAGGCTACAAAATTAATGATAAAATTCTATTAGAAGGAAGATAAGAACTCAACATAACAGGGTGCACTAAATTTTTACCAAAATGTTCTAAAGGATGGGGTGTTAATACCTTCGATTGAGCTTCTGAAATCTAAAAAGCTTGGTCATCAACATTAATTGGGTTTTGTTGGTCCAAATATCTAGCCTTCCTTGGGATGAATGCTGGGTAAAGGCCAGATGGGGGAAGAAAGGGTTGCAAAAAGTTATATTTCCTGAAGATGGTATGTTATTGTTCAAATTTTCTAATGATTCTTGCATAAATGAAATTGTGGAACAAGGTCCTTGGCATTTCAGGACCAACCCTGTTTATAAAGAAGTAGAGGTCAGGAATAGAAATGGATAGGGACAGTTTGAGGTTGTCCCCATGTGGGTTAACTTTCATAACTTACTAACGGAATTTTGGATGATTGAGGGTCTGAGCTTCTTGGCAAATTCATTGGGGAAGTCAAGTGTATATGGAATCATAAACAGCCTCAATAGAGAGGATCAACTATGCGAAACTGTATATAGAAATACCGAAGAATGCCCTATTTCTAGATAGTATTCTTTTCTTTGGCTAGGAGATAATGAGGAGTTGGAGAGAGCTGAAATATAAATAAGCTATCCATTGAAGCCTAGTAACTCTGCTAAGAAATCGGTTCCTAGAACTAGATTATTTAAATCAGGGTGGCGTGATGAACTTATCAATTCTGCTAATTACTGTCCTCCTATCGATGATGAAAGTGTTGAAGAACCTAACTTAAATAGGGAGGATATTATTCACACTATTGGTGCAGTCAGTACACTACTTTTTGCAGACAAAATTGGCTCAGATAGGAACTAACGGGAAGGAATTAGTTATCTTGAGGATTTGAAACTCCTCCCAGTCGAAGGAGAATTGTCATATTGCTTGTGCTCAAATGATGACTCTAATAAAATGTACTGGGATAACTAAGAATTTTGTTTATAAGGGCTCTATAGATCAAGTTGATATTACTGGATAGACATAAATAGAAAACTTCAGAGCTGACCATATGGTAAGTCTGGGAATTGGGGAAAATAATTCCCATAATACAGAGTATCCTCTAGTAGTTAACACTCACCTAGGAAACTCAACCGAAGATCCTGCATTGAATTTTAATTCTTCTGATATTGTGACACTAGTCTCATATCGAACTGGAGGATTAGACCTGGCAGATGCAGATTGTGGTTCTCCATTAACTGAATCTCATATCCCTTAACAGACACAACTTGATGCTACTGGATAGACATAAATAGAAAACTTTAAGTCTAATCAGGTGGTAAGTTTGGGAACTAGGGAAAATAATTCCCAGAATGTAGAGCATCCTATAACAGCTAGTACTTACATGTGAAACTCATCCAAAGATTTTGCGTTGAATTGTAATTATTCTGATAGAGTGACATTACTCTCCTCTCGAAGTGGAAGATTAGACTTAGCAGAAGTAGATTGTGGTTTTCCACCAGCTAAAGCTCATATACCTGAAATCCCTGATGGGTTTTACGTGAAGTCCAAAATTGCTAAAAGAAAATTTGCTAGGAAGAGAAACAAAATCTCAAATACTAGAGGGCTTCCCCCAATTATGGTAGTCCTAGTATGGAACATTAGGGGGTTAAATGACCTATATAAAAAAGAACTGGTGAAGGAGATGGTAAGGGATAAGAAGCCATGCTTAATTGGTCTTCTTGAAACTAAAATAAAAGACCCCTTATCCCTCTATGGTTCTAAATTTTTAGGTGCACATTGGCAGCTCATTTCCAACCATGATTCTCATTATAATGACAGAATTATTTATCTCTACAGCAAGGATAAGATCAGAGCTCAGGCTATGGAAAATATCAAACAATTTATGCATCTTCAATGCAAAGGTATGCCATATATCTTTAAGTTGTCTATAGTTTACGCTTTAAATTTTTTTCAACAGAATAAGCTCTAGTTAGATTTGGAAAATGTTTAACATAAAATTTCTAATCCTTGGCTTATGGTAGGTAATTATAAATGTTCTCTTAATTAAGATGAAATAGAGGAGGGTAGATACTTCAATGTTAGACTGACCAAGGAACTACCACCTTTCTCACACGAATGGACCCATTGGATATTAAAACTATTGGAAGAAGGCTTACTAGGCCTAACAATCAGCATGGAAAATTGCTCCTTAGAAAAATTTTGACCATTCTCTAGTCAATTCTTTATGATTGACACAATTCTCCAATTCTTTTGTGCATTTCGGTAAAAACCTCTTATCTGATCATTCTTATATACTGATTTAACGACTTTAAGAGTGCAGTAAAGTGGCAACCCCATTTTAGTTTTTTAATGGAATAACATAGGTGGAAGGTTTTTTGATCTGGTTAGAAGATGTTGGAATATTGAGATTGATGGCTTAGGAGTAGTAGGAGTAGTACGAGTAGTAGGAGTAGGAGGAGTAGTAGTAGTAGTAGTAGTAGTAGTAGTAGTAGTAGTAGTAGTAGTAGTAGTAGGGTACAAGGATATAATAAGGTATAAATACTCTTGACCAAGTCCTAACCCTAATAGGAATTGGTTTGCAAACACATTTAATGAAAACTAGGCTAATCCTAACAAATCTAGAAGTATCTAACCCATTGAGCATAATCTGATCCAAGTCCTTTTAGGAATGACCTAAACATATTAAAACACTCCTATAAAAATTAAATAAGTCTTAAAACGCCCAAACACACAAAGAGGGGCATATGGGCCTTATTAAGCAAAAACTAAGTCATGTGACTTTTGATGAAAGCACATGCCACTAATTAAAAGAATAGCCCGTAAACAAGTCCTTAGGCCTAAAATAAGAGATAATAAATAAAAAGCCCAAATTATTAAAAAAATGTGCCCCAAACAAGACTTGAGCTTGTTTCCCAAAAATGGCTAAGTACTAGCCTCTTCCAATGCCTCCTCTAATAAAGTCACAAACTTGGGCGTGCCTTAGTGTTCGACCATGGATGTTTCGACTTCTTCATGTACTTGACTTGTGATTTGGGCTTGAACAAAAGCTTGCATTGCTTTTTTAAGCCTTGAAGCTTGTTGCGTTGTAATTGGACCACTTAGCATTTGTAGCTTGTCAGGTTAACGTGTAAGGTGTGGAACTCTATTGCGAAGGCTAGTTGTATCATCCCCTTCCTCCTCAAAAGGATTCATCCTGTAATCAAACCCTACATTATTAAAGGGAGAGAGATCAACAACATTAAAAGTAGCGGACACTTGATATTCACCTAGCAAATCAATCTTGTAGGCATTATCATTAATTCTCTCAAGCATTTGAAATGGCCCATCGCCTCTAGGATCCAACTTGGATTTTCTTTGCTTAGGAAATATCTCCTTCCTGAAATGCACCCAAACCCAATCTCTAGGCTCAAACCTCAACAACTTACGCCTTTGATTAGCCTTGTGCGCATTTGCTTCATTCCACTTCTCTATATGTTGCCTTGCTTTCTCATGAATGCTCTTCACCAATTCAACCTTATGTTGTCCATCCCTGCTAGATAACTCATGTAATGGAAAAGGACAAAAATCTAAAGGCATCAAAGGGTTAAATCCATAAACTATCTCAAATGGTGAATAACCAGTAATAGAATGAATGCTCCTATTATATGCAAATTTAGCTAATGGCAAACATTGTTCCCAAGTTTTAAGACTTTTTGTTATAACAGCCCCCAAAAGAGATCCTAAAGTTCTATTGACTATGTCCATTTGGCCATCTATTTGAGGATGACAAATAGTAGAAAAAAAAGCTTACTTCCTAACCTTCTACAAAGAACACGCCAAAAGTGACTCAAGAACTTTCCATCACGGTCTGAAATAATGGTTTTAGGAACACCATGAAAACGCACAACATCCCTAAAGAATAAATCAGCAATATAAGTGGCATAATTAGTTTTATGCAATAAAGTGTGCCATTTTACTAAACCTATCAACAACCACAAATATGCTATCCCTGCCTTTTTTTATCCTAGGCAGACCCCAATACAAAGTCTATAGATATGTCAGTCCAAGGATGCTTAGACATAGGCAAAGGAGTATACAAACCATGCGGATGGGTCTTTGATTTCGCTTTTCTACATATGACACAACTAGAATAGATTTTTTCAACATATTTTCTCATTTTAGGCTAATAAAAATGTTCACAAAGTATGTCATATATCTTTTGCACCCCAAAGTGACCCATCAATCCTCCACAATGTGATTCACAGATAAGTATTTCATTCATAGAGCAAATAGGCACACAAAGCTTATTCTCCCTAAATAAGTACCCATCATGCCTATAAAACTATTGAAATGCAACATGCTCACACGCACCATAAACATTCCCAAAATCAGAATCTAAAGCATACAAATCTCTAATAAACTTAAATATAAGCATTTTAGAACTCAAAGTATTGATTAGAGTGTACATTCTAGATAGTGCATCAGTCACTACATTTTCCTTACCTTGCTTGTACTTGATCACATATGGAAAATTTTCAATGAAATCTAGCCATTTTGCATGTCTCTTGTTCAACTTACCTTGGCCCTTCAAATGCTTGAGTGATACTTTACCGTTATCTTATTCACTGTCCTGCAATCCACACATATGCGCCAAGTCCCATCTTTCTTTGGCATTAATAACACTAGAACTGCGCATGGGCTTAAGCTTTCTCTCAGGTTCCCCTTCTTTGAAAGTTCCTCCATTTACTTTTGAAGCTCCTTTGTCTCCTCAGGATTACTCCTATAAGCTAGGCAGTTTGGAATTTAAGCTCCTGGTATAAAATCGTTTTGGTATTCAATACCTTTCAAAGGTGGAAGTCCCTTGGGCATCTCATCTGGAAAGACATCTAAGTATTCCTGCAAAACATATTTAATAACACTAGGAACGGAAGAGTCAAGGTCAGCCTCATTATAAAGAATTTCTCTATAGTTAAGCAAAATTAAAGGCTTAGGTATGTACAACACTTGTCTCAAATCTCTTGACTTTGCAAAGAAGGTACTCTTTTTTCTTTCACTCTTCTTTTCACTCAACTCTCCTTTTTCTATTGCACTTCCCTCATTTTTTTCTCACTAGTGCAATCTCTCTCAATTGGGCCTTTATTTTTATTTTTTGAATGGTTTCTTTTCCTTTTCTTTTTTTCAATCTCTCGGCCTCCCTTTTTTTTAATTCTTCCATGGCTTTTACAAGCCTCATTTGATCCTCATGAATCTCCTTTAGTTTTAGAGCCGCCAAAACATAGGTTTGATCTCCTTTCTTGAAAGAGTACCTATTCTTGTAGCCATCATGGATCATACACCTATCATATTGCCAAGGCCTCCCCAACAATATGTGACCCACCTGAATTGGTACTACATCATAGAAAACCTCAACGGAATACCTCCTAATAGAGAATGCATCCTTCACTTGCTTGTGTATCCTTAATTCTCCACACTTATTGAGCCATTGTAACTTGTATGGGCTAGGATGTTTAATAGTAGGCAACCCTAACTTCTCCACCAAAATTGTACTAACTACATTTGTACAGCTCCCTCCATCAATTATCATACGACACATCTTACCATTGATTAAGCAACATGTATAAAAGATGTTTTCCCTCTGTTCATCTACTTCTACCTTCTCCTGCACATTGAGAGCATGCCTAACCATAAGGGATTCAGCTTGGACAGGTTCCTCTACCTCCATATCACTGCAATCCTCAAGCTCAGGCATTTCTTCTCCATTACTCTCCTGGGACTCAATTCTCCCATCATCTCTCAAAGGCATAACTTTTCTATTTGGCATTGTAAAGCAATATGACCAGATCCCAAACACTTAAAGCATTTAATATCCCTGTGCTTAGTAAATGCATTAACATTATTTTGGTGAGAATTCGTACCTTTAGGGGTTGTCCCCTTATCTTTGGACTTGTCCCTAGAGTCATTGGACTTGTCCTTGCCCTTTTCTTCCTTCTTAGGCCACTTGGAACTCCAAGAGCTTAAAGAACCAGAATTGTAAGCCTTATTGGAGCTTTCACTCTTCAATTGCTTTTCAATTTTCGTGGCCATGTTGACCATTTCATTAAGCTCCATATAGTGATGCAACTCTACAATATTGTCTATCTCCTTATTCAATCTAGTAAGAAACTGAGCCATGATGGCTTCCCTTTCTTCTTCAATATCAGCCCTTATCATAACCATTTCCATCTCTTTATGGTAGTCCTCAACGCTCTTAGTAACTTGTCTCAAAGTTTGAAGTTTTTGGTGTAACTCCATGTAGTAGTAACTAGGCACAAAATGCCTCTTCATGATGGACTTTATCTCCTCCCATGTTTCAACAGGTCTATCTCCACCCCTTCTCCTATTTAGAAGTAGTTGATCCCACCAAACAGCTGCAACTGCTGCCAAATTCACCTTCTTTTCTTCTGAGTAGTTGTGGCAAGTCAATTTCATCTCTACTTTCCTTTCCCACTGCAAGTAGGCTTCTGCGTCATTCCTCCCTTGGAAAGTTGGAATCTTCATTTTGATGCTTCCTATGTTTCTATCAACTCTCTCAACTTCTTCGTCACCTTTTCCTCTTTCAACTCTCTCTTTATGGCCTCCTCTATTTCTATTGGCCCTGGGTCTCCATATGACTTTTATGGCAACTACGTGTCACCATTGGAATTTATTGAAATAATAATAAATATATTTGGGAACATAAAAATAAAATAACATATATGGCTTTTATGGTGACTACGTGTCACCATTAGAATTTATTGAAATAATAATAAATATATTTGGGAACATAAAAATAAAATAACATATAACATTGAAATTTAATAGAGTTTAGACAAGGAAAATTTGTGGTGGGACTTTTCTAATATAAGCAATTAGTAATTAAAATGTCATAGAATAATTTTAAACATGAAATTAAATTATTCAAAAACAATGATTTAATATAAACAATTAATTATAATAAGATACACAATTAATAGATAATATCAAAATAAAAGAAATAGTTAATAATTATAGTAAATAAATAAAATTTATAGGAGAAGTAAAAATAATACCCAACAATTTAATGAAAAATTTTTCATAGCAAAAATGAACAAAGAATAAATGATTTGGGTGTTAAAATAATTAATTTGCAATTGATTTAGTAATGAAACAACTTAATTCAGAAGGAGAAAAGTCACAGGTGTGACTCTCATAGTCACACCTGTGATAAAAGCCACGTCTCACGCCCGTGAGAGGGAGATGGTGTCGCGATCGTGCTGTGTTACGATCGCAACTTTTGGGTAAACTGGGATTATCACGGTCGCGACTTCGATGAACTTTTAGGACCGTTGTGATCGCGATTTTCTGAAAAATTTCGAGACTGTCGCGATTTTACTGTGTCACGATCGCGACTTTCCAGTTATATATCCTTACTTCTAAACAACATAACTTTCAATCTAGAATTCTAAAATTTTCAAACTTTATATCGTTGAAAAGCTAAGAAAAATATATACAACGGTTATGAAGAAAATGTTGTCTAATTCAGCCTGTATCGATACAGTTTAGTCATTTAAGTAAAGATTACCATTTCAGTCAAAATTGTACACCAATACTGCTATCTTATAAAGGCCATAACTCTTACGTATGAAGTCTAAAAATTTCAGCATTTATACCATTAGAAAGCTAAAAGAATACTATACAACTTTTATGAAGACCACTTAGCCTAATTCTAGCTCTATCAATGCAGTTTATTCCTTAAAGTTTTAAATCACATTTTATCCTATTCTCTATTTTTCATTTATCTGTTCACAAACATTTCTAACACAAATTTCACAGGACCCGAACCAACATTCAATTCCCTACAAACCAAAACTCCTTTGATACACAATTTACTTTAAACAAGTCCATCCAAAGATCTCTCAACATTCAACACAAAACCAACTTAACAAAAGAAGAAGAATTTGCATATATAGCTATACATACATATATCAGAATTTTTGCACTTTCACTATCAACTTTCACTGTCAATATTGCAACAACAAAGTTGATACACATCTTCATACTTCATTTCAAAATTCCATTTCAGTATTATAATTACAAAATACATACAGTAATGTTTATACTGATATGCTTCTAAGATCATCAGAAATGATTCATACTAACTTAGTTACAAAAGTCTGAAATTCTTGGAGATTGCCAAAACTTTGCAAGGGCTCAATTATGATCTGCTGATTCTTCACCTGAGGAG
>JANQBM010000222.1:27551765-27562385 GCA_025594535.1 Erythroxylum domingense | reverse complement strand
TTTGAGAAAATGAGTGGAAGAAAGAAGACTTGTATTTCTTTCAATCCAAAGATAGATATATATGATTTTAAAGATTTAAAGGAATTTAGATAATTAATAAGATATTAAACTAGAAGATCTAAAAAACTTAAATAGGCTTCAACTGGCAATTATTTAAGCAAGGAATAATTTTAGGACGATTTTAAAAACCAATTAAATATTTAGTAATTAAATATCTTCAATATAATTTTAAAGGCCTAGATACATATATTATTTACAAAACTTGTATCAATTAGTAGTAAATAGGTTCTTGATAATACTAAAAACGTATTTTGTGACCATTGAAAAGGTATCCACTACTAATGTGGTAGTTAAACTAACACGTTAACTCATCTGAAGCTTAAAAGGAGATTTTTATGTATCTAAAGCTTAGTTAAGTAGGCTATTTGAGAAGAAATTATTCGATATAACTAGGTTTGGGTTATACATACCAGTGATACTTATCAACCTTTTTGTAACTCTCTTTTGTCATTACTCAATTCATTTACTTTTTTAAAAAAATTCAATTTAATTGCCATACTAGCACTAGATAGTTCTAACCAAAGTTAGTGGTTTCATTTAGGTAGGGATAAATATCAATATTTTTATAATGTAAAGAACTTATTTGAATAATACAAAATTTTAACATCAAATTTTATTTTTAATAAAAAACTTTTAAAACCAAAATGTATCTTCTGTAATTCTCAGAATGGTTTTGTTCATTAAGATAATAATAAGAGCTACTGTAAATATTTTTAATACATTAATGGTGTATTCGTATATTTGATATAAGTTTAAATAGCAAACACAAAAGTCCGTTTGTAAATTGTTCATCTTATAAATGATAGCATATACAAACAAAAATACAAAGATTATGAGGTTAGGATTCATAGGTTTTATGAATAATTTGTAATAAGTTGACAATATTTTATAAAAAGCAACATTAAAAAATAAGTTAGGGGTTGAATAGGACAAGTTTTAAAGTTATACAAATGAATTAAAATGCTCTAGTTCTATTAGTAAACTATGATTAGGACTTAAGAAATATGTTTGTAGTGAAGAAGCTCTTTATTTTTAAACAAATTTTATGATACATTTGAGATATTATTATTAGCTCCAAAAACATTTAAAGATTAATAAGGTATTTACATAGTCATAACAATATTAGTCGTAATACTTGTAATGAGAATAGTCAAATTTAGTTTTTTAATTAAGCATTTAATTGATCTTAATTTTAAAACAACAACAACAACATCCATTATAAATTTCATTGACACACAGAATGTGGAGAAGTCCAATAGTATACAGTATTACCTCTAATTAGTAGAGAAGTCATTTCTTAATTTTAAAAAAATTCAGAAGTTATAATACTTTTATCAATTAAATTTTTTTTCTCTTATACCCAAAAGAAAAGTAATAATATATAATAAAATCTAAAATGAACTTGCCTCTAAACTTAAGGCATTCAAAAAAATTTATAGACTTATAAATTTATTTGGAATTGTAATTATAGGAAAAGAAAAGGTTAAAAATATTAGATCTTTTAAAACATTTTCAACATTCAAATTAAGAAAATTGAAATATGTAAAATGAAGAAGGATAAATTTAAGAAAGTAATAAGTAAAGAGCTATTTTTAATTATATTATTTTTTAATATGAATTTCTAAAATGGATGAGTTTTGATGTCATTTTAACTCTTTATGTCTAAACAAGTTGGGTTCGAACTGTACCAACCTGACTTGATCCATTATGATCTCCACTTAAAAAGTTATTCTCTATTTAAACAAAGATGAAGCAACTTACGTCTTACAATTGAATTTGTTCAAGTAGTCTAAAATATCATCACTTTGGTAACTCATTTCTTAAACTTAAGGCCAAAATGATATTATTTTGCAACCTAATAAATGGGCCATTTAGGCCATCAACAGTTGACATAACGTCTTTTAAGTGCTCTGCCTTCTCTCTAAAGTTTACAAACTTTCCACCCAGCTTTTCTTTTCCTTATACACCCGTGTCCTCCAACATGGAGGACACCAGCAACATGCTACCTGAGAACCCTGCTACTACTAAAGTGAAGAACAGAACCACAAAGGACAACATGGAAACTGATCCTACGCATTTCTACACGGATGGAGCAACTTTATTCAAGGATTCTCTTATGGGACATCAACAGCACCAGTCTTCAAACAAGAGAGAAAATACCCAAAATTTCGATCTTCAAGAGGAAGACATACACAGAGAATGGATTGAAGGGGTTCCATCCGTGGACTTCTTAGACCGTGTTTACGAAAAGATCAAACAAGATAGGCAATTTTGTCTCATAAGATCAAACAAGATAGGCAATTTTGTCTCATACTCTGGCCCTTAGGTTGTCAATTCAATTATAAGATTTTCTACCAGCGCCTCATGTCCACCTGGAAATTAAGAGGTAACATACATCTCCTTGATCTTGCTGATGGGTACTATCTGCTTAAACTCGACGGAGAGGAGGACTAATACCACATCCTCCTCAATGGTCCTTGGTGCATCTTGGGACATTACATCACTGTCTTCCCCTGGGAGAAAAACTTCAACACAAAAGAAGAAAAGATCAGTTCCGTTGTAACCTGGATTCGAATCTCAGGGTTGCCAACATATTTTTTCCATGATGAGTTACTCAGAGCAATAATAGAGCCAATTAGATCGTACCTTAAAGCTGATGCACACACGGTTTCCCCTCAACGAGGCCAGTTCGCCAGAATTGCTGTGAAACTGGATCTCCGCAAGAAATTAATTCCAAATATCATAATCGGCGGAGTGGTTTATCCAATGGAATACGAATCCTTGTACCGAATTTGTTTCACCTACGGCTGCTATGGTCACCTCAAGGAGGAGTGTGGGCAAGCACCAACAGATGGAGAAAATCAAAACACTGAAAATGGAACGACTGTCAGAAATCAGGCCAGAAGTCATTCCACAAATCTGACCAGTGACGACAACCAGCAAGCCGGCAATAATGATGGCACAATGACCCCACCACCACCTCCAGTGCAACCTTCCACATCAACAGCCCAGCCATCAGTCTTGAAGCTCACTCACTATCCGTTACAACGATCCCATCTGTCAGAGCCAGGACCTTGCCTCGTGGCTTAAACGGGGCAGGAAACCGTTACAAAGAACCCAACCGCCATTAGAGAAACAACCAGAAGGAAGAGAAGGAAAGAATACACTACCTATCAAATCTGTGACTACTCCCTCCAGGTTTAATGTTTTAAATGAAGTAGAGAATGACAATCGTGGCCCAGATTTCTCCAACACCTGTCAAGCCACGTCAGCCATTTTACCACCCCTTAACGAATTAGTTTTCTCAACTAAGCCTCTTAGGCCTAAGCCAGATCAGCCCAAAAGGAAGTTCAAATCACAGACAAAGGAGGTATAGGTCAAGAAGCCCAATATAGCAACAACAAAGCCAATCTCTCTATCACAAATGGAACAACACACCTCATCATCTCTACAAGAGGTCAACCCACAAGCTACCCCTCATGAACAGTCTATAGTGACCCAGCCAAACATCACCGCGGTAGCGGATTCATCACTGGACAAACACCCCGACATAACCAATCCTTCACCAATGACAATGAGGTCAAAGAGGCCATCTTTGATATGAACCCAAACAAAGCAGCCGGCCCGGATGGCTACTCTACTGGTTTCTATCAAAGGAATTGGGACACAATATCTCCTTCACTCTGCTTCATGGTCAAGCAAACCTTTCAATCTGGCCAAGTCGATCCCAACATCAACAAGGGTCTACTCACATTGCTTCCCAAAATAAAAGAGCCAGCAAGGTTAAGTCATTTCCATCCTATTTCCCTCATCAACATTAATGCCAAAGTTATTACAAAAGTGGTGGCCAACATGCTCAAACAGGTAATGCCAACCCTTATCCATTCTTCTCAATCCAGTTTTGTCAAGGGGCGTAGCATCACTGAAAATATTATCACAGTCCAAGAAGTAGTGCACACCATGAGAAGTGCCAAAGGCCGAAAAGGCTGGATGGCCATTAAAATCGACTTAACCAAAGCCTTTGATACTATGAACTGGTCTTTCATTTTTGATGAGTCGGAAGAAGCAGGTATCCCATAAAATCTACAACAGGTGATCAAGAGCTCGCTTTCCACAACAACCACTCAAGCACTGTGGAAGGGCATAGTAGGTGAAACTTTTACTCCTAAGAGGGGTGTCAGGCAGGGAGATCCAATCTCTCCATACCTTTTTATTTTATGTATGGATAGACTTACCCATGCAATAAATGTAAAGCTTCATGAAGGCAAATGGAAACCAATTACTTTTGGCTCCCGCCATTTCCCCCTATCCCATTTACTTTTTGCTGATGACCTTATTCTTTTTAGTGAGGCATCTCATAATCAAGCATAGGTTATCACTGAAGTAATGCATCTTTTCTCCAAGCACTCCGGCCAATCAATCAATAGAGACAAGTCAGTTCTGTATGTTTCCCCAAACACCCCACCCCATCTGGGACAAAGCTTAAGCCATCATCTCCAAATCCCACTCGTGTCAAACTTAGGCTTATATCTAGGAGCACCAATCATTCATAGCCGAATCACAAAAGCCACTTATAATGGCACAATTCAGAAAGTCTTGAAAAAAACCACCTCGTGGAATGCTCATAAAATCTCCTTAGCAGGTAGATTAACACTTAGTCAGTCCATCCTCGGATCCATTCCCATTTACCTCATGCAATCTTCAGTTTTTACCCATAAACACATGCCAGGAAATGGATAAGCTAACCAGAAAATTTTTGTGGGGAGCAAACCCAAATGAACGGCAAAACAATCTCGTTGTATGGGATCAGGTGTGCTAGCCTAAAGACAGAGGTGGCCTGGGCCTCAAGCAGGCAAGAAGTGTCAATCTCGCATTCATTCTTAAACATGCATGGGCTCTTCTCACAGACAGTGAAAAGATCTGGAAATCTGTTGTTTTTGCAAAATACAACATAAACACTCACTCAACGACACTTGGGTTACCATCACACAAGAGGGGCTCTCACTTCTAGAACCAATTACAGACAGTGTGGACCTTTGCTACACAAAGCATCAAATGGAGCATCAGCTCTGGGACACGTGTTAAATTTTGGCAGGATATATGGCTGGACTCAAATGAGCCCCTGATGAATCATGCAATCTCTCACACCACTTCTTCTGATTTGCCGGAAACAGTGAATCACTATGTAACCGATCGGGGTGAATGGGACTGGCAGACTTTAAATCAACTCCTGCCAGATCATAAATTGCAGGAAATCAGACCAATCCCACCGCCCCTACCAACAGGAAAGCTAGATCGTATAGCCTGGAAATGGTCACCACAAGGAATTTATTCCAACTCCTCAGCATACCAACGCATGAATGCACACAAATGGAACAACATTGACAGAAAATGGACTCATGTGTGGCATCTGAAAGTTCAGCAAAAGACTAAGCTTTTCATATGGAAGGTTTTACGAAACGCCCTATGGACGAATTCAAAAAGGTTACACTGTGGCCTAACCAATAACGGGGGTTGTCACCTTTGTAACCGCCAAGAGACGATCTTACACGTTCTCAGAAACTGCTACAGAAGCAGAGAAATATGAAGACAGATCAAGCTAAACCTGGGAAATTGGTTCTGGGACGAGACTGATTGCTCAAAATGGATTCATAATAACATAAGTCAATCTTTCTTGTAGGACAGCTCCGCATGGAGGGACGCCTTTGCAATCACAATATGGTTCCTGTGGACAACACGTAATGAGGAAATCTTTCAGTCCCAACAAACGAATAACATTAGATCTCTACTATCCAGACTGAATGCCATAATCAAAGAAAACACTCGTTGTTTCATTCAAGCCCCACAATCAGGGAACAGAGCCCCAGAAAGCGTCAACTTATCTGAGCATCAACTGAGCCGGATGACTAACATCCACCTCATCCGATGCGACGGAGCAACCTCAACATCAACAGGAACATCGGCGATAGGAGGAATGATTTTCAATCTAGATGGAAGTCTCATGCAAAGCTTCGCAAGGAAAATCAGGACCCGCAACTCCTTAGTTGCAGAACTTTGGGCCATATATCAATCTTTGTAATTGGCTACAGATCTAAATCTATAACAATTCATCATTCACACAGATTGCCTACACGCAGCAAAGATGGTCAACGAAGATCCAATGGCGGACAACTTCCCTTCAACCCTAATCTACAGAATTAAGGAAATAATTCACCGACAAAAAGAAGTGAAGATACAACACATCTCACGATCCTCCAATACAGAGGCAGATTTTTTGGCCAAAAAGGCTTTAGTCTTTGGAGACAACGATCTCAAAACATATGGCCAACTCCAAAGGCGATCGGGTCAAGCTCACAACGACTATCACCGTCAACCTGACAAATCACAACAAATTGTTGTTCCAACAGCTTCGTTGTTATCCCCAAGAGACCACGCAATCCATACACTAACTGTTCTAGATAGGAATGAGGCGTACCACCATTCCCATTGTCACCCGCCTTCTACTAATCCCACCCCCGGGCTGTTTTGGTAATTTTGTTAATTAAGCCTTTTGGCTCCCCAATATATATAAAAAAATTGAGCCTAAGGTCAAATTTTCAAGCTTGAGCATCAAATCGGATCGAGACGACTATCATCCCTACTTCTAAGGACAATAATCTTCTAGTTGCTAGGCTTTTTACTTTGAATACTTGAATCTTCTTAAGATTTTTTTATTATCTTACTTAGGTTTGAATTTTGAAGACACCTTATTTGAAATTTAATATTTTTTGTAATGCTTTTTTTACCTCTAAAACTTATAAAATTTGCTAAGAAAGAAATGTTCATTACTATTATCAAAAAAATAAATTAAAAAAGATCTACTAAAAAAATAATTACCTACTTGATTTGTTGAACTGTTAGGTTTGAATTTGTAATTGTGTTATCTAATCCAATTTATAGGTCTCTTCATTTGAGAAATTTAAATGAATGAGAACTTTGTAGCTTGTTATATTATAAAAGTTTTTGTAGTGATTGGTTTAACAAATACACTGGTAATTAGGTTAAAATATCAGTTTGCTTAAATCTTGAATCGTAAATTACCACTTAAGAAAAATATTTGATTTTCTTAAAAATAAAAAATAAATTTGACTCAATTACTCTTAGATTTTTAAACTTAAAATATCATTTGAAAACTGATTCTTTTAATTAAATATCATAAAATATATTTCAAGAATCACATTTACCTTTTGGGTTAATTACAATAAAAATCTCAAACTTTGCTCAATTTTGCAATTATAGTCTGAACTTCAAAAAGTTACAATAAAATGCTCAAATTTTCAATTTTTTAGTTCTAGCCTGAACTTTAAAAAGGGGCAATAAAATGCTCAAACTTTCAATTTTTTAATTCTAATCCGATGTTAGTTTCTCTGTTAAGTTTGCTAACGTAGCTTAAAACATGTTCCAGAAACCCTAATTATTAATACATAGCAGCTAAAATTAATACAACAAATGAATAATGATGAAACGACATCATTTATTCACATAATTAAAATGAAGTTATTGTTTAAAAATGACTGAAATCAGATTACGCAGCCTTAATGACCTCACACTTTAATTTTAGTTTTTCCTTCATTTTTAATTTGCTCACTTAATGTCCCCGCTCTTCAATTTTCAGATTACGCAACCCTAACACCTTCATGCTGAGGTATCATTAGGGATGACAATTTGGGTTCGGGGTACGGGGATTCCTCGTTCAGGGTGGGGATTGGCAAAAAAATCATCTCGTAGAATTAGAGATGGGGCAAATATAACCCCCGAGATAGAGTCAGGGATAGGGACTGGTTGAATAATCCCCACCTCATGGGGATCCCCGTTCACAATAATTTTAGAAATATATTATATATTTTTAATTTTATACTCTTTACTAAATTTGATAATTTGAGAATATACTGAGCATTGAGAATTTGATATTGTGGTTCAGGAAGACTCCTGTTGAATTTTTCAACATAATGGCTTTTTTTATTGCACCATAGTGTATTTTATGGAAATGTGATATAATCATATGAACCAACTTTATATAGGTGCAGGGTGAGGATTTAGGGATTCGGGTCCCCACGGGGGTTTCACGGAGATCTCGAGGATGGGAAATGAGATAAAAATATCCCCACTTCGGACATCGAGAGTCATGAACAGGGAGTGGGGGTGCCGGGTGAGGAAGGTACTCCTCACCCCTGCCCCGCCTTGTTGCCATCCCTAGGTATCGGGAGAATGAACTAAAAATAAAGAGCTTACTGGTGTAGTACGTAGTGATGTGAAAGTAGTTTGGGGCGTTAAAAGAATAAACAAAAAACAAAGGGATAAGGGTTGAGGGCGTCGGGAGAAAAAATAGATAACGAAGGGCTGAGGTTATATAAACTGATTTAAGGATTCCAATTTTAACAATGATGTCATTTCACTAATCTTCATTTGTTATGTTAATTTTGGCTAATGTGTACTAATAGTTAGGGATTCAAGAACATATGGCAAGCCACGTTAGCAAACTTAATATAGACACTAAAGTTGGGCTAGAATTGAAAAAAAATTGAAAGTTTGAGCATTTTATTGTCACTTTTTGAAGTTCAAGCTATAATTGAAAAAAAATTGAAAGTTTGAATATTTTATTGTCACCTTTTGAAGTTCGGGCTATAATTGCAAAATTGGGCAAAGTTTGAAATTTTTTTTGTAAACCCTTACCTTTTATATATTGCTTTAATAATTGATAGTTATTTTATATTATAGAAATCATAACTATAAGTTCATATGAAATTAAATATGATAATTTAGATTCGTTAACTCCATAATTGAATTTTTAATTGCCGTAATAACTTAATAACATATTTTTTTTATTTATGTCACAATTATATTCAAAATTATCTCTTAATTGGCTTCCCTTCCATTCTTTGGTGTTTTTACCTTAGCTTCGCTTGACCTTTCTATTCTTGCCACTCTGCTCGCTTATCTTTGTTTTCTCTCTAACCATTTTTTCCCTTCCTTTTAGATTCTTTCCCTTCCTTATCCTCATCATTTCCTTTAACTTTTCTGGCTTTAATTCTTCTAAGTCTTGTATTTTTCATAGTTTTTTCACGGCCCTACTCTAAGTCTTCTGTTTTTCATAGTTTTTTCACGATCAGTAGAGTCTTTCCTTTTAAGACTGTCCTCTTTTTATCGTCAACTTTGTTTCTGAATATGGTATTTCTTCCTTATAAGTTTCTTTTTCTATCATATCCAAATTACTATTTTTAGTAATGGTAATTAGGCTTTTCTGCTTTAGTTTCTCTTTCTTTTTTTTTAAGTAATATGTTGTCTATTTTTGTACTCCCTATTCCATCACCCCTTCCAATTCCCTAGTTGTTCACCTCTTACTCCTTTAATATGAGCCACTTCCCCATCTCGCTAAGAGAACTTGAAGTTAAGTGCTTAATGATTAGGAACTAATTCTCTTCAAATTTCCCCTCTATTCTTAAGGAATGGTTAACTCATTGTTACTCCTCCTTTAGGTTTATTTAAGGATGGTATAGTTAAATGAAGCTGCTTTCTCATAGGCTTTTTCTTCAATAGAAGATTGAAATTTAATCCACTTAAGAAATTGGCATATAGGATATGGAAGAACTTTGGGCCAATTGAAGTACTTATCTTAGTTGAGAATCACTTCATTTGTTTTTAATTCAATTGTAAATTAGAGGCTCAAGTTTGAAACATTTATAATAGTCCTATTTTCTTACAAATATGACACTCTCAAACTCTTTATCAAGTTATCAAATAAAATAAAATCCATTTATAGGTTAACTTTATACCAATAGCTTAAGTCCAATTGCTAGCTTCACTAAAAAGCTAATAAAAATGAACAAAGCTATTGCTACTCTTAATAAAATCAACTATACAAGGATTTATGTACTAAAAAAAGCCAATCAATCATTACCAAAATGTATACCGCTAATAAGGATAGTAAAAAATGGCAATTTTTATGAAGATTATAAATTGGTTATATATCAATGGATGGAATTATTGCATCATCAAGAACAAATATAGATATCCACTAGAAAAATATTTAAGATCGAAGACAATTTTCAATTAATGGGAATCCCAATGATAAGTATCCTTTAGGAGATAATGAGGTTAATGCTACCATGGATCAACTCACCTAAGTTCTGAAGCCATGTTTACCCCAAAGAATTTAGATGATAAGGCCAATACACAGAATGATGAAACTTCCATGCCTCGTCAACATCTAAGGAGAATCCAAATTTAGAAGAAAATTTCACTTAACGTATTAAGGAAGCTCATATGCTTGAATCTAAAGAGATGAAGCTTCATATCTCCCTTAAAAATCACCAAGCCACCTCCCTTCTAAGTTTGCAGAGGTTAGTATTTCCAATCTAGGTAATCAGACTTTAATGTATATCACTCTGGATATCTAAGATCCTAGTAGTGAATTTACTCCAACTACTAAAAGAAAAATATAAAAGAAGAACTAGGGGCTTTTGCTCTAAACTTCTACCCAAATGAATTTTCTGTATTGGAATATGAGAGGACTTAATAACC
>JANQBM010000222.1:27541630-27551665 GCA_025594535.1 Erythroxylum domingense | reverse complement strand
ATAATAATAATAATAATAATAATAATAATAATAATAATAATAATAATAATGATGATGATGATGATGATGATGATGATTATGAGTTTAATAATTTAATTAAGAATAAAAAATTGCTTATATGGGAGGAGGGGTATTTTTGGAAGTTGCTTATGTATTTTGTTTCAGAGACGGGGACAAAAAATTTTGTTCCTTGATTTTGGAAGGAACAAAAATTTTATGTTTCTTTCATTTGGAGTTGTGACAAAAATAGATGGAGACATTAAGCAAATAAGTCGGGGACAAAACTTTTGTATCCCTGTCATCTGTCTCCACCCATGAGGACATGAACCAAACGCAGGGTAGGTATCGGGAGAATGCACTAAAAATAAAGAGCTTACTGGTGTAGTACATGGTGATGTGAAAGTAGTTTGGGAACAAAAAACAAAGAGCTAAGGGTTAGGGCGTCGAGAGACAAAACAGATAACGAAGGGCTGAGGTTGTGTAAACTGATTTAGGGATTCCATTTTTAACAATGATATCGTTTCACTAATCTTCATTTGTTGTGTTAATTTTGGCTAATGTGTACTAATAGTTAGGGTTTCAAGAACATGTGGCAAGCCACGTTAGCAAACTTAATATAGGTACTAAAGTTGGGTTAGAATTGAAAAAAATTGAAAATTTGAGCAATTTATTGTCACTTTTTGAAGTTCAAGCTAGAACTGAAAAAAATTGAAAGTTTGAGTATTGTATTGTCACTTTTTGAAGTTCGGACTATAATTGCAAAATTGGGCAAAGTTTGAAATTTTTTTTTGTAAACCCTTACCTTTTCTATATTGCTTTATTAATTGACAGTTAATTTATATTACAAAAATCATAACTATAATTTCATATGAAATTATAGTTATGAAATTAAATATGATAATTTAGATTCAGTAATTCCATAATTGAATTTTTAATTGTAGTAATAACTTAATAGCCTATTTTTTTATTTATGTCACAATTATATTGAAAATTATCTCTTAGTTGGCTTCCTTTCCATTCTTTAGTGTTTTTATCTTAGCTTTGCTTGACCTTTCTACGTTTGCCACTCTGCTCGCTTATCTTTGTTTTCTCTCCAACCATTTTTTACCTTCCTTTTAGATTCTTTCCCTTCCTTATCCTCACCATTTCCTTTAACTCCTCTAGCTTTAATTCTTCTAAGTCTTCTGTTTTTCATAATTTTTTCACGGCCAGTAGAGTCTTTCCCTTTAGGACTGTCCTCTTTTTATCGTCAACTTTGTTTCTTAATATGGTATTTCTTCCTCCTAAGTTTCTTTTTCTATCATATCCAAATTACTATTTTTAGTAATGGTAATTAGGCTTTTCTGCTTCAGTTTCTCTTCCTTTCTTTTTAAGTAATATGTTGTCTAATTTTGTACCCCCTCTTCCATCACCCCGCTTTCAATTCCCTAGTTGTTCACATCTTACTCCTTTAATATGAGCCACTTCCCCATCTCGCTAAGAGAACTTGAAGTTAAGTGCTTAATGATTAGGAGCTAATTCTCTTCAAATTTTCCCTCTATTTTTAAGGAATGGTTAACTCATTGTTACTCCTCCTTTAGATGTATTTAAGGATGGTATAGTTAAATGAAGCTGCTTTCTTATAGGCTTTTTCCTTGATAGAAGATTGAAATTTAATCCACTTAAGAAATTGACATATAAGATACGGAAGAACTTTGGGCCAACTGAAGTACTTATCTTAGTTGAGAATCACTTCATTTTTTTTAATTCAACTATAAATCAGAGGCTCAAAGGTTGCTAAACAATGACCTTTGAAACTTTTATAATAGTCCTTTTTTCTTGCAAATATGACACTTTTAAACTCTTTATCAAGTTATCAAACAAAAGAAAATCCGTTTATAGGTCAACTTTATACCAACGGTCTAAGTCCAATTGCTAGTTTCACTAAAAAGCTAATAAAAATGAACAAAGCTATTGCTACTCTTAATAAAATCAACTATACAAGGATTTATGTCCTGAAAAAAACCAATCAATCATTACCAAAATGTATACCACTAATAAGGACAGTAAAAAATGGCAATTTTTAGGAAGATTATATATTGGTTATATATCAATGGAGGGCATTATTGCATCAGCAAGGACAAATATGGATATCCACTAGAAAAATATTTAAGATCGAAGACAATTTTCAATTAATGGGAATCCCAATGGTAAGTATCCCTTAGGAGATAATGAGGTTAATGCTGCCGTGGATCAACTCACCTAAGTTCTGAAGCCATGTTTATCCTAAAGAATTCAGATGATAAGGCCAGTACACAGAATGATGAAACTTCTATGCTACATGGCTCGTCAACATCTAAGGAGAATCTAAATTTAGAAGGAAATTTCACTTAACGTATTAAGGAAGCTCATATCCTTAAACCTAAAGAGATGAAGCTTCACATCTCCCTTAAAAATCACTAAGTCACCTCCCTTCTAAGTTTGCAGAGGTTAGGATTTCCAATCTAGGTAAACAGACTTTAATGTATATCACTCTAGATATCTAAGATCCTAGTAGTGAATTTACTCTAACCACTAAGAGAAAATATAAAATAAAAACTAGGGGTTTTGGCTCTAAACTTCTACCCAAATGACTTTTCTATATTGGAATATAAGAGGACTTAATAACACTAGTGAATTACTTTTATTAAAAGACTATATTTATTTAATAAAACCTTTCTTAGTGGATTTTCTTTAAAACTAACCTAGGTAAAATGAGCCTTAAACATCTGAGCCTTTTGAACAATAGATGGACTATTTTATCTAACCATAATGCTCATCACTATAGTAGAATTTTAATTTCATATTATCAGTATAAGTTAAAGGTCCTAAATACTATCATTATTGAACAAAATTTTCATCTAAAACTAGTTCTTCTACAGAACAAGGCTACAATTCATGTCTCATTTATTTGTGCTTTTAATTTTTCATTTTAAAGAATTAACCTATAGAGCTAGTTGCAAGATATTCACGCTAACATCTAAGCCTTATGACTATTTGTCAGGAGATTTTAATATCACTTTACATCTTCTTGAGGTAAAGGGAAATGCTAGAATAAGAAAATTCTTAAATGACTTAGCTAAATATGTTTAAAGTGATAGACCTCAAATTAAAGGATGACTTCTTCATCACAATAAACATTAAAATAATTGGTTCCTAAGGAAGAAATTGGATAGGGATTTGATGAATTCTATATGGCTATCCACATTTATAAAATGCAAAATTATGTTTGGTAACCCTTATTTATTTAATCACTCTCCAATCTTCATATACATCCTAGATTTTAAAAAAACTACTACTAATTTGCTAGTGATGATTGATTTAAAGATGCTATCAAAAATGGCCTTCATTGTTTCCCTTTATTTTTTTGCAATGGTAAACTCAGAAGGATAAAGTAGGAGCTCAAAATTCTTAATCAATCCAAGTATAGCAATTCCAATATTAAAGTGAAAAAGATATTAAAGAAAGGCCTTACAGGATCTATATTTCCCTTTACTTTGATCCAAATAGCTAAGCTTAACACCCCTTTTTTCCATAAATGCTTGCTAGCTAGAAGGAATTCAAACAAAATCATCACTTTGCAATTAGAAGATGGCTTAGTTACATCCCCGTAAGATGAGCTCCTAATGGATGCTTTTGACTATTTCTCTATGACTTTAGGCACTAAGGATCAATCTTCTTCTTCCAAGTTATTGGTTAAATCATTCATATTTGATAGAATTTCTAGGTGTGTTATTGTCCTAGAAGTTGTTTTTACACCTTATGATATGGAAAAAAGCTATCTTTAGTCTTAAACTTTTTAAATCCCCAAATCTTAATGGACTTAATGGCATATTCTTCCAAAAATCTTGGCATTTGATTAATAATGTATTTAATGTGGTAGTGCTCAACTTCTTTAACATGGGTTATTTGTAAAATAATTGAATAAAACCTTCATAAGAATTTCAGACCTATATCCTATTCCAACATCATTTAGAAGGTCATTTACAAGTTTATTACATCCAGATTAAAGTAGGCTATCAATCTTCTTATAAGTGGTACTCAAGATGACTATATTGAAGGAAAAAGAAATAGGGGACTTTATTCTTCTTATTTAGGAATTATTAAAGAATTCATAAGAAATAACTCCCTAAATGTTGTGTAATCAAAATGGACTTAAAAAAGACATTTGATACTAAAAACTGGAACTTCATTATTCATACATTGCATGAATTTGGATTCCCATCAACTTACATAAGTTATATCCAATAATGTCTCTCAACAGTTTCCTATAGTATCCTAGTTAGTGGAATTATAACTAAGCTAATTAAAGGTGCTAAGGGAATAAGGAAAGGGGATCCCCTATCCCTATACTTGTTTGCTCTATGTATTGAAATCTCGAGGTTCACTAATTAAAGCATCTACATTGAAAGAAACTTTAAGTTTCATAGGAAATATAACAAACTAGAGATCCACAACCTGACATTTACCAATGACCATCTTATTCTCTATAGTGTAGATTCACACTCTATAAGAGCTCTGATGAATACTATTGATATATTCAAAACATCTCTACTTTATCGATGAACAAAGAGAAAAGTTACTTCTTTATTTCCTCTTTAACAACTCACTTATCTTTCTTGTCCTCCTCCATTATTGGTTTTAAGGAAAAGTAACTCCCATTTACTTATTTGTAACTTCCAATTTCCCTCAAGAGACTAACATACACTAAGTTCTTGCCTTTAATTTCTAGAATCAAACGAAGAATTGATTAATGGTGCAACATGTATCTTTCATTTTGAAGAAAAGTTCAACTAATTAATGTAGCATTAAACTTTCTGTATGTTCATTAGTCTACCATGTTGCTCTCCTTTATTCCTTATTAAAAACAATTAAGAAGCTCTTTAAAAATTTCCTATAGGCAAGCAACTCTAACACTTCCTATGTTGCTAAAGTAGTTTGGAAAACTATATGTCTCCCAAAGGCTAAAGGAGGACTCATGGTAGTCTCTTTGAAACTCAGTAATAAAACCTACTTGATTAAGTGAAAATGGAAAATCCTTATTGACAATGAATCTTTGTAGGATAAATGGATTCATTCTCACTACCTAAGTCAATGTGATTTCTGGTCTTATGATTCTAAGCATGATGCTTCACAAACCATAACACATTTTCAAACTAAAAAGTGATTTAAGAAGTTGGTTTATAACCAGATTAAGGGATAGATCTAGAATAAGATTTTTGGACAGGTCATTCGTGTTCCTTAGTCCCTTTAGTTGAGAAAGACTCCTTTTCTATCTTGATGATAATTATTCCACTTGATGCTACTTTGAAAGAGGTCTTATCTCATAATAATTTCAACTTCAATCAACAAGTAAGAAATGGTTGACAATGTTAGCTCCATGATTCTTAGGTACTTCTAGCTTGAGTGATAACTTTTTCTAAAATCATCCTTCTGATACCTTTTCAAACAAGTCTTATAGCTATACACTGACGCTTAGAAACTCAAAGATCCAAGGTTTAACCTGATTTTATTTCCTTAAGCTATCCCAAAAATCTCCTTGATTCTTTGGCTAGCCATTTATGGTAAACTCTCCACCATAGATAAAATACTTGGACTCTCAAGTAATGACAACTAAATTTCATGCTCGACTTCCACTAAATTATTTGATTATCTATTTTTCTTAATTTGATTACTCACATTACTTATAGAAGAGAGTGGTCACTCAGTTTTAGATTATATATATCTCTACTTCCTGGCTGTGCAACATTCCACTACCATAGGGTACGTACCGAAGCTTTTAGGGACATAACCTATGATAATGGTATGTTGGAGCAATAACGAATCTAACTTGCACATGGCATCGTCTAACATACTCGAAATCGTTATCATTTCCTCTTAAACATTCACTTCATTCATTGATAAAATATACATTGTTCTTCTCAATGATTGTTTACAAAACTCTATATAAGTTCATATAAAATGTACAAAATGATCACAACTATTTTCCTTCGAGAGTCAGTTCGGGAGTCATTTGACAGACCTCTGATCCATATCTCTATCCAAGGAAACTTTATGTCTTGACTACAACCTAAGTCTCATGTCTCGTACCTAAAAAGCCACGGTGTAATTTTTGATGAGTTTTGCGAACTCAATGAGTGAACCATCACGATGAATTCACTAGATTACACAAATACAACGCATATTTCACAGTTATTCAGTTAAGCAAATAAGCATTTACTCAGAGATTAGCATAACAGAAGATCATTCATTTCAACTTGCATATCGTTCAAACTGGCATCTCAAGTCACAACGCCTTTATCTGAGCATGCATTTTTATGAAATGCATTAAATATTGAATAATTTATACACAAAATCTCATACAAATGTTCAGATGATGGTTTCATAATCATCGGACCTCAGTCCGGCATTCAACTATCGTTGAGAAGCGGAAGTCAAATACATATCACACATCATAACACTCCCAATATATGCCCAACTATTAAACTCCTCGGATCTCAGGTCCGAAATCCAAAACTAGCACACAACATTTCAATAATATTAGAAGTTTGATAGAATTCAAGGTGCATACAAATCAAATCAATCATAGGAAATTATCTAAGTTGACTCACAGTACGCTCCCAGAAGCTATTGCCTAGATGGTCCGGCAATGTCTGACTGTCGTCTGACGTGCTCCTCTAAAACAGACAAAACACATTCACAATTATCAACTTTTGTTGTACAAACATATCAACATATAGAAAATATGTACAATGCATGTTCAATGGCAATTCCGGGGTCTCTTCATGATCTCTCTCTCTTTTATCAAGACTTATTATAAACCAGTAATATCACGATTCAATTCTTATTGGCCTCTTTGCATGGCACTCTCTCAGGCCACTCGTAAACTTAGGGGGTGCAATGGATGTAAGTTTATTTACTAAAGGTGCATCTTTACAGACGATGCACCCTTACAGAAGAAGATGAGTCACAGAAGAAGATGGTTTACAGAAGGAGATGACGTCACTCAGAGGAAGCTGACGTCATTATAGAAGAAGTTTTACTATTAGCATAACGTTTCCTCCAAAAATCAGATTGAATTATGCTTTATATGATTCAAAAGAATGCATCAAGATGTACAAACTCCATGAAGACCTCAAGGGCCAATTTTATCTTCTGAAGGTTCAAAAATAGGATAGAAGATATAAAATGAACAGTAACCCAGAGGAAATCTAGAAACAGTAACACAGAGGATATTTCACACTTGCTATAACTTTCTCTAGAGGAATCGGATCAAGGTATTCTTTATATGGTTTGAAAGAGGATTCCAAAATCTACAACTTTTATGAAGACCTCTGAGGCCAATTTTATCTCCTGAGAGGTCAAAAATGGGACAGAAGATAGGTATGGACGAAAAATAGAAGAAGCAAAACACAGAAGGAGATGATTTACGGAAGAAGATGCGTCACCCAGAGGAAGCTGATGTCATCACAGAAGAAGTTCGTAAATGGTAACACAGAGTAAGTTTGTGAACAGGAACACAGACGATACTTGCGAACAGTGACAGAGACGAAGTTTAAGAACAATAACATAGACGAAGTTCATTCGTCTGTGAACAGTAACACAGACGAAGTTTAAGAACAATAACATAGACGAAGTTCATTCGTCTGTGAATAGTAACACAGATGAAGTTTAAGAACAATAACATAGGCGAAGTTCATTCGTCCGTGAACAGTAACACAGACTAAGTTTAAGAACAATAACATAGACGAAGTTCATTCATCTGTGAACAGTAACACAGACGAAGTTTAAGAACAATAACATAGACGAAGTTCATTCGTCTGTGAACAGTAACATAGACGAAGTTCAAGAACAATAGCATAGACAAAGTTCATTCGTCTGTGAACAGTAACACAGACGAAATTTAAGAACAATAACATAGACGAAGTTCATTCTTCTGTGAA
Organism: Erythroxylum domingense; assembly: GCA_025594535.1. Classification (NCBI taxonomy): domain Eukaryota; kingdom Viridiplantae; phylum Streptophyta; class Magnoliopsida; order Malpighiales; family Erythroxylaceae; genus Erythroxylum; species Erythroxylum domingense. Next base: position 27,543,704 of record JANQBM010000222.1, on the reverse strand, counting down.
CAGTAACACAGACGAAGTTTAAGAACAATAACATAGATGAAGTTTGGTCGCTTAGGTAGAAAGCAGATGAATGCAAGAAGAAAAAGAAGCAATACACAGACAAAGCAATACAGAGGAAGATGACGTCACCCAGAAGAAGATGACATCATCATAGAAGAAACAATACAGAAGAAGTTTGGTAGTAGAGAAATCAAGACATAGACGATGTCTGGTTCATATAAGAATGCATCTTGACAGACGATGTATCCTCACAGAAGAAGATAAATTTGCCGAAGAGGATCTCTTACAAAAGAGAATAATTCCTAGAGGATGCATCTCTGCATCCTTACAGAGGATACAAAAAACAGATAAAGCAGAGCTTATCATCTTTCATGCCTATACAAGTTCTATACATCGTTGTCATTGTTGTTATACTTCCAACATGAAAATATCATCTATACTACTTTCTTTTTAACCCCAGAATACCAAATCGCTCAAAAAGTCAAAACTCACATAAATGCCAGAATCACAGACTACTATCCATACTGATATAGTAGTTCTACATTTCCTTTCTTCTGCGTTCGCTTTTCAAGTCAACCAACATCCAGAACCCTCATACCTATTTTCTCCACTGTGAACCCTTTTTCATGCAGATATGTATATCCAACATGTACATGCTTATTTACACAGTGGAAACAACAGTACAATCACTTACTCACTTAACAAATGCTCAGTGTAAGTGCTCTAACACTGAAATAGAAATCATCACCACAAAGACTACTAGATTGCTATTCGATGGTGAAGGTTAGGGAAGAGAATTGCGATGTGAAGTGTTTCAGCAAGAAATCGGGACTATGGTAGATTCTTCCTACCTTAAACAATATAATACGTGAGTCCATTCTATGTCCCTCACGTGTTTGTTTATCTCTGCTGACTCACCATTTGTCATCATTACAAACTGTAGTAGAGTCTTCCTAACTTAAGCAACATTATATATGGGTCCATTGCTTGTCCCTCACGTATGTTATTTATCTTCACTGATTCATCATTTATCATAATCACAATTTGTCATACTTACCCGGAAATGCCAAATAAAAGCATGTACAATTGTATGAATGTGCCAAATAATATGTCATAACTTATGTCTAACGTTCATTTATCATAAGTCATATAAATGTCTCACAATTAATTGTTCTAGCCATATGTATAGGTGACAGGATGTTACAGGCTGAGTACCTTAGACTTGATTATACAAAGAAGATAGAGCTTCAAGAATAATCAAATGGAATTCAAGCTTTCCTTCAAAAGATTAGTTTACAAATTTTAGAGGGATATGAACTTCTAACTATTCTATGACAAAAATAAACATAATAAATACCTACTAAACTTGCTCCTCTATCAAATGAGGGAGCACAATTTGACATACAAAACATTTCTTAGTAACAATAATTAGTCTAAGTGAGTTAGGTCAAGTTTCCTTAAGATTTTAGCTTACAACTATTTGTAGCCCTTGGCTCTTTATTCTTTTCATTTAATTTCCAAAAAAAAAGAGAACTATATTGAAAATTGAAGGGGATAAAGTTGCATTGGTGCAGTGAATGGTAGATTTGTTATCTAATAATGGGGATAAAGAACTATATTGAAAATTGAACGGTGAGTTTGTTCGATAGAACAATTTGATTAAAAATTATTGGGTCCAGTTTAGATGACAATAATAGTTTAAAAGTTCAAAAATTAAGTAGAAATGTGAAGCCTAAATATTACAACAGTTTTTTTTATTAATTAAGAAGTAAGAACTTCTTTGGTATCTAATATTGGATCATATGATTAATAATAATAAAAGTAATTAAGTAATAGTCACTTGACTTTATCCTGTTTATAATTATACACGTAACTGCTCCTGCTGAGGCCTAAGATTCGTAATTTACAATCTCGTTAGAATTAGGAGAATCAATGGAGCGTCAATCACATGGCCTCCGCCGCTACAGCAAGAAGAAGAACAACGGTGACGGCGACGCCGACGACACCACCCTAGGCACAATCAAGAGGCTTCGTTCTCAGCTTGAGACCCGCATAGAGGCACAGCACTTAGCCC
>JANQBM010000222.1:27441494-27459383 GCA_025594535.1 Erythroxylum domingense | reverse complement strand
ATATGTATGTATGTATGTATATGTTCTGGTTTTAAGAGTGTGAAAATGATGAGTTATAAGCTATTATGTAGATGAAATAGGTTGTGAATTAAGAGTATAATGAAGGTGCAAATTTTACTTAAGAAGGATGTTTATGTGATGTTCTTGAAAAGAGATGAACTAGGATGATAGTTTAAAGATAATTTGATGATGAAAATAGTGTTAATAAAGTATGCTGAAATGTTGACGATGAATGTGTATATATTGATGTTCTGTTTTTGTATGATTGATGAACAATAATGTATGATATGTTTGATAGGTGTTTTTAAGTTAAAATGAAGGTGAAAATGATGAGGGATTAAGTTAGGAATGATGAACTATGCATAAGGTGTTGAATATAGTAAGTAAAGAGTAAGAAATTTGGAAAAGTGCAGGAAAAAGGGGTAGGCCACGATTGTGGCACCCATCCCACAATCGTGGAAAAATGTATTGACTTCTGTCACGATCGTGGGGAGGAATCCCACGATAGTGGGCAAGGTCTAGGAATGGCCACAAACGTGAGTTCTTCTTCTTTAAATGAAGTTTGAATCAACAAATGATAAGGTACTTTCCTACGATGCATTTAGGCTTGAATAAGGCTTGAAATGAACCTAGTTTGATTATGAATTAAGTGATTAAATGTGTGATATGTTTAGGGTGATAATTGAGGATAAAACTAAAGAATAGATTGATGATATAAATGTATCAAAAATCTAGAAAAGTGGAGATGAGTAACGTGTATTAAGTAAGAATGAAAGAGAATTTGGATATTATGGGATCATATAATGCTAGAATAATATTGGTGAATGACGGATTGATGAGTATAAAATAATCAACTATATTTGAGTTATAGACCTAAGTGCAAGCTAGACATACACAAATGATGATGTTTAAATGATCAAGAGATGTGATTAAGGATAAATACCTGGAATAGTCAAATTAAGCATGCATTGTACATAACACACATACACATATATATGTGTGTGTGAATACTAATGTGACTAATCAAAATTAGTAATGTGTGAAATGTGTGTGTATTGCTTAAACATAGATACAAAAGATTGAACATCACCATCCAGTTGTTTCTAGATCATGAAGGAAAATGCTAATATGGAGCATACTGTGAGTCAACCTAGATGGTCTCACATTAATTGATTGTTACTGTTTAAATTTATGTATTAGACTGTTAACTGTGTGAATATGATAATTTCAAACAATGATAGTCTTAGGCGTTTGATGCATGAGAATCGTATTAGAAGTGCATCATTGAATGTGAATAAGAAAGAAATAAGTGTACTCAATATGATTGTTGAATGCCGGACTTAGGTTTGATGAAATTGAAATTTGAAAGTGATTGTACTTGATAAATGAAAGTGAATGATTACATATGACGTGATAATTAATGCATTTCATTGCATGATATGCATGATCAGATAAAGGTAGTTGTGACCAGAGTAGCCACCGAAAAAGAACTTAAAGCTCAGAATGTGTAAAGAACGACAAGTTCACTATGTATAATGAGCCCAGTATCCCTAACGGATACGGGACAGTTATCAACGAGTCCGATATTTACAATGAACACGAGACAGTTAAAAGGCACTCGATCACAATAAAATAACAACTGAAAGTGCGTCACATGTGCATTACATATATATAAAAATTGATGTATATTAAATGAATGATTGAAATGAGTTATATGAACTGTTCTAAAACTGAAATTTGAAATGATGTGCAATATCTAAATATGTGAATTTTCTGTGAATATGAATATGAATATAAATATGTGACATGTCTGGGAATATGAATATGAATATGAATATATGAATTGTCTGGGAATATGAATATGCGAACTGCTATAGTGCTTACTACGAGTGAGCCATCAATGATGATTCACTCACTGAGTTCGCAAAACTTACAAAAATTGCAACATTATCTTTCAGGCTTAGAGGTGATATTTAGTTAGCCAAATTAGAGTATAGCTATTAAATTCAGACATGAGCTAGGGGTCGGGATTAGTTTGCACCTGTATACGTCTTCAGACATTTTTTTGTATTAAGAATTGTATTCCGCAACTACTGTACAATGTGTGTGTGAATAATTCTGTTATGTAATGACTTTATGAATATAGGTGTTTTGTAAATGAAATGATTTAAATTGAACATTGATTTGCTTAAGGTGTGTTTGCAAATGATATGGGCTGTGAATGATTTTAGATACGCTTAAAAACATATTTGATTCGTGAAAAGAAAAAAAAATTACAATAAGTTGACTGACTATCCTAACGTGCCACCCTTGTAGAGTATGTTCTCAACTATCGTTGGTATGTTCAGGAATATGCCCTATGAGTGTGGGGCGTTACAAGTTGGTATCAGAGCGCAAGCTTAGCATCTTATATGGGCATTTTTCAAAGCATATGTCAAGGTATATGTGTCTTAAACATGTCATAACATGCAGTGGCAACTGATCCTTAGTCTAAATCGCATTTACATAAGTCACACGCATGAACATTCACTAAGAAATTTGAGTTGTTAGAAATAACGAGAAGAATGATGATCTGTCAGAATGTAAGAAAATGAGGGTTTGTGGATATCTAGAAATAAGAAATACTACATAGTTCGATATGATAAATAAAGATTCCATGCATTTGTATTGGTAGATGTATCATTGAATGTGATATCAATATTGTACTGTGGTTATATATCTTTGAATTGATGTGGCTGTGAAAATATTTTCATGGATTGACTGAGAAAAGTAGAGATATAGATAGAAATGATAAGATTTAAAGTATGCAAGCTAAGTTGAAAGAAAACAAAATTTACTATGACATTGAGAGGTTGAACTTGGAATTGAAATGGTTGTTTGATTAATGTGATAAGAGTTATGATTTAACATAAGAATATGTAAGTAGATTTGAGATCAAAACTTCATGGTGGTTATACAGAATTGATTCAGAACATGCGCATGTAAGATGAAATAAATGATATCTGAGAGAAGAAATAAATAATAATGAGATAAGTAGAAGTCCTTAAGGTTAAGTTGATTTATTATTATGAGTACATATATGATAATGTGATTACCTTAATAAGAGATATTATTAAGTACCTATGTATGATATGTTTAGAGATGGTATAGGAAGTGATCTATGTCATATTGAATACTCTTTAGTCATAGTTCCCATAGTTAAAATTCTGAGATGACTCAAAGTAGCGCATGAAAGAATTTATAATGATCATTTGGGGGATAGATTAAAATTGTAAATGATGTTACTATATGTGATGAATTCGAGGAAAAAGGAAGGAAAAAGAAGTAAGGCACGATCATGGCATGGTCCCCACGATCGTGGTTGAAATTATTTGGTTATATTACGATCGAGGCAGAGTCCCCAAGATCGTGGCCAGTTTCACGAGCTTTTGTCACGATCGTGGGAAGGTCCACCATGATCGTGGCTAGGCACAAAGAGAGAAATGTTGTCTAGAACCAATTGAGATCAAGGAATCATTAGCGTAAGATATTAATTGATGACTTATCAAAAATACATTTCTAGATAAGATGTAATGATCTTGATGGTACATACCAAAGTATCAGAGTAAATGAATTTGCCTACTACTTTACTAAGCTTTATAAAAAAATATTCTGATAATGTAAGATATGATAGAAATTGATCTTATTAAGATATCATTAATAGTTAAAATTGATCTTACTAAGGTATTAAGAATGGCTGAAAAATGATGAATATAGTTGACTGATAAAGAGTATGTAAATAGTACAGATGATTGAAGAGAGAAATCTTCTTTTGATAGAGACTTTCATCGAATTATATCATGTAAATTAAAATTTCCATTTCTAGGAATGAATGACTATTAAACAAATCAGAAGTGAATATTAGAGTTAGTTAGAAATGGGACTTAGGCATAAAAAGATAAATATATTATAGAGAGTACACGTATTTTGTTTGATGTAAGGTAGCCTAATTACATTATTAGGTTTATGAATTTGAAGTGATACTATTGCTACTTCTAAAGGAACTTAGGTCCATAATGTATTCTATATTCGTATATTCAGAAGGTACAAGTTAGATTTGACGTCGTCTGTGTTCAGAAAATTGAGTCTTGTAAATAAATTGAAATGTGTGGAGAAACTAGTAAAAATGATCAGACATTAGAATAAGTCGATAAGAAATAAGAGGAAATCGAATGAACGGAGAAAATCATTCGAGAAAAGAAGTTAATTGGGAGATTGAGAAAAACATGAGATAATATTACCCTACTAGAGGAATTAGTTACTTAAGAATTTCGAGGACCAGATATGGCACATTAAGTTTTTTGTGATGCCTTTTTGGGTTAACAAATGCCCTCGGTAGCAATTATGGAATTAATGGATAAGGTGTTCCCACCTTACTTGGATCAATTAGTGACTGTGTTCATGAGATGATATTTTGAGTGTATTCGAAAAGTTGAGAGGAACATTTTGAGCACTCGAGTTTAATCTTACATATTATGAGTGATAAACAATTATATGCCAAGTTCAGTAAGAATGAATCTTGGCTTAATCAAGTAGAATGTTGGGTCATATAGTATCTGAAAAAGGCATATTGGTAGACCCAAAGAAAGTAGACGTAATAATGAAGTGGGAAACTCTGCGAAATGTGTCTGAGATTCGGAGTTTCTTAGATTAGATGGATACTATTGGAGGTTGTAGAGGGGTTTTACCGATCTCATCCCCTTTGAAAAAACTTCTAAGGAGGAATATGTCATTCTGATGGACTAATAAATGTAAAAAAGAGTTTTAAGGATGTAAAATACCGACTAATTACAACACTAGTGTTAACTATTCCATCTAGATCTGGAGGTTATGTAGTATATAGTGATGTTTCATGTCAGGAAATTAGGATGTACTCTGACGCAACATAGTAAAGTGATTACATATACATCGAGACAGTTAAGGTCTCATGAGTTAATTATTTGGTACATGATTTAGAACTTGCTACAATAGTAATTGCTTTGAAAATTTGGAGACATTATATGAAGGGTGAAACATTTCAAAATTATACAGATCATTAAAGTTTGAGGTATTTATTGAGTCAAAAAGAGTTAATTATGAGACAGAGACAATGCATAGAGTTACTTAAAGATTATGATTGTACAATTGAGTATTATCTGGTAAAGCTAATGTTGTATTTAATGCATTAAACATAAAATCCAATAGCAGTGTAGCATAAATTCAGATATTGAAGTTACCAAATCTAGTGCAATGAAGAGCATAGAATGTTGAGTTCAATTTGGGGAAAAACGAAGTATTATTATTAGCTACATTTAATTTAAGATCAGTTTTACATGAAAGGATTAGAAAAGCTCAAAGTGAGGATCCAAAATTTGTGAATCTTATTGAGAAATTGAAAGTGAATATGAATTCTGAGTTGAATTGGAAAATGATATATTGTGGTTAAAGCAAGGAATATGTGTAACCGATGTAGAAAATTTGAGAAAAGAAATTTTAGAGGAAGCACTCATAGAAGCTTATGCTATGCATCCTAGTACTACCAAGATGTATAATATGCTAAAACAATATTTTTGGTGGCTAGGGATGACAAAGCAAGTGGCTGAATGTGTGGTTAAATATTTGATTAACCAACAGATTAAGATTGTTAGAGATATGCTCAGAGCTTATATTTTGGAGTTTTTAGGAGCATGAGATCAATATATAGCTCTGATTGAATTTGATTATAACAATCATTATCACAGTAGTATCGGTATAGCATCGTATGAGGCATTATATGACAAAAAAAATCGTTCGCCTTTATATTGGGATGAAAAGGGCCTAAGGATTGTTGAAGGCCTAGAATTAAATCAAGATACTGTTGATAAGTAAAATTGATTTGTATTAGAATTTAAGTAAATAAATTTATAAGAGTTAAGTGGATTAACATTAATGAGAAATGGAATATCAAGTGGTACATAAAATGTTTATGAGATTATCGCTTTGGCAAGGTGTGATGAGGTTCGTTAAAAAAGGGTAAACTAAGCCTAAAATACATTATTCGATATGAAATTATTAAGAGAATAGGACCATTGACTTATGAGTTAGTCTTACCAACAAAGATGTCTCAGATTCATAATTTGTTACAAGTGATTATGCGTAGGAGATGTTGGTATGATCTGACATACGTGTTATCGACACAGGAAGTGAAATTGCGAGTAACCTGAGATATATTGAGGAACCTGTTAAGATAGTGGGGTATCTAAATAAACAACTGAAAAAAACGAGTGATTTCACCGGTTATAGTCATTTGGAAGAAATCATTCAAGTGAAGAAGTTACGTAGGAAAAACGGAGGAGAATATGAGAAAAAAATGCCCCCATCAATTTGATAAATCAGATAAAAATTTGAGGACGAAATTTCTTAAGGGAAAGCTAATTGTAATATTATGTTTTCCTATACAAAGGGTTAGAACCCTAGATAACTGTACATAAGAAATATTATAGAGAAAATAGGAAATGCATTTCATACTCATGCATAACCGTAGCATACACACACGCGTGAATTGATTTTGTACACATTACAATAACTGTTTATGTACTCATTTGACATTATCCAGGGTATAAATGATTTTAATGTGATTAAGATGTGAATAATGAATATTTTGTCTTAAAAATTAATTTGGTGAGTATAAATATTAATTTAGAATTTGTGGTGAAAATTTGAGAAATTTATGATATTTATGAGTATTTTTGGACTAGGAAAAATATCAAGTAGCAAGATAATTGATAAATGGTAGTAGAAATAAGCTACAAATGGCAGTAAAAATAATTGATATATGGCATTAGGATTTAATGATAAGTGTTATTGAAAATTGGGAGACAATTGGATTAGAAATTGGGAAACAAATGGACTGGTTATTAAAAAAACCAAGTGGGAATCATTAGAAGTAGACATGCAGGTTAGTGATAAGTGTCACTTGCCTGACACATATCTACCCCCATGAGATTAACCAAATTAAAAGACCATCTTCACTTTAATTGTCTTTCACCATTGCCAAATGCTCTCTTCAGTTCATTCTTTTCTTCTACTTTGATCTCTCAACTACAACACTCTCTTCTCACCCATTCCATGTTGATCCCTTGCTAGCATCTTCCATCACTAGCTACTTCAAAAATCTTTGTTGTCTCTTCTTCTTGATGAAACTTACCTATTTTAACTTGGTAAGATGTGATCGTGTAGCATAAGGAGTTAGGGTTTCTTGGAGATTTTGAAGAAGCTTTGAGTAAATCAAATAAGTTATACATTAATCTTCATGGGTTGTTGTAAATGAGACAAATATGGTGATTATTTTGGGATTGAATGATTATGAAAATGGTGTTGAATATATGTATGTCATGAATGAATAAATGGACATATTCATGTCTTATTTTTGTATAGTGATAAGTAATAATTTATGAGAAGAAATGTATATGGTGATTGGTTTGAGATAGCATGATCATGATAATTGAGTTAAATATATGCTGTAATATGGATGAGGAAATGAGTAAATTTATGTCATATTTTCGTATAAAGATGAGTAATAAATTATGATTCATATTAAAGATGTTTTGGAATAGATTGATATTGTAAATGGTGTATGAGAGTGTACAAAATTTTAATGAATGGGTGATGAGCATTAAAGAATAAACATGTGTGTATATGTCTGTTTTTAAGAGTATGAAAATAATGAGTTATAAGCTATTATGTAGATGAAATAGATTATGAATTAAGAGTATAATGAAGGTGAAAATTTTACTTAAGAAGGATGTTTATGTGATGTTCTTGAAAAGAGATGAACTAGGATGATAATTTAAAGATAATGTGATGATGAAAATGGTGTTAATAAAGTATGCTGAAATGTTAATGATGAATGTATATATATTGATGTTCTGTTTTTGTATGATTGATGAACAATAATGTATGATATTGTTGATAGGTGTTTTTAAGTTAAAATGGAGGTGAAAATGATGAGGAATTAAGTTAGGAATGATGAACTATGCATAAGGTGTTGAATATAGTAAGTAAAGAGTAAGAAATTTGGAAAAGTGCATGAAAAAGGGGTAGGCCACGATTGTGGCACCCATCCCACAATCGTGGAAAAATGTATTGACTTCTGTCACGATCGTGGGGAGGAATCCCATGATTGTGGGTAAGGTCTAGGAATGTCCATAAACGTGAGTTCTTCTTCTTTAAGTGATGTTTGAATAAATAAATGATAAGGTACTTTCCTATGGTGCATTTAGTTTTGAATGTGGCTTGAAATGAACCTAGTTTGATAATGAATTAAGTGATTAAATATGTGATATGTTTAGGGTGATAATTAAGGTTAAAACTAAATAATAGATTGACGATATAAATGTATCAAAAATCAGGAAAATTGGAGATGATATAGAAAAGAAAGTGATCTTATGAATGTTAATGTGATTCAAAGGAGATAAGTAAAATGTATTAAGTAAGAATGAAACGAGAACTTAGATATTATATGATCATATAATGCTAGAATTATATTGGTGAATGATGGATCGATGAGTTTAAAATAATCAACTATATTTGAGTTATAAACCTAAGTGCAAGCTAGACATACACAAATGAAGATGTTTAAATGATCAAGAGATTATTAGGGTTTTGTAAATATAGTGTCCTGGAAAGTAAGTGTATTTACATATAACTTAATTTTCTTCCATTTACAATATTGTAATGAAAATATTTATTATTAATAAAATAAAAAAGTTTGGTTTTATTTGTCTGAGCATAATATAACTAGTTATAAGGTACCAAGGTTCTTTTATAAGTAATATACATATACATGGAGATGTATAGGAAACACGTATATTATTAGAATCTAAATTAATTGATTCATAGTTGAATAATCAAGTTGGTCGCTTGATTATGATTTAAACTGTAGTGTTACGATTTATCTCAGTGTAAGTAAAGGAGTAAACGGGAATGAAGAGTTTCAAATCATGATAGTAGTTAACTATCGGTAATGGCACTAGTAAATGAATTTGGAATCGTGTATGTTTTTTAAAGAATAAAGTAGACCGTTACTTTAATCTTAAAACATACATCTTAGAATTCGTTTATTACGAACCACAATCTTGATGAGTAGTGAACTCATGTATGTTTCATTATAATTCTTGATATGATAAGAATGAATTTTTACAGGGTATCAATCCAGTGTTCACATGTTGGAATTATTAATTGAAACATGCATCAGGGAACATTCACTTAAATAAAGAGTTTATAGTGATATCATCACTTCTAGATGTTTTACAGAGATTGGTGATTAAACTGGCGCTAGTAATTTGATAGACTAGCTACCCATTAAGTCTTAACACCAAGATTAGATCTTGTGCGTTAATCATCATGTAGAGTGAAACGGAAGATATAGAAGGAAAAATCAACATAAGGGCAAAACAATAATTTTATCCTTTATTGTGTAAATGGCTATACTATGGCTCATAATAGAGTTTGCTACTGAACATCGTATTAATAAATTGAAATACGTTTTCTCATAATTTTAAATAATTCAAGAGTTCAACTAATTATTTTTAGTGGAATGACATTTGGTTAATAAGTCAGAATTAATTATAATGAGATTAAATTAATTTCGGGCATATTGAAGCTTGAATTATTTAAGTCCAATTAGATTCCCCACTTGGCTTCTAGGAAGGTTATCAAGGAAAGCAAGAAAAATAAACAGAGGTTACCGAAAAGAAAATGAGACAGCTTGGAAAGAATTGGATGAATTGGATTCGAGCCAATAAGATCGGAACAATTTAATTAAGAGTTAATTAAATTGAGTCTTAAGCCTATAATTAAATGTTGAGCTTACACTAATGAATTGTTAATTATCAACCTAAAGGAATTTTTAATATTGGGCTGAATTTTGATTTAATTAATTAAATTAATTGAATTAAAATCTAAATAAAATAAAATAAAAGAAGAGCCAAAACCGAATTATAGAATAAGGTAACGATCTTCTTATCATTAAATAGTTTAATGGTTAATTAAAGAATGGTGTGGTTTTAAAAGCATAAACGTGCAGCCCATTTTAGCATATTTTCATTAAAGAATGAAAAGGTGTTTTGTGTGGCTTTTGCTTTCTCCACTCTCATCCAACACATTCGGTCATGCTTATGTTTAAATGGATTTGATGGCCTTCTTTTTAATAACGTAAAAGTAGACCTTGGATAATAAGCAAACCATCGGTCATGCTTATTATTGTTGCAACAAAGAAAACACCCTAAGTGTTGGATGGAGGTGACGCAAGTCTTTTGGCTCTCCACTCACCCCAAAACCGTACAAGTGTTGTATGGAAGTGCATAAGGTTTTTAGCTCTTTGTTGCAAAATGAAGATGGGCATTCGGTTTGGCTCTTAACTCTCTTCCAAAAACGCTGTCTCAGAGATCGCAAAAGAAACTCTCTCCATTGGCTTTTTCAAGCTAGCCGAATATAACAAATGAGAGTGTCTCATTTGTTGTTTTTTTTCAACTAGCTGAATATAGCAAAAGTTTGCTATACATTTTTATTATCCTTTTCCACCAAAAGATCTTGATAACCAAGCTATCTAAGAAGAACAAGTGATAGATCAGATTGGTTGAGGACACAGCAGTGAAGAGTCAAAGCTGTAGCTAAGAGTCAGTAAAAATTCCGATCTTGTTCTTATTTTATTTGTTTTCCTTATACCGTATCATGTATGGATTAAAACATGTGGATTTGGTGTTACGCTTCCACTATATTTTGATTTGGAAAAAAGTTTTTGAAATCTATTATTTAGCCAAACCAAGCATGTTTTTTGTTTTAGATCCAACAATTGGTATTAGAGCCAGTTTTATTATGCATGATTTGGTTCCTATATGTTGCATGGGTTGGCAATTATATTAAATTATGTATGCTGCAATTTTTTTCGATAAAAATATATGTTGTACATGTTTTGTTTTGCTCTTTTGGTTGTCTATAGAAAATCGATTTACCTTGTAATTTTTCTTTGATTGGTTTGTAACAAGGAGGTTGGCTTATCATCATCATGTTTCGTCCTTGTCTTAATTTTTCTATTTTCATTTTTTTACTATAAAAAATTCTGTAATTTTGAAGACGGAGTAGCCATGGATCGAAGAAAAGAAGGTAAATGTTTTCAGTTTTTATTTTATGTTAATGATAGTTTTTATTTTGATTAAATTCTGTTAATTCTTGATTTTTTTCAAGTGCTGGAATTTTTTTACTACTTACAAATCATATATTTTTTTAAAAATGCCATTAACTCATTTTTACCGAATGGGCAAGGTCGTGCAAGCGAAGAGTTCGAAGAGAAAGATCCAAGTCCAAGAAGAATTTCTTGAGTCTAAAGGCCTTGTAATTTTCTAAGATGGAGAACCAAAAGTAGTTATTTATTTCATGAGATGAATGGATGCAAATAATATGTGATATTTTATGAATTTATGCCATTTAGAAAAATTGCCAACCTTTGGCTTTGCCATGCTTCATTATGTATGAGATATATAATGAAACAATATAGGACAGTTAATAAATTGCATCTAGACAAGATGGTAATTTTTAAAACTTAAAAACTGAAAAAGATTGAGTGGGAGAGGATACTCTTGTGAGAGTCCACGGTCTCCATAAGATGATCCATTTGTATGTGGTGAAGTGTTACTTCCCACCGAAGGACGTAAATCCTAGATCTTGCATGGTTTGGGTCTCCTAAAGGATAAGTCTACTCATTAGTAGCAAATATGACCTCTCACCGAGACATGGTTTGCAAGTACCTTTAGTGGATGAATTAAATGGTTACACATTCAACATGGTTTATCAATAACCTACCTACCGTAGCTCTGTTGCTAATTGCATGGACCAAATTATGGCACTTCTCAAAGAGTTAGGCATGAAGATGCTTGGTAGCTTTTTGAGTGGGAGGGTCTCAGTTTTTCTTTTAATGGATAAGATGGCCACCATCACTTAATCTGTTAATGATGAGAAAAATAACCGTCGTATAAAGATTTATTTTTTAAAGTTTTGTTAAATCTATTATCATGCATACATGCATCATGATTTTATACAAAGTTCCAATAATTTTGACTAGTATGCTCATTCTTTAATAATTTATATTTTCAGACATAATTACCATAATATGAATCCACTCACAATGCTATTGATTAATAACAAATTGAAAAACAGAGAAAATTTTGATGAATGAAGACGTAACCTCGACATCGTTCTCCAATATGAATGAATTTCATAAGTATTAACAGACAATGAGCCTACACCTCTGGGTGAAAAATCAACTCCTGAGCAAGTCCAGCAACATGAGCGACGACAGCATATTGATAAGACTACCAAGTACTATATTCTGGCTTCTGTCAGCGCAATGTTGCAGAAGCAACTTGTAGGCATGCAAAATGCCGGTGCAATGGTCCATCACCTACAGTGGAAGAGGAACTACGCGGCCTACCTTGAGACCCTTAAGAGCAAACAAGGTATTGGTTTCCTAAGTTTGTTAGGAACTAGAAACTTGGTAGATTTATCTGATTCTTGGATATTAGATTTAGGAGCCACTGACCAAGTTTTCAATTCCATATAGGGGTTCCAGCAAAGGAAAAGACTGCTTAAAGACCAGTTTCAAGTCAAGATAGAAGAGGGATCCTACGTTTCGGCAGAAGCAATAGGAGTGGTTATCTTAGACTTTCCTAGTGGTCATAGGTTATTTTTAGAGGATGAATATTACATCCTAATGGTTATAAGGAACATGATTTTTGTTTTTTGTTTAATAAAATCTGGTTATTCCTTATATTTTGAAAAAGTTGTTTCAATATATGAGAATAAGGATTTTATTTGTAATGCGGTAATTAAACAGGGATTGTTCTTTATAGAACCTATAACAAGCTCAGTAAACACTACAAAATTAATAAAATCAAGAAAATCCAATGACTATAGCATTAATTCAAAATATCTGTGGCACTTAAGGATGGGTCATGTCAATCGGAAAAGATTTGAAAGGTTAGTGAAGGATGGGATCCTTATGGGCTTAGACAATAGTCCATTACCCACTTATGAGTCTTGTATTGAAGGAAAGATGACCAAGGCTGCATTTCCTTTCAAAGGAAACAGATCTGAATCCACGTTGGACCTGGTAGACACTGATGTGTGTAGGTCTATGAACATACATGCTAGAGGAGGTTATGAATACTTCATGACCCTTATAGATGATTACTCCAGACATGGTTATCTATATTGAATGCACAAAAAGAGTGAATCCTTTGAAAGGTTCAAAGAATTCAAAGATGAAGCTGAGAAGCAACTTGGTAAGCCATTAAAACAACTTCGATTAGATCGAGGTGGTGAGTACTTATCTGGAGAGTTCCAACAATTCCTAATTGATATTGGAATTGTTTCCAATTTGTCAGCTCTCAGAACACCTCAACAGAATAGTTTAGCTAGGAGGAGGAATAAGACTCTATTGGAAATGGTAAGATCAATGATGTCTTACGCTAGCCTTCCTGAATCGTTATGGGGATATGCCATACAAAGAGAAACTTATCTTCTTAACTTTGCTCCATCCAAATTGGTGCCTAAAACACCTAGGGAGTTGTGGACTGGACAAGTGCCTTCATTGTGGCATTTGAGGACTTGGGGCTGCCCAGTCCATGTTCTAAGGCCAGAATCCACAAAGATGGAACCAAGGTCAAAAGTATGTTTGTTTGTAGGATATCTTAAAGGGACAAGAGGGGTACTATTTTTCATTTCTTAGGATATAAACGTATTTGTGTCGAAAAATGCGACCTTCTTGGAGGAAGAATTTATAAGAAATCATAAAGGAAGAAGTGAAGTAGTACTAAAGGAGTTAGCTATTTCATCCAAATCAAGAGTTGATTTTGATATAGTGGAATAAGATGTTGAAATGGATTCATGAGTTTAATCGAAAGAGCAGCCTGAACGTCAAGTAGTGCCTAGACGTAGTGGGAAGGTTGTGAGACAACCAGACAGGTATCTATGTCTAAGATAAGGCATAATTGCCATCTTAGACTAAGAAGTAACGAATCCCATTACTTATACACAAGCTATTAATGATGTTGATGTAGAAAAATGGCTCAAGGAAATGGAATCAAAAATAGATTCCATGTACGCCAACGAAGTCTAGATCCTTATAGATTTAACACTAGGAGTAAAAGCCATAGGGTGCAAATGGATCTTTAAAAGGAAGAAAGGATCAGATGAAAAAGTAGAGACCTTTAAATCTAGATTGGTAGCTAAGGGATATACTTAAAAGGAAGGAATAGGCTATAAGGAGACTTTTTCTCTGGTTGCCATGCTTAAGTCCATCAGAATTCTTTTGGCCATAGCAACTTATTTCAATTATGAAATATGGAAAATGGATGTCAAGACCATATTTCTTAGTGGGGATCTTGAGGAGATGATTTATGTGGTCCAACTAAAAGGATTCGTTGAGCCAGGTAATGAGCATAAGGTATGCAAGTTGCAAAGGTCCATTTATGGACTTAAGCAAGCATCTAGGTCTTGGAACATTAGGTTTGATAAGGCTATCAAAACCTATAGATTCATACAAAACCTAGATGAGCCTTGTGTCTATAAAAGGATACAAGAAGGTAAGGTTACTTTCTTAATTCTGTATGTCGATGACATTCTACTCATTAGGAATGATGTAGGAATGTTATCTACGGTCAAGCGATGGCTGAACGAATTGTTCTTAATGAAGGATATAGGAGAGGCTAACTATTTTATAGGGATCAATCTTATAAGGGATCGTAAGAATAAGCAGATAGTCTTGTCTCAACTGACCTACATTGAGAACATTCTCAATAAGTTTGCCATGCAGGATTCCAAGAGGGGTTTTACACCTACTAGACATGGAATCAAACTTTCAAAGGAGCAAGCACTTAAGACCCAAGAGGAGGTCGAACGTATGCACAACATTCCATATGCTTTAGCAGTTGGAAGTTTAATGTATGCCCTGCTTTGCACTAGACCAGATATCTGTTACGCAATGGGACTGGTAAGTAGATTTCAGTCCAATCCTAGAATGGAGCATTAGACTGCGATTAAATGCATACTGAAGTATCTTCGTAAGACGAAGAGTTAATGCTTGTTTACTCTAGAAGTGACCTTATTCTGACGGGATATACAGATTTCGATTTCCAATCAGATGTTGAATTAAGGAAACTAACTTCTGGTTCTATATTTACTTTGGGAGGTGGAGCTATAGTCTGGAGGAGTGTCAAGCAATCTTGTGTTGCTGATTTGACTATGGAGGTCGAGTATGTTGGCACTTGTGAAGTAACAAAATAAGCAGTCTCGCTCCACAAGTTCCTAAAGGATTTGGAGGTAGTTCCTAAGGCGAAAAAAAGTCATTACACTTTATTATGATAATAGTGGGGCAGTGGCTAATTCTAAAGAACCTCAGAACCACAAAGCTGCCAAACATATTGGGAGAAACTATCATCTCATAAGAGAGACAATACAACGTGGTGAGGTGGATGTGATAAAGATTCCCACATAACAAAACTTTGCTGATACGTTCACAATGATGCTATCACAGAAGAGTTTTGAGGGTCACCTAGAAGGCATGGGAATGAGGGATAAGTCAAACTTGCTTTAGGGCAAGTGGGAGATTGTTAGGGTTATGCAAATATAGTTCCCTGGAAAGCATGTGTATGTCCATATAACTTAATTTTCTTCCAGTTACAGTATTGTAATGAAAATATTTATTATTAATAAAACAAAAGAGTTTGGTTTTATTTGTCTGAGCATAATAGAACTAGTCATAAGGTACCAAAGTTCTTTTGTAAGTAATATACATATAAATGGAGATGTATGAGAAACATGTATATTATTAAAATCAAAATTAATTAATTCGTAGTCGAATAATCAAGTTGGTCGCTTGAATATGGTTTAGACTATAGTGTTGCGATTTACCTCTGGGTAAGTAAAGGAGTTTACTTTAAGGAAATGATGAGTTTCAAATCATGATAGTAGTTAACTACCAATAATGGCACTATTAAATGAATTTAGAATCGCTTATGTTTTTTAAAGAATAAAGTAGGTCGTTACTTTAATCTTAATACATATACCTTAGCATTCATTTATTATGAACCACAATCTTGATGAGTGCTGAACTCATGTGTGTTTCGTTATAATTCTTGATATGATAAGAATGAATTTTTACAGGGTATCAGTCCAATGTCCACATATAGAAATTATTAATTGAAACATGCATCAGGGAACATTCACTCAAATAAAGAGTTTAGAGTAATATCATCATTTCTAGATGTTTTACGGAGATTGGTGATTAAACTGGCGCCAGTAGTTTGATGGACTAGCTACCCATTAAGTCTTAACACCAAGATTAGATCTTGTGTGTTAATCACCATGTAGAGTGAAACAGAATATATAGAAGAAAAAACCAACATTAGGGCAAAACGACAATTTTATCATTTATTGTGTGGATGACTATAATATGGTTCATAATAAAGTTTGCAATTGGACATCGTATTAATAAATTGAAATACATTTTCTCATAATTTTAAGTAATTCAAGAGTTCAACCAATTGTTTTTAGTGGAAGGACATTTTGTTAATAAGTTGGAATTAATTTTAATAAGATTAAATTAATTCCGAGTTTATTCGAGCTTGAATTATTTAAGTCCAAATAGATTCCCCACTTGGCTTCTAGGAAAGTTATCAAGCAAACCAAGAAAAATAAATGGAGGTTACCGAAAAGAAAATGAGATAGCTTGGAGGGAATTGGACGAATTGGATTCGGGTCAATAAGACCGGAATAATTTAATTAAGAGTTAATTAAATTAAGTCATAAGCCTATAAGTAAATGTTGGGCTTACACTAATTAATTGTTAATTATAAGCCTAAAGGAACTTTTAATACTAGGCTAGATTTTGATTTAATTAATTAGATTAATTAAATTAAAATCTAAATAAAATAAAATAAAAGAAGAGCCAAAATCGACTTGTAGAATGAAGTAATGCTCTTCTTATCATTAAATAGTTTAATGGTTAATTAAAGAACGGTATGGCAGTGGATAGTAGCCATTCTTTTGATTAAAGAATGAAGTTAACGTTTTTGCTCATAAATTATTAAATAGTTTAATGGTCGTTTTAAAAGCATAAACGTGCAGCCCATTTTAGCATATTTTCATTAAAGAATGAAAAGGTGTTTTGTGTGGCTTTTGCTCTCTCCACTCTCATCCAATATATTCAGTCATGCTTATGATTAAATGGCTTTGATGGCTTTCTTTTTAATAACGTAAAAGCAGACCTTGGATAATAAGCAAACCATCAGTCGCTTATTATTATTGCAACAAAGAAAACGTCCAAGTGTTGGATGGAGGTGATGCAAGTCTTTTAGCTCTCCACTCAGTCCAAAACCGTACAAGTGTTGCATGGAAGTGCATAAGGTTTTTAGCTCTTTGTTGCAAAATGAAGATGGGTGTTCGGTTTGGAACTTTACTTTCTTCCAAAAACGTTTTTTCAGAGGTAGCAAAAGAAGCTCTCTCCGTTGGCTTTTTTACAGTGTTTTGAAAACCGGACCGAACCGGCCGGTTGGACCGGTGAACCGGTGAATCGGAGTATAAAACGGTCCGATTTAGCCCTTATTTTTTGTGAGTGATTGACCCGTTCATTTTACAATTGGACCGGTAAAAACCACTGAACCGGTGAAAGAAAAAACCGGCCGGTTCATTTAAAATGAAGAGTTTTCCTTTAAAAATCAAAACTTTTACAACTATGGTGAATAAATATTATGATTATTGATCTTTTTTTTATCTTTTTGATGAAATATGACTAGTGAGCTTTGTTATCTTATTTTGTGTTGTGTTGGTGAACTT
>JANQBM010000222.1:27408498-27428863 GCA_025594535.1 Erythroxylum domingense | reverse complement strand
GACTAGTTGCAATAATGAATGCAAAATCAGGCGTTCCATAAAATTGAGAATGGAGATAGCACATTTTTTTGGTATCATAATTGACACCATAAAGGTCCCCTATATAATGTGGACGAGGTACAACCTTAAAATTAGTGGTGAATTTAGAAACTAAAGTAAGTACTTAATTAGTAATAATCAGTGGATATGGCCCTTCCATAATAATAGAAGTGTTAGTCTCATAATGGAAGAGTTGCCTATGCTAGGAAGGAGAGCATAATGAAATTCAGTAGCTAGCAGACAAATCAAGGAAGTTCAACACAAAATCCTGAAAAACACTTTTATAGACTACCCAGAACACAAGGCAGGAGTGGACAACCTTAGTATGGGATAGTGACATCAATTCAACTCACTCACTCATCTTGTGGTTGGAAATCAATTGAGGGTTGATTACGAGAGAGAAGATCAAGTTCTCCATTAACAATTTGAGATGTGAGTTGATCTCCATTAACAATTTGAGATGTGAGTTATGTAATACTGAACTGGAGAATCTGGAATAAATGATGATAAGATGCAAGTATACCTAACAAGTCTAGGGTCGAATGCAGCTTATTCTCAATATAAACAGACCAATGGACACTTGGACTGAAACTATTACTTGGATGGGGAAACTTAGAGTGCATAATACAGATGACCTCAAAGCAGTCAAGTTAAGTTAGGTAGCCTGGTGTACTACATATGAAAAGAACGTAATTGCAGAGTTTTCAAACAAGAAAGAAAAAGCATTGAGCTGGTTAGAATAGTGATGAGCAACATGAAGAGAAGATGAGAATTAGAGTGATACTGGTCTACGTAATCTCACAATTGTCCCTTCGATTTCAAGTTGTAGATGGTTACTAAGAATCAAAAATCCCTGTAATCTTGATCTTTTGGATTATTTTAGACTTTTTGTACTATAAACTGTATATATATTTTTATATAATGAAATCGTGTAATTTTGGGGGGAAAAAAAAAAAGATTTTGCCTAGGCGGTTGAACCATAGTGGACGATGGGGGTTAAATATTCCGAGAAGCCTTGATGCTTGGACTCAAAATATAGAGCTCGTATTCTTTGCGAGACAATTTTTCCTTATTTTCATGCGGATCAGTTGTTATAGGTCAGATGCAGTAGTGGATTGGTTCGTGAAAATATTGTTCTCGATCCACATGGAATACATAAAACAACTGAACATGAGTTCGAAGAAAGTAGCATCATTCTTGTAGCTTCTGGTGACGCTAACTACCCATCCAATAGTGTAATCCGAATTGAGATCTTGTAGATGAAAGTTATAGTACGAAATGAGATCACATAACCACAACGAACAAGGACGAAATTTGGGACATTATTTGTGAACCAAAGCAAACCGTGTCATACAACCGTATGGTCTACATCACTCGTGATAGCTTTGTCAGAGAGAGAGGCCGACGAAGTTTCGATCCAGATGACTTGTCCTCTTTCATGCGATTGGTTTGTAACTAAAGAGATTCTCTCTAATTCTGACAAAAGCTAAAGAACTAGTTAGTGTACTGTAGACTTCAAAGGTCAAGAGATTCCTAAGACAAATTAAATGAACTATAATTAGTCTTATTCAAAGCTGTGAGTATTCCCTTGACAAATTACGAAATATAAAACTGGAAGACATGCTTAATTAAAAGGATTAGTAGAACCTACTTTATTTATGATGACGTGACATGTACATTAGCACATATACATATACACGATGCGATGCTAGTACTGAAAGTCCCGCGATTTCTGATAGCCAATTATTAGATTATGTGTTAGGTGATGGGAATTTGCATCTGATATATTTAAAAGTGGAACAGTACAATACTTCTGAGTCCACTCCTGACATTCATATATTCTAATTAATTTAGCTTAATCAGTAAAATAAGTAGGCAAGCAATGTTGAAAGCGCAACAATTGGGTGTGCCAAAAGTAGGGGCTGAAGGAACGGAGGCAGCACTCACTATCTCCAACACTAGGCTGTTGGATCGATGGAGGGGGAGCCTTTCAACTTTCAATTCCAACTCCTCTTCAAAGCAACTAATTTCTCTTTTTCACTCATTCACTATTCACTTATTATTAATCAATACTTCACATGTTATGTTGGCTTTTAATTATTCCACCTTCCGCATCAATTAATTAGAACGACACCAAGGAAGCAAATTCTAAATTTACACTTGGGAGCTTTTGTTAATTGATGTGACAAAATTTTAGTAAATTTAGGCTCAAGAAATCTGTCCACCCACATGTATCTGTTGATAGTAAGAATGGTAGTGAAGAAGTTACATTGTGTTGGTTCTGAGAAGTGAAATTCTTGATAGGTATACGACGTCTAGAATTGACATAAGAATTTTGTTGACACTTTGCAGTGGCAGCTTGCTTCGTGATTGTTTCGGCCATGCTAAGGCCAAAAGAAGAGACAGATAAAGCACAAACCTACCATGAATTCTTGGTCTTCGTCTTCATGCAAAATGAAAATATATCATCTCAAAAAAATGGGATTATACTATTAATGATCTTTAAAGAAGTGGGCTTTGACTTTAGGGAGAAATTAGAGATGGGAAAAAAGAGCAGGGCGCGGAGTGAACTAAAAGCGAAAGAGGCAAAGAGAACCAAAACTAATTGAAGCAATATTATCCACCACTTCTCCAATGGATTGCATGATTTAAGAATGACCCACTTCATGCAACATCTTGCTAGATTTTCAACGGTTGTGTTAAGTGTTAACCCCACTTCACTATCCAAATGAAGAATCGCACCTCCTGACAAAACACTATCACAAACAACCGAGTAGAGGAAAAATAAAGAGGACCGCAAGATCAGCTTTTCATGCTGGCCAATGGTTCTGAGGACTTTTTACTTAAAAACAGCTGCCTGTTGCATGTTATTCCGGTGTCCCTTCATGTTCCTCCTCCCGAGTTTCCGTGTCATTTCATTAATCCTAGGTATATTGTTATTTAGTTGAGTATTTAATACTTCACAACATTTTGCTAGTCTTTACTATATATATTACAAACAAAAGGGATAGATAATGAGGTGGGTTAAAATCTTGATGATCAAGTTATAAAGTATTAAAATGGCTATCTAACTAGTTCTTCCCATTAAAGAAATATATACAAATATAGTGACGAGAATCTCATTGCGGAGAGTCTATATATATGTTAGACAAGTTGAGGATAGACAAGTTGAGGGGAGGCCACTGTCTCAACTTGTCTAAAAACTTTGATAAGCTGGCAGCCTACCTCAGAAGCTATCCAAATCACAAGATAGGTCGTGATTTAGAGTGTGTTCAGCTTGGTCACCGAAGATTCAGTATAGCAGAGAAGTAGCAAATATCATAAACAAAGTGAGTCTGTGAAACCATGCAAATTGACTCTAAATGCTTTACCAGTTATCTATTAAATTAGTGTATCCATTTCAGATTCGTGGTTCTAATCTGTTGATATTTATTGGTTACATATTCAGATTCCCGAGCTGGAGACCATGAACGTGGAAGAAGAAAGGGAGAAGAAGGAGATTGATGATGAGAGAGAGTCTGACGTGGATGAACCACAAATTGAACCAGAACTTTCAAGAAGACAGCAACCATGGACGGAGCAAATCACAGTGAGAGGAGTGATAGTAAGCATATTTATAGGGGCCATCTACAGTGTTATAGTCATGAAGTTGAACCTCTCAACCGGGATGGTTCCAAATCTAAACGTCTCAGCTGCTCTTCTTGCTTTTGTTGTTGTCCGAACATGGACAAAGCTGGCACACAAGGCAGGATATGTCACCAAACCCTTCACTCGCCAAGAGAATGCTATGATTCAGACAAGTGCAGTTGCCTGCTTCAGCATAGCTGTTGGAGGTTTGAACTTTGAAACTTTGGCTTAATAAGACATTTACAATTTACAGACACGCACACCCTGTAGAATTTTGATTCTCTAATTCAGAAGATTACCTAGTTGTTACTTTGGAGTACAGGTGGATTTGCTTCTTATCTTCTGGGATTAAACAAGAAGACTTATGAGTTGTCAGGAGTTCAAACTGAAGGGAACTCCCCAAATGCTGTAAAGGACCCAGAGTTTGGTTGGATGACTGGCTATCTTTTCGTAGTTTGTTTTGTTGGACTTTTTGTCTTAATTCCACTCAGAAAGGTACTAAAACTCTAATACCTTCTGCTCTCCACATAAATTACTGACTACAGGATCTTCCAAATGCCTTTCCCGCTTTTTCTTTGAAGATACTATGTAGTGGAGAAAACAGTGGGGATCTTAATATCATGGCTTAACAGTTCCTTAACGCTATAATTCACACATAAATTCTCTTTGAATTAGTACAAATTTATTGAGATAAACTGAAAGTACATGTTTTTTCAACCTCACAATGAAATGAATGAATCAGCAGACATTTCTATTTGAAAAAAGTTCTGTTCTTTAAACATATTTTGTTTGCTTTTAATTTGTTTATTGAATCGAACGATTTGACATGGTTCTGTTGGGCAGATCATGATAGTAGACCTGGGGTTGACTTATCCAACTGGCATGGCAACTGCTGTTCTTATCAATGGATTCCACACCCGAAGCGACAAGATGGCCAGGTAACCAAAGTTTATAATAGGAATAAATTGTTCGCTGATCTACCAACTCATCACCATGAACAAAACGCTTGCTTTTCGTTTTCCTTATTATTGCAGGAAACAAGTCCGTGGGTTCATGAAGTACTTCTCAATCAGTTTTTTGTGGGCACTTTTCAAGTGGTTTTATTCTGGGAAAGACTCGGAAACATGTGGATTTGCAGACTTTCCTGTACTCGGGTTGCAAGCTCGCAAGTTCACGTATGTGTCAATTAGCATATCTATGTCATACCCATACATTCTCGTGACTAATTGTTTTTTCATCTCAGATTTTACTCCGATTTTAGCACTACGTTTGTGGGAGCTGGGATGATTGTTTCCCATCTAGTGAACATATCTTTGCTTATAGGAGCTGTCCTCTCATATGGGATAATGTGGCCACTTATTGGTCAACTTAAGGGACACTGGTTTCCTAATAGCCTGGAAGAAAGCAGCATGAAGAGCATATATGGTTACAAGGTCTCTCGTACACACACATAAGTTTACATAAAACAAAATTTATGATTCTTACCGAATTAACCAATTTGAGCAGGTTTTTATATCGGTTGCTCTCATCCTGGGAGATGGGCTCTACAATTTCGTTAAGATAATGGGTTATACAATCATCAATATCCATGGCAAAATGAAATCAGGTAATTAAAGATCGATTAACGTTGTAGAATTATAACATCCCTATTAAAGAACTTCACTTCCTATCAGACGTCAGCGATGAAAACAGAGGTCTTGAAGATCTAAAACAAAACGAACTCTTCCTCAGAGAGAAGATACCCATGTGGATAGGAGTCGTTGGGTACATAGTCTTCTCAATTATGTCCATAGTTGTTGTGCCAATCATATTCCCTCAGCTCAAGTGGTACTTCGTTGTTGTTGCTTACATTCTTGCACCATCCCTGGCCTTTTGCAACGCTTATGGAGCGGGCCTAACTGATATGAACATGGCGTATAATTATGGCAAGGTGGCTCTCTTTGTACTAGCTGCATTGGCCGGTAAAGAAAACGGCGTCGTGGCAGCACTAGCTGGGTGTGGGATCATTAAATCAGTTGTTTCGGTTGCTTGCATCTTGATGCAGGATCTGAAAACAGGCCATTTGACGTATACCTCTCCAAGGGCTATGTTCTTGAGCCAGGTTATTGGTACTACAATCGGCTGTGTTATGACTCCTCTAAGCTTCTTCCTGTACTATAAGGCATTTGACATTGGAAACCCAAACGGGGAGTTCAAAGCTCCTTATGCATTAATTTACAGGAACATGGCAATTCTAGGTGTTGAAGGGTTCTCAGCTCTGCCCCGCCATTGCTTGCAGCTCTGCTACGGCTTCTTTGCTTTTGCGGTAACAGTCAATCTGCTGAGAGACATTTCACCACCAAAGCTGGGGAAATGGCTGCCACTTCCAATGGTTATGGCTGTTCCCTTTCTAATTGGAGCTTACTTTGCCATTGATATGTGTGTCGGAAGTTTGATTGTATTCGTGTGGCAAAAGCGCGACCCCAAGAGAGCAGAGTTGATGATTCCAGCAGTTGCCTCTGGATTGATTTGTGGAGAAGGGCTCTGGACTCTTCCTGCCGCTATTCTAGCTTTGGCAAAAATAAAGCCACCTATGTGCATGAAATTTGCCTCTCCACAATAAACAAACCCACCAGTGTACCCAAGAATCATATAAATGCAATGCAAGTATAAAATAGGTGCCATGACACGTAACATTTCTTTTACAGTTTGCTATTTCAACCTTCGGTTCAGTATCCGTGTCTTTTACTTGAAGTTGTGGGAGGAAGGAAACGAAAAGAAATAACGAAACACCAAGAACTATGAATAAAAGCTGAAAAATGGAAAGGGAAGTGAAACATACGGCCTCGTTTGGTATTTTTAGCGGTTTCAAAACTTTTAGCTCAGTGAACATATAAAACATGTGATAGAAATATTTAGTAATTAACTGATTGGATTGTCACAAGTAACGAATCTCAAGAAGCCGTTCCCAAGAATGGGTCAGTGTGCCCTTATAATTCATCATTTAATTCCCTTCACCTACGATGCTTTATAACAAACAGCATAAACGACTTCTACCAGTGATTTTTCGTTAGTGAAATTCCCTTTAAATTGCAAATATCAACACAATGTGCAAGCACCAAATTCCCTTTAAAGGAATTCCAAAACCTTAGGATGTCAAGTGAACATTAGATCAAATTAATTCCACCTATTCTACTTCATTGAAAACGGAAAATTTCTAGGGAGTAGGGAATACAAGTAAATGTACATCTGATTGATAACGTATGAGAAAGTATAAAAATTTTATAATGTACAGAACCCTTATTTAGATCATCAAATTCAATACATCAATCATTACTCTTGATACAACTCTGCAGTTCGCTGAGGTAATACATAAGAAGTAATCAACCTGTTATAATACCTGCCAGAACTTCACTCTTTCCTCGAGCATATATTGTGTAAACTAGGCGGATAGCGTCCAGCCATCCATCTAAAGATTCCCATGAGTCAGCAATCTGCAACATCAATGCGAAGATCAACCAATAGTTATTTGTGTAAAAGTAGCCCCATAACTAAATAAAACATCCTAGAACTCAAAATCAAGTTTAATGCACTTCCCAAAGTCATTCAAGGCAGCCAAAAATGAACTATATTTGAAGTACTAAAAATAGAAAAACTCATTTTAAGTTCTCTACATACATTTTAGATTAGTCATGGATGGATTTGCTCATAGCAACCCAAAAAAAAAAGTTAAGGAACTAAGAAATCCTTCAAAACTGAATTGTTTTTGAGCTTTTCCGTAGCAACTCAGATCATTGTATTTGAGCTATGCCACAGCAACTCATTATCTATATTCTGCTCTGCCATAGCAAATCATTTTTACTACTCTTCATGTTTTCTACTGCCCAATGTATTTTCCGCTACATTTATCCATATATGACTACACTATAAACAACCAACAAGTGCTATCAGAGATCCCAAAAAAAAAAAAAAATCAACATGCATTGTATGCTGAGGAACATGAAAGGAGATTCAAAGAAAGAAAAAGGCAAAAAATCTGTCATTTTCCTAACAATCTTGTCGGGCAAAATAAAGTCAGTTTCCTGCTTGATGCTGATAAAACGAACTACGTTTGTATTAGAGTATCGGAAACTCATCAGTGGCACACATTTTTTGTGCAAACAAATGGCTCACATGGCCGGGGCTGAAATAATCAGCAGCTCTGTGTTATTGCTGAGAGGGTTGCAAAATAATTAGCATTCTCAGTAGGTTCAAGTGTAAAAGGTCAGACAAGTTTTAAAAGCAGCGAATACATATCTACAATTAGTTTATGAGGAACTCGATGAATTATAAATCAGGTAATGGATAAGAATTTACAATAATTTCATTAGTACAACAATCATATTTTTGCCATGTTATATAAATCATATTTTTGCCATGTTATATAAATCAAATTTGATTATAATGGTTAAAGCATAAAATATGTCTTTTCAAAAGTTAAGTAGATGCAAGCTTAACCTTTGAGCACAATGAATACTGTTTTACAAATATATAAATCAGCACATCTGATGACGTACCAAGAAAACTGGTCCATTAATTGTGTCAATACAGAGGCCTGCACCAGGTGGCAGTGTCAGATCAGCACATGCTGAAACAGATACAATATCTGGAACATCAATTTTGATTAGCTTCTTGTCACCATTTGTTACATCTCCCGTTCTCCCTGAAAAATTCTGAGGTGTCTGCTTTTGCTCCAATTTGCTAACCTGAATGGAGAATTTATCATGATCTAAAATAATAAAGAGAGAGAAATTCAAAAGTGACAGATAAATATGAGAAGCAATTTCCAAAAGATCTCATGCTCGTACATGTTACTGACTTATTGTCAAATGAGCATATAGCCTCTTTTTTGCCATCTCATAGATCATTTTCACAAAAACAGATAACAGACTTTTAAATCAGCAGGTCAAGTATCATTATGATTTACTAAAAATATTGAACACATGTATTTTTGCATACTTCTTCCCTACAAAATCCTTCAGATTTGATCTGATTTTCCTTGCAAGAATAACATAAGCCTTTTTACTACCGAGGAAGCTTAGTAGAAATTAACACCCACTTGAATAACTTTTTCATCCTGAGGACTGACAATCTGTAACTGCCAGAGATTGGACCTAATATGTGTGGAAGAAAACAATGCAGATTCTCCTTGAAATCACTTTCATTTCCAGATATATATTGAGAATTGTGATTATAATCTCATTGGATAAGTGAGCACAACTTGAAACAATCATACATTACCTGTTGAAGGCCTTCATGATTCAAAACAAATTGAGATCTCTTCCAATCATTATGGGGAGCAATGGGTTTCCCCGCAGGCGGTGCAGTCAGATATCCAACTTTAAGATACGGTAACCGTAACTGTCAAGTATTGGACCAGATCAGATTTTATAGTTAAAATCCCTCCAACCACATGACTTACAATCAATAGTAGTTATTACTACATTAACATTTTTCTCTTTCATTTTCCAGACCTAATGGAGAACCGGTTTAGGTATCGTGAATTTGCATTTTGGCTACACATGACTACATTAGTATTTAGCTCTTCCATTTTTGGACCCAATAGAGGACCAGTTTAGTTATCATGAGTTTTCTCTTTGTTCACGTGTCAATTTTAAGAAATGGTAGTTTAGGGTGGTCATGTGGGTTGATTCCCAATGCAAAGTGAATCACTGAGGAGCCGTGTGAGATGAAAGACTCATGGACACTTTTGAATGAGGGAAAGAAGTTGGGAATATTCTTTTCGACTTTCTCTCTTCCACTCCAGTCTTTGCTTTTCTTTTTGTTAATCTAGAAGTAACTGCTTCAGCTGCAGCCACTCATTTTTTATATTCCTTCTTAATTCTTATTAAATGAATGCATCTTCTTCTTGCAATCCTAGCTATTCGAAGCATTAGTGAGGAATCTCATTGCTATTACCCAAACAAGCATGAAACTATGCTTGCATATCTGTCAATAATTCAAATTGGATCCGATATGCTATCTAGTGATTCCACAAATTAACCAAGAACAAAAAGAATTAGAACCGAGAGTCTGGGTATTCACGTAGGTTATAAGGGCTGTGCAAGACAATTTGAAGGGTCCATGAAAAAGATAGAGCAGGTGAAAAGAAAAATGAGAAAAGAACAACTTCCAGATCCCAGAACTGAGACACTGGTAAAAAAAAACTCATACAACACTGCTGACAAACTTGTAACACCAAAAATATTGCGTAATAAATTTGAATACTAACCATGGAACGTACAAGCCTCAAGGCACTGCTGTATACCTGTTAATACGATTCCAAAACCATAATTCAGTTAAGAAATTAGGATCTAATCCTTGAACATGCATTTGGAGCACAATAGTGATGGAAATTAAAGTTATGACCGTATAAATGGAATCATCAAGATGTATGAGAAATATAAAGATTCAATCAAGTCATAAGTCAGTCTCAACCTGTTCATTTAATATCAAAAAAGAAATTACACAATGCTTACAGAGTAATTTGGTTTCAAAGCATGAGCAGCTGCAATGTAGACAGCAGACTGGCTATACAACTCATTGGGATTAATATCTTTTGCATTGGCTAAACCCCCAGTTCTTAGAGTATCCTCTGCTAATCCATACTGTAATTAGGACATGGAAATTTTTAGCATGTCACCATGATTGCATGGAGGTAATCAAGGAGACCAGAAAGATATTTTCTAAAATTGTGCTTTAAAGAAAAATCATGATATCCAAACTCATTGGAGAACATGAAACTGACCAAAACAGTTCCGAGGTTGTAAATTGCTCGATGAAAATCAAATTGCAACTGTATAGCTGCACGGAACTGCAGAGCAATATACAGATGTTCAGTTTCTTTGCTGCTAATTCCTATCATAAATCCAAGCACTATAATGTCTCCAAATGACTTTAGTACCTTACTGATGGCAGTTTTAACAATTGTTTGCTTTTCTCGAGCAGGAACAATTGCACTAAGTTCCTACAATGAGAATTAAACATAGTATTTAATCATATTATCCAAAAAATTTGCAGAAATAAGAATGCATGGAGATATTCAAAGACAAAATAGCTCTCTAGAAGACTAGTTCAAAATAGAGAAGGATAGATAAAAGTCAAAATCAAAATAAAATCTATTAGTACCTGCAAAGCAAGTCCCCAATTATTAAGTGCCTGCAAGAATTTTAGATGGATTTGAAAATGATAGGATATAAATGGCGAGTTTGAGGATACAAGCTTATGAGAAATTTGAAAAAACAACACCCATCAAACATACCTGAGGACTATTCCAGTTAAGTTGAACAGCTTTCTCATAGTTATTTGTTGCCTGCAAAATCAGATTGTCACATATTTTTACTCATAGCTATACATTAGTGAGCATGATGTAGGCTACATCTTAAGAAAAGTAAGGTAAAAAAAGCAAGCCCCATATCATCATGTCAACACTCATGACTTCGTGTTGCATTCAGAGTATTACTCATAAGTCAAACACTACCACTTGTTTATGAACAGTCTCTAAGTTAACTGCACCAAACAGTTGACATTTAACAAAAAGATTCCAGAAAAGAAATGGTTCATTTTGAATTGATTTACATTTTAAGAGTCCCCACTTTCATTCATTAACAAATGAAGAACTTTAAACTCAACCTGCTTCCAAAGTTCTTCAGCCTCCTTTGTACGACCACGCATTTTTGCCCTGTCAGAAATTGCTATAGCCCAATTGTAAAATGCCTGTCATGAAATCATAGGGTAGAGCTGTTGAGTTGAAGGGATGAAAATACCAATCAAAACATTCTCTTAATATACAGTAAACATATACTTGTACAGATACAGAAGCATGTCTATAAAATGAAGACAAGCAAAAAATAAAATATTTATTTTGTCAAAAAAAAAAAATTTGAGCCATTGGGTGCCATCTAATTAAGAAAACCTAAAAGACAATATTAGAGATTATAATTTGATTGAGTATCCTTAGGAATTACGATTGTGATTTGATTGAGTATCTTTAGGGATTATAATTGTAAGTTACCTTATATAAATAGTATATAAGTAGAGTAAGAACTACTAATTTCTACAGGCTCTTCCCATCCTTTTTCTTAATTCACATCATGGGATCAGAGCAAGTTTTCTAATCCTACCTCTAATTCCTTTTTCCTCTCACAACCGAAAACCTATACTCGAACCTTTCTCACAAAAATAAGATTAACCTTAACAATGTAACACCATAAACACCTCAAGAAGCCACCGGCGACTGAGTCAGAGAAAGAGGCAACTGATAAGTGTAAAATGCATCATGTTTTAGGGCATAGTTTGATATGTGTTTAGCTATTAATTCAATCATTGTGCTTAGGTTAGAATTGTGTTAGTTTGTTAATTATTTGTGTTTTTAAGTGTTTTATGTGTTTTTGAGGTACCTTGACATGTTTACTAGTGTTTCAGGGTCAATATCAAAGCATGGTAAAGTTTCGAAGACATTCAGGCCGAACAATGGCCCACAATCATGGCACAATAGGTCACAATCGTGACAAAAGCACCAGAGTTGGCCCACGATCGTGGTCACTTAGAACTAGGCCACAATCATGGCCTAAATCGGGCAGCTGCACAACCACTTTCAAACTTCGCGTTTCGAGAGGTTTTTTGGACCTTTCAGACCTCGAAAAAACCATAGTTCAATCCTAAACACAAAATAACATAAATAGAACCAAAAAGAAGGAGCTTTTGCATTACCCACTTTGGAGAGAAACCCCAGAGAGAATTCTTGAGAGATTGCGAAAGAGAAGAAGGGAGAGAGAAGTGGATAAGAAGTCCACATCGATGTAATTCTCGGATTTGGAGTTTCCCGACATCCCTGCCTCCCACCTCCTTTTAGAATTATATTTCCTATTATTTTCCATTTTTATTATTGTATAGAATTGAGAATAGCAGTTTGATGATAGGATTGCGAAAGTTGAGATATTCCATACTCACCTTCAGCTTTTTTTTATCTTTCATTTAATAAAATTTGATTGTTTTATGTTTATTGGATTTATTGTGATTGATTTCTGTGATCGCATAATCCGGTAATAGACTGAGAGGATGAATCGAGTGAAAAATAATTAAATTGAGCTAAGAAGAGTTAGGTGATTTAATAAGAATGAGAATTTAATCAAATCGGTAATTGTGTGAAGAGATTCATATAAATTCCCGATAGTTTATTTGATAACTTCAGATCTAATTAGAATTTTTGATAGATTGTTAATTGAGAAATTGCAATTTTTCACAATCTAATTAGGGTTTAAAATTTAGGATTAATGGTTATAACTCGAGAGAGAGTAATCAACCCCAGGATCGTCTAGGACCAATAATCCAATAATTCATAATCAATTAGGATAGCGTTGAAGATAGGTAAAAATTCCCCTTTCTCTCAATTGATAGGTCCTTTAGGTTGATTCTTGAGTGTGTATTGCAACTGCTACTTTGTCAATATTTTCGTAATTGATTCTTAGAATTGAGTTGCATGATTGAATTAAATTCTTGTCTTAGTTTTGTTACATTTTGAATTACTGCAAATTGTTTTGGCCCTAAATTTTAATACTAGATTATCCCTTCTTATGGGATCGACACCTTAAGTACTACACGAATGACTCGTACGCTTGCACATTATCAAGGTTATTAATTAGAACTTACACACATCGGAAAACCAAGATCAGCGACGCTGGCAGCCATTGCTCGACCAACACGTGTAGCCCACGCGTCACCTTCCGATGACGTTCTATTGACCCTACTTCCATGGACTGAGTCGCACCAACTCCAAAAACCTTTGGTGATGTGGTTTTTTGGTTTTAATTGTTGGAAACTGGGTTTGTGTTTTAACCATACTCGGTGGTGTGCGTTTCTGCTTTTAATTGTTGGAAACTGGGTTTGTATGTTTAACCATCGTCGCTAGTTCCGTCATAGTCATATCTCATAATGGTTTCGTTCTAGTCATAGTCTCTCTTTCATTGTTGCACAGTTGTTGATATTTTTAGTTTGGTTTTTTGCATTATTGTTCTTCACTTGATTCTCGTTAATGTCTTTCTGTAACGGTTGCATCATAAGTGATTTCAAAACTGAAAGTATTGAAGGACAACCACCCATTATGGTTAAACAAATCACAAATCAAAAATTGAACAGAATGCATTATGTTGCTTGGGATAACACGGTCATTATATACCTCAAGGGCCTAGGCAGGTATAAGCATCTCATAGATCCAGCTCCTGGTATCAAGTCAATAGGGTATAAGAAGTGGGAACAACATGAGAATCAAATAATGACAAGCCCTTGGAACGCCATGGAGCCAAATATTGCTGACATGAATCAACATGTAAACTCCGCAAAGGAGTTATGGAGTATGTGAGACTTTTATTTTCCAATAACGTTACTTGTATATATGATTTATCTGTAGAATTGTTCAAGTGTGAGTGGGAAGAGAAGAACCACATCAAGTAGTTTTCAAAAATAAAGAATTTATTTGTAGAACATTTAGCAACTTAGCTTATACTAACAAATAAGGATCAACTTATGAAGGAAAGCGAAGAATTATTCGTGCTAAGATATGGCTAACTTAAGAACAAAATATGAACCAATTAGGGCACAGATACTTGATGGCACTGAACTTCCATCACTTGCAGAGATATATTCACAAGTATCTCGATCCTTGAAGGGACCAACATAAGAAAGTGGTGACAAGTCTACTCTAGCTGTTCACCATAGTGGAAGAGGTAATGGAGGCCGAAGTAACCAAGGTGGTCATGGTGGTTATGGAGGAAAGGGCCTAGGAGGCCAAAGGAAATGTGACCAATGTGGCAAGGATGGGCATGTTCGAGACTATTGTTGGGAATTACACCTAGAGTTACGCCCGAAACCCTCTCAGTCTGCTAATATTATGGAAACTTCTAGTGGTTCTACCTCAACAAGTAGAAACAAGTGGTCTATGAAGTAGAATATGCAACTTTTCTCTAGTATCAAGCATCCAAGCAAGCAATCACACCTATTGCATCATTTGCTCACCTAGGTAATCACACAGCTTATATCGTCCTCTGTTAAACCTTAAGATGTAAATTCAGGAGCCACAAACCATATTGCACGTAAATTTTTTTATCAAATTACCCCTGTACCAAACTCCCACCAACTTATTGTTGCTAATGGTTCCACTACTAGTATAAGTGGGGTTGGCACTACATTTCCTTCCTTCAATGACATTACTAGCAATACTATATATTCCAAAATTTTCGTCCAACATAATGTATTTTACTAAACTAACCAAATCATTCAATTGTTCTTTCTCTTTTTTCCCTCATTCTGTTGTTATCCATTATTTGTAAGACAATTGGGGGGGTGCGTGAATCTGGAGGTCTCTACAATTTTGACAATCGTTCAACCGACTGCTCTGCTGTTGCTTCACCCTTCTAAATCCATATCATAAAAAAAATTTGATACCTTATTTGAATTATAATTTTCATCTAGGTTGTGAGTCTTGTCAACTTGGGAAACATCATCGTGTTGCTTTTCCATTCAGAGTTACTAATAGAGCCAAAAGCTCTTTTGTGTTAGTTCACTATGATGTTTGGGGTCCATCTTGTGTGACTTTGAAACATGGTTATCTTTACTTTGTTGTTTATGTTGATGATTGGTCTACAATGACTTAGTTATATGTAATGAAAGAATGTTTAGAATTGTTTTCTATTTTCCAATCCTTTTGCTTTGAAATCAAAACTCAATTTTGTCGTATTAGTATCCTCAGAAGTGATAATGCTAAAGAACATTTTTCTAAATCCATTAAGTCTTACATAAAAAATTGTAGTATGACTCACCAATCTTCTTTTTCTCACACATCACAACAAAATGGTATTGCTGAAAGAAAAATCAAGCATGTCATAGAAGTTGCTCGAACCTTACTAATTGAGATGAAGGTAATCAAGGAGTTTTGGGAGTGATGTTGTCCTCATTGCTTGCCATCTTATTAACAGAATGTCATCCACTACTCTAAAAGGTCAAATTCCTCTTATCCTTATGTTTCCTAATACCCCTTTGTTTCCTCTTCAGCCTCGTATCTTTGCATATGCCTGTTTTGTCCACTAATTACATCTAGAAGTTGACAAATTATCTCCACGAGCCATCAAGTGTATCTTCCTTGGTTACTCAAGGTCACAAAAAGGTTATCGTTGTTACAATCTCTCACTTAAAAGATTCTTTGTGTGCATAGATGTGACCTTATACTTTTCTGAGAGTCAAGATGCCAAAAGCTTCCATCATTATTTACCCTCTCTTTTTGACAACTCCTTGGATAATTCGCCTAAGAGTTCAAACAATTCACCTACAAACTCCGGTCCTCCTTATCTTCATCAATTGTCTCGAGCAGACTTGTAGATTTATTCCTGACAACCTTGTCGAATGGTAGATGGCCATCCAAATGAGCCCTTTCCTCCAGCGCCTAATTTGCCGTCAAACCCGAAAAACAATAACCTAGACTAGCCTATTACTTTACGTAAAGGTAAGAAATCTTGTACTAATCACCTGATTTCTAATTTTGTTTCTTATAAACATGTGTTACCCTCCTTTTGTTCTTTTTTATCAAACCTAGAAGAGGCTATAAGAACCCTAGGTGGAGGCAAGCTATGCAAGAGAAAATAGATGCTTTATGGTCAAATGACACCTGAAGATTGTTACTCCTCCTGATGCCTCAACTGTTTGTTGTAGATCGATATATATGATTAAGACACTTGTTGATAGAACTGTCGAATGACTCAAGGTTCGTCTTGTTGCTAAAGGATATACACAAGTCTATGGTATTGATTATTCAGAAATTTTTTCTCCTGTGGCAAAAATGGTGCCAGTCCGTATTTTTACTCCTTAGCCGCAACTTATCCTTGGCCTCTCTACCAACTTGACTTCAAAAATCCATTCCTCCATGATGATCTAGAAGAAACAATCTATATGGAGCAAATTTCGAGGTTTGTTGATTAGGGAGAGTTTGAGAAAGTGTGCCTATCGAAGAAATTTTTATATGGCTTAAAACAATATCCTAAAGCATGGTCTAAACGGTTTAGCTCAGTTGTGAAGAAAATTGGTCTCAAGTAATGTGGAGTAGATCTACCATTCGGTGTTCTATCAACACAAGACCTGTTAAAATTCTATTGATCATATATGTTGATAATATTGTTATTACAGGTGATGATCAAAATGGAATTCACATATTGAAGGAATTCCTGCGACAACAATTTTTAAGAAAAGATCTCATTCTATTGAAGTATTTTTTTTGGGAATCGAAGTTGCAAGATCTAAAGATGGTACTTGTCTCCCCCAACACAAGTATATTCTTGATCTACTAGAAGAAGCTAGCTTGTTGGGATGTAAAATGGTAGATTCTCCAATGGATCCCAACATCAAACTTGATGTAGACCAGAGAGAACTCTTGAAAGATCCAGGAAATTACAAGAGTTCGATTGGGAATTAAACTATCTTACAATTACTAAGCCCGACATTTCATTCAGTACAAGTGTGTTGAGTCAATTTATGCCATCCCCTTGGACTAGCCATTGGAATGTGGCTATTCGAATCATGAAATACCTCAAGCACAATCTTGACAAAGGACTCGTATATAAGAACCATAGGCATTATTCAGTTCAGGCCTATAGTGATGCTAATTAGGCTGGTTGTAAGACTGATTGACGCTCTACTATAGGGTATTGCATGTTTGTTGGTGGCAATCTAATTTCATAGAAAAGCAAGCAGTGTTTCTTGTTCAAGTGCATAATTAGAATATAGATCCACAGCATATACAAATCAAGAACTTGTCTAGGTAAAACATATGTTGTAAGAACTTAGATTTCCTATGGAGCTAATGTGTGATAATCAAGCAGCCATTTACATTATTTCAAAGCCAGTTTTTCAAGAAAAGACAAAACATAATGAGGTAGACCATCACTTTGTTAGAGAGAAGGTGCAACAAAGTGTGATAAAAACCACTCAGGTGAAGTTTGAGGACCAGTTAGTTGATCTATTTACCAAGCCTTTGGTTGGAAGTCGTGTAACACAACTGTATAATAAGCTTGAAGCTCATGATATACGCTCCAACTTGAGGGGGAGTGTTAGAGATTATGATTTGATTATCTTCAAGGATTACAATTGTGATTTGATTGAACATCTTTAGAGATTATAACTGTAACTTACCTTATATTAATAAGATAATCTAGTATATAAAGGGAGTGAGAGCTACTGATTTTTGCAAGCTCTTCCCATCCCTTTTCTTAATTCACATAAGACAAGAAAAGATCAAAAAAAAGAAAACAAGCATCAAATGCAATTTATAATTTCCAGAATATGAAATTAATAAGGTTATGCACGCAAGCATCACAACCACTCAAAAAAAGATGTAAGCTTCCCTAGTATTAAAATTTCTTGATTTACTCGTGTAAAGATAGCAATTAACCTGCTTACTATGATCCTTGTCAGATAAGTATCTATTCAATAAAGATCATTATAATATAGAAAGCATACATACATCATGAAGCGTAGGGCACAGACGGGTAGCCTCATCATATTTTTTACAAGCCTCTTCAAGTAAAGCATCTTTAGATGGTGAAGTAGAATCTGCACTCACATTGTCTGCACTTTCCTGCAGTCCATGTAAAAACATAATAAGAACAGAGAACTTCCACCTACATGAAATGCAAAACAAAATTGCTATGGCTGAAAGCGGAGTTAGAGATGCAGGTTCTATTATTTTATTAAGGAAATGACAAATGTAGATTATGCATAAAAATAATTTGTTATTTTTGTAAGGGTAAAGGGAAAATTTTCAGACCTGAAGCACCAATGCCCAATTGTATAACGCATCATAATCGTCTGGGTTTCTGTCTATTGCACTAGCATATCTACAAAAACAACAGAATAATCATTATGATTTTTCTAAATCTTGAGTTAAACATGTGAAGGTAGAAATGACCTTGTAGCAGCAAAAGTAAGAACGCGTTGACGAGATCGAGCCTCTTCGTCAATACCAGTTACGCTATTGATCAGTTGCATGGCAGCATTACTCTCTACTTGGTGTTGCTGCGTGCTTTCTTGACTGAAAAATTAGTTTGAAAAGAGCACAAAGTTGAAATTCAACCAAAGATCTATCAACAGAGAGGTAGACGAAATCTAACAAATCGTCATCAACGCTAAACACCCGCGAGATTTCTTTTAAGCTAAATTCAATAAAAGTACCTTAAAAGAAAAGAAAATAAAACCTGTAATGGGTAGCGGTAGCATCGGCTTCGTCGCTTTTCAATTCGCTAAGCAATTCTCTCATTGTGAAAGTCTTGTTGCCTTCTTCCTTGCTCATATCAGCTCCGTTTGATGTCGCTCCGTTACGTTCCTCCTCCTTGACATCTCCATCTCCATTGCCCGTAACCGTCGCCGTCGTAGGCTCTGAATTTGAATCTTGTGAAGCTGTTGGCAGAGCTTGCTTTGGCTCCACTCCGTTTTGCAAATCGTCTTCTCCGGGGGTTGTCGCCATTGTTGTTGTTGTAGTTGGTACCTTCTGAAATTAGAAAATCTATGCCAAGATCTAATTAGCAGACAGAGAATTAGAGAGGGAAAGGGTAAGTGAAGAAGAATCAAGAATGGTAAAGAAACGGGTTGCGGGTTCTAGCCCGTGTAAAACTTCAATGGGCCTAACGATGACTTTAATACTCACTATCCGACTTGACCCACTTTATAGTTTTCAACACATGGATTTTATTTATCATCGTTTGTGTTTTCCTCGATGCTGTTACCAGTTACTTTCTAAAGTCACTCCAATTTGGTTAGATGTCACTTTGCATCTTTCTTAATTCTCACTCAGCAAACAGTACACATTTGAAGGAATGTTGATTTTCTTTTAGTTTTTAAAATCTAACTAAAAACTGTTTGGTTATGATTCTGTTTTTAAATTTGTTTCTAATTTTCAAAATTCATAAATATCAGATTGTTCATTTTTCATTTTTACTACAAGCTGTTTTATTATTAATTAAGATAAGTATTATTGAATTTTTAATATTCATTAAACTATCATAATTTTATTTTGGAATAAAATTACTTAAAAAAGCAATATTTTTAAAACCAAACCAAACCGGACAGTCCGACCGGGAATACCTTGAACCAGCCAGTCGTCCAGCTCGGTTCTATATAATAACCTTTAAATAAAAAACTGGCCGATTTATGAGAGAACTGACCAGTTTTTAAGCAGCTGGAGCTACCGATTGATCAAATATATCGTCACTCGTCAGATTTAGTAAAGTAGCTCTCACTCGTTCGGACTCTCTCAAATGTTCTCCTTCTCCATCTTCTCTTCGTCGCTCTCACCGTCTCTATGCATGTAGGTAAGCATGACTTGAGAGTAGCCATAGATGCAGAAATGGATGTTCTCCATCTTCTTTTCGTCTCTCTCACAGTCTCTATGCATGTAGGTAAGCATGACTTGGGGGTAACCATAGATGCAGAAATGGGCAGCTATTGTGAAGTAACTTCAAATTCCTTCCTTAACAACTAGGTACTGTGAAGTAACTTCAAACTCCTTCATCACGCTAGGTTTGGTTTATTCGGCCATGAAATGTTTATGCTCTTTTTATTTGGGATTTGTCATTGTTATTGTATTTTCTCTTAAATTTGGGCTTTAATTTTTTTGTTTCGAAGGGTATTGCTCTTTTGTTTG
>JANQBM010000222.1:27370248-27408398 GCA_025594535.1 Erythroxylum domingense | reverse complement strand
TAATAAACATTGGTGTATTTTTTATTTCAATAAAATATTTTATTTTTATTTATTCTTATAAAATTTTCATCTTATTTCGGTTTTATAGCGTTTCACTACCGGTTGAACCTCTAAATCTTAAACCTTTCCTTCGACCGATTTGATGTCCAGTCCGATTTTTAAAACATTGTAAAAAACTAAAAATGTTCTGTAAATTCATGGTAGAATAAGTGATATATTTGTAAAAGTTACTTCAAAACTTTTAATTTTAAAATACTTAAATTTTTTTAAGAATTCATAATTTTTATTTTAATGGAAATTTTTAAAAATTATTTTCAAATGATTTGAATTATAGTTTTTTAATTTGCAATTTGTATTTTTATTACTAATAAAATATAAATAATCTATTAATATATCTTATCTAACAAAGAAAATTAAATATTTTCGTAGTTTATCACTATGATAAATATTTTAAAATATTTTATTTAATATATAAAGCTATTTATATATAAAAGAAAGTTGACTAATTTTAATAATCTTAATCTAACTAAAAATAAGATAATTTATAATTATAAATTTTCATAAATTTTATTAATATTACTAAAATTAGCATATAAGAAATATGAGAATATTTAATTCATTCTTTCATTTTTATAGTTAGCATTTATTAGCAAATATTTAAAGTTAGATAAAAAAATCAAATATTCATCTACAAAATAAAGTTAATTTATCTTATACAATTATCTGGTGTAATGTGATAAAGTCCAAGTCCTCTCTTTCTCTTCTTTCCAACTCTTCCAGCCCCAGATTTATGGTCTGTTTCTTTTTCTCTCTTTTTGTTTATTTTGCTCATCTTGCCTTTTGTCTGCCTCTCTTTCCTTTTCTACTTTCTCTTTATGATTTTTGGGTTTGGTTTTTACTCAGGAGCTTCCCAGGATTTGACTTCTCTATAGTTCCATTTCACGCTTGTGTTCCCATTTTCTCGTTGGTTTCCTTATAACTCTCCCGCTTGCACTAGCTCTCTCTCTCTATTTGCTACTTCTACTGGTTCATGGTAAATCCTCTTTCCTGCCTTTTGCATTTTGTACCGTTTATGGCAATAGTCTTTTGACTAGTCCTAACATCTAGTTACCTTTTTTCATTTCTTAGGCTCTTATCTAACCAAATATGCAACAGGAAGCTTCTTGCTTTCCACCTCTCGCCAAAGCCCTACCTCGACAGTCTTCTTCTTCTAAACCTACTCCAATAACTTGCTTCCCTAGGAAAAGGTGGAGCCAAGTCATAAATGATTCAGCTGGAGCCACTACTAAATGGTCGCTCTCTCTTTTTTTTTTGATAGCAGGTTTGCTTTTCCTTTTATTAACACCTAGGCTTAGAAGTTGATAGGTGTATATTGTACTACGTTTTCTAGGTACGATCAAGCATGGCCTAACAGGTTAGAAGTGGAGGGTCGTAACTGTTTGACATTGCAAAAAAAAAGTCTGCTTTAGTAGTGCGAGAAAAATGTAGTGCAAGAAAAGTTGACCAACATTTTTGAACTGCTACTCCGGGCGCACTCGCATGAGCGCAATAGAGACCCTCGCATACGAGGGCCAACAAGCTAAACAAAGCCGGACAGGGGAAGAGGATCCCCCACCGTCTACTGCCATATCTTACAGTGCCGCTGTGCAGGGGACGCTCCGGGCGGACAATCCACCCGATGATGATGCATGGCCGGAAGAGGACCCAGTGGAACTCGAAGAGGGTAATATTGTGCACGTTACGGGCGACTCAGGGGCGGGACTCGTGCTCTCACATCGTTTTAGGGAACAACTTGATCAACAATGGGAGAAGGCGGTGATTGTGAAACTCCTTGGCTGTAGTATCGGCTATCGTCTCCTGAGCAATAGATTGAAGACCCTGTGGAACCCGAGTAGGCCGATAAAACTCGTAGATTTGGAGAACGATTTCTTCCTCGTCAAGTTTGTTAATGATGCTGACTATTACCATGTGCTTACTGATGGGCCATGGATCATATTTGGCCAAGTATTGATGGTGCAACGGTGGTCTTCCACCTTCAGACCGTCCCACGGTACTGTTACTCGTGCTGTCGTCTATATACGGTTCCCAGAGCTTCCTATCGCATGCTATCACCCTATGATCCTCGCCACGCTAGGGAATTTGGTAGGGAAGACAGTGAGGATTGATGACGCAACTCGATATGCACAGTGAGGAAAATATGCGAGAGTTACAGTTGAACTAGATCTGAGCACACCGATACGATCTTCTGTCGTTCTGGACGGAGAGACGCTGATGGTGGCGTAGAGGGCCTGCCCCAGCTCTGCTACTCTTGTGGTTCACGTTACCAGTGGTTGTCCATCAGCCCAAGCCACCCCCGCAAATTCTGCTTCCCAGTTTACCAGTCCATCCGTTAGTGCGGCAATGTCGGTGGAAGAGATCCCGGCTGCGTCACGAGTTGTAGGATCTGCCTCCACCACCGGTTATGGCCCATGGATGTTGGTGCAGCGTAGGATCACGCTTCCAGATCCTACAAGAGGAGAGTGTGATGGGGGAGGCTCGTACGGGCCATGCAACGACAATGTCTCTTAGACGTGAGGCTGGGATGGGACAGCGACTACCAAAAACTGGGCTTCCTGAAACCATCAGGAAGCGACAGAAGGGAGCTCCCTCGGCTGGCCCACGTCGGCCCACACAAGGGAGCTCCAAAGGTAAGACCACTGGACACCCAGTGTCAGCCCAGACTTGTGGCCCAATGGTCGTCGACCACAATGTCCCAGCATACCGACCCAACTCATTCCGGGACAATTACAACTGACTGCTTCGAATCAGTATATTGCCGTCGAGCTGTCCACCCACACAACAGTGATATGCGATAGCACAGGCCTCCCTTCCCAGATTTCCGATGATCACCCACACCACATGTAAGGGGTGGAGGGGACAGAGGGTGTCAGTGGGACCACAGCGAGCGCCTCGCATAATCCTAGTGAACAACCAGACCTTGCTCACGAGCCCATGCGGATAGTGGACACCACTCCGGCCCGGGGCCAACAGGAGGGCGGGGCCCAGAGGTCTACTGATCAAGTAATCACCGATGTTTTACACGCCAGTGCGGACCCCTCTCCGTCGTAGGGTAATCCGACCAATCCTTCGTTTTATTTTTTTATGTCAATACTCATTTGGAATTGTCAAGGGGCGGGGAGCTCCAAATTTCTTACTATCTTACACAATCATCTTCGAACCTATACACCGCATTGTTGGAACCTCGCATCAGTGGTCCCAGAGCCGAAACTGTCCTGAACAAGCTCGAAT
This sequence comes from Erythroxylum domingense, assembly GCA_025594535.1. Lineage (NCBI taxonomy): Eukaryota > Viridiplantae > Streptophyta > Magnoliopsida > Malpighiales > Erythroxylaceae > Erythroxylum > Erythroxylum domingense. Next base: position 27,405,110 of record JANQBM010000222.1, on the reverse strand, counting down.
TTGAGTTTTCTTTTTGCGTCGAGGCATTGGGATTTTTGGGGGGGATCTGGTTGCTTTGATCTAGACCGTTTGATATTTCTGTTGTTCTCGCACATCGTTAGTTTATCCATACTTCAGTCAGACTGGACCACCGGGAATTCGAGTTGACTATTGTATACGCTAGTCCATAAGTCTCCACTCAAAACCACCTCTGGCCCATCCTTCGATGGCTTAGTCACCACCAGACTTAGCCCTGGCTCGTCGGAGGGGATTTCAACGCTAAGCTTGCTATGTCGGACAAATGGGGAGGTGGAGTAGCCACTCGGGTAGTGTCGACCCACTTTCCAGTGCTTTCTTCTAAGCACATTCACGACCTTGAGTTACCAGTACAAGCTCATGAAATTCGGCATGCAGTTTTTAGCATCAATCCTAATAAAGCACCAGGAGTGGATGGCTTCAATGCACTATTCTTCCAAAGTCAATGGTTGACAATAGGACCGTCGGTGGTGGCTTTTATCCAGCAAGTTCTCCGATTGGAACGATGGGAATTCGAGTTGAACCAGACCTTCCTAGTGCTGATCCCTAAGGTTCCTTCACCGTCAACTACTTCCCAATTCCGACCCATCAGTCTCTGTACGGTCCTGTACAAAATCCTCTCGAAGGTTCTGGTGAGCCGTTTGAAACCCCATATGGACCATCTCATCGCGGCTAATCAATGCAGTTTTATTCCAGGGCGTAAAATCTCTGATAATATTATCCTAGCCTAGGAAATCATTCACTCGATGCGAACGACACAGGGGAAGACAGGCTATTTAGCCCTTAAAGTCGACCTCGAAAAAGCGTACGATACACTCAACTGGGATTTCATCCGTGACACTCTGTTGGAGATAGGCTTGCCTTCTAACATAATCATCGTCATCATGCGGTGTATGTCTACGGTATCCATGCAAATTCGATGGTAAGGCATTCCCTCCTAGTCTTTTACTCCCTCTCGGGGAATCCGAAAAGGGGACCCTCTTTTTCCGTACCTTTTTGTGTTATGCATGGAAAGACTAGGCCAACTAATCTCTGAGGAGGTGGCCCAAGACCGTTGGAAACCGATCAAGTTGAGTCGTACGGGAGCCCCCATCTCTCACCTCTTCTTTGCAGATGACCTGGTTTTGTTTGCTGCGGCCGATGAAGCACAGACACAGATTATTAAATGAACGATGGAAGTGTTTTGCCAAGCCTCTGGGCATAAAGTGAATCCGACTAAAACCAAGGTCTTTTTCTCTAAAAATATCCCACGGACTACGAGGGACCGGATCAGTCACCTTTTGCAAGTGTCGTGTACAAGTAATCTAGGGAAGTATCTAGGGGTTCCACTACTGCATGAGCGTACTACCAGAAGCACATATCATTATCTCAGTGAGCATGTGCAAAACTGTTTGGCCGGTTGGAGAGGGTGACACCTGTCCCTCGTTGGAAGAGTGACGCTTACCCAGTCAGTAATCGCATCCTTACCCCTCTATACTATGCAAACCGTCCGACTCCCCCGACAGCTTTGCGATCAGCTTGACAAGCTCATGCGTGACTTCATCTGGGGCTCGTTGGACAAGCAGCAGAAAACACATCTGGTGAAATGGGAGGAGGTATACCGACCTAAGGAAGCTGGGGGCCTCAGGCTCAAAAGAGTATGGTCTGCTAATGATGCTATTCTCACCAAATTAGGATGGGATCTGCTTACAAACCATTCTGCGTTATGGGAGGTTCTCCGAGCGAAATACCGCTTTGATACCCAATCCATTCCCTGCTCGATTGCTAGGGGCCGCGCATCAGCGTGTTGGCGGGGAATCTCTGCAATTTGGCCTATTATATGGCAGGGACTCTCCTGGACTTTGGGTAATGGAAGACATATCCACTTCTGGACAGACAACTAGGTAGCGAATTAGGGTCCCCTTATCGATTTAGCAGTGGCTCCGCTTTTGGACAACATCCTGACGGTTACCGTGGCGAAACTCCTCACTGACAATGAGGAGTGGCGATGGCCTTTGTTCCACCACTATCTGCCTCATACTGTATGTCTGGATATTGCGAGAATCCACCCCAGCCCTTTAGATGGGGCGGAAGATTCAATCGTCTGGGGCCCAACCTCACGTGGGGGTTTTACCGTAGCATCAGCTTATAACCTCATTGAGGCACCGAGTTCGCCTATCGACCCTAGGAGTTGGGATCTCATCTGGCACTGGCTAGGGCCACAACGCATTCGAACTTTTTTCTGGTTGGCGGCTAAGTCTAAATTGCTCACCAACCAACACTGAGTGGCCAGGCATCTCACTGATGATAGTAATTGCCACGTTTGCGGATAGGAGGAATCGATCTTGCATGTGTTACGAGACTGCCACAGAGTGAAAACCTTCTGGTATCAATTCCCTACCACAATGGTGAATGCAGGTTTCTTTCACCATGGGGAGGAGCGTTGGTTGTTAACTAACCTTAGGCAACGGGGTCGCGCTAACCACATCGATTGGGCTAGGATCTTTGGAGTTGCCTGTTGGTTCTTGTGGCAATGGCGAAACAAATGCCTCTTTGAGGAGGGATTTAGCTGGCCTAAGCATGGATCGCGGTATGTTTGGGACTATGCGGAGTGGATCGAGAGGGCGCATATCCTTGAATCTCGAGTATTTCTGCATCAGGGGCGGGGCCAGGGGCAGACAGTCGGCTGGGAAAAACTACTGGAAGGGTGGGTAAAGGTAAACACTGATGGGGCAGCCAACCTGGCTACCAACCTCATCACCGCTGGGGGCCTACTCAGGGACAGCCAAGGCCGCTGGAGCGGTGGTTTTGTTCACAACATTGGTGCAGGGTCACCCCTAACTGCTGAGCTGTGGGGTGTTCACTCGGGGCTTACTATCTCTTGGGAGTAGGGCCACCGCTGTATCGAAGTCGAAGTTGACTCGACCGAAGTCATTAGTATTCTATCATCCTCCCCTCTAGTTCTGACTGAGTCTAACGTTTTGATTGCAGGTATACGGGAGCTGCTCTACCGTAACTAGGAGGTAAAGATTTAGCATGTCTACCGCGAAGGAAACCAGTGTGCTGACCGCATGGCAGCTCTAGCAGGCTACTCAAGTCCAGGCCTGCATTTTATCCCGGAGCCTCCGAGTCTGATTACCGATCTCCTCTATCATGATCTGGAAGGGACCCTACATCGCCGACCAGTGATTTAGTTTAGTTTTCCGATTGTTGTACAAAAATAAAAAGAAGTGGAGGGTCGTGCATGGTGTTTTCTAGAATGCAAGTTTTTTAATACTTTTGACATTTTGGGACTATTTTGAAATATATATACTTGGAAAACCTTAGACAAAACCCTTGAAGACTCAAGAGTATATAAAGAAAGACAAAAAAATCTACAAGATAGTTGTATAAACAAAATTAAAGAAGATCAAAAGAGAAGAATTCTTAAAAGCAAGGCTACAAATTTTCCAGCTCAAGACAAAGAAAAGAAGACTTCCAAATTCAATTCTTGACTCTTTTCTTATTTCGTTATTGTTGTTAGATATTAATAATGGTTAAAATTTGATAGTTAGTTACGTCTATGTATTCCTAAATTCCGTTTAGGAATTATTTTCTAAACTTTACATTCTTGAGTTAATGAATATGCTTGTGACGTTATTAATTTATATTCAATTTGAATGTACATATTGTATTGGATCATCTTTTTTTGTTGCACAACTAAAGCTAGTACCTCAATAGAGCTATAAATGTCAAATTAATAGGTAGTTGAAGACACATCTTAATTATTTATTTGTTATTCGTCATATTGCTTCAAATCCAGTTATATAGTTAGAAAGAGTTTTGATAGATTGAGAGATTAGAATTCAATTCTTATCTATTTTAATTAGGATTACTTGATTAGATTTCGAGAGAGGTAATCATAACTATAGGATATCTAGGATCCACTATAATTAAATTAAGAAGGTAAGTAAAGTGAAAACAATAAGGATAGAAGTAATTTCTAACTTTCATCACTAATCAATCAATCAATTTTACTACTGTTTAGTTTATTGCTTAGTTATTAAGTCTTTGTTTTGAGTTTAATTCTTAATTATTCGTCTTATTGTTTATATTAAACAAAGTTTACAAGAATTGTTGGGTGATTATTAGAACAATTTGTATACTTGTAGTTAAAAGAGTTTTCAATTAAAACTTATTTAAGTTTTTAGCATGATTTATAGGGATTGTTATAGCATCTATGTAGTTCAAGTTACTTTTTTTTAAGGATTTTAACACCATTGTAGGTGCATGAAGACAAGATCTACAAGGAGTTTGAGTAAAGTAAATGATACACAAGTTTTTGACATCACCAAGCAAAAGAGGGAGATTAAAAAAGTGACATGCCAGGAAGCGATGGAAACAAAAATGGTGGAGGAACATAATCAAGGAAAGCACCAAAGAACCCTCATGAACTTTATGAGACCAGGGCTTAATGCAAATCAACAAGGAATAACGAGTCCCTTATTACAAACCAACACATTTGAAATCAATCCAACATTGCTAAATATGTTGCAAACCAATATCCAGTTTTATGTACTGGCTAATAAGGATCCTAATGCTTATTTGGCTAACTTTCTAGAGATATGTGACAAGTTTCAATATAATGAGTTGTCGAAAGATGCAGCAAAAATGAGGATCTTTCCTTTTACACCTAAAGATCGAGCCAAGGTATGATTGAACTTTCTTAACCTAGAGAATGTCACAACATAGGAGTAGTTAGAGCAAGCCTTTATAGCTAAATACTTCCCCTTAACAAAGGCCACTATACTCACAAAGGAAATCTCAAATTTCTAGCAAAGTGGAAGGGATTCATTATAGAAGCATGGGAGTGATTTAAAGAGTTGCAAAGGAGTTGCCCACATCATAACTTGCCAAAGGAGTTCCTTCTGCAAACGTTCTATCATAGTTTGAATCTACCCACATGAGTCACCATAGATGTAGCAGTTAGTGGCTCTTTAGTAAGGAAAATGGTTAAAGTAGCACATGATTTTTTAGAAGAGATGTTAAAAAAATTTGTCTATGGACATCAGAAAGAAGTAAAATGCAGCCAACCTTTAGAGATTAAAAAAAAAGAGTGCTTGTTGTGGATGTAGTAATAACATCACAGGCTGAAGTAGCAAAATTAGTTAAATAATTACAAAGCCTAAAAGCCACTTCTTCAAACCCATTCAAGGCAATTTTAGCATGGATGCGAAATATGTAGAGAAGAAAATCATATCTTAGTTGATTAGTTTATAGTGAAAAAAAACAACATGGGGTAGCTCAACTTCATGGGAGCATACTATAGTTAGGGGGTAATAATCCCTATTATAATACTTACAATCCTAGGTGGAAAAACGACCTGAATTTTTCTTGGTTTAATAATGTAGGAAACCCAATAAAAGCTTAAGGCCTATTAGGATTTTAGCAAGATAGGCTTAATTCTTTGGAATCAAAGATGGATAAGCTAATAGATGTTTTGAATTCCAAATTCACGAGCCAAGATGAGAACCAAAAGAGGATGGAAGCTAAATTTGAACAAATTATGAAGAATCTTGCTTCTTCCATCCATATTTGGAGTTTCAAGGGGTTAATTAGCTAATGCATTATCTACACAAACTATGAGGAGCCTCCCGAGCGACATATAATCTAATCCAAGGGAGTAATTGAAGGCCATCATGCTTATAAGTGAAAGCAAGTTGGGAGAATCCCGCAAAGTATAAGACCAAAAGGGAAAGGACAAGAAAGAAGAGACGAAAGAGGGAACTCCCCGTGTTCCTTCTCCTCTATATGCACCAAAGATTCCATTTCCTCAAAGGTTACAAAAGAATCAAATGGATATGCAATTAGCAAAGTTTGTGGAGAAGTTAAAGAAATTATAGCTTAGTTTGTACTTTATGGAAGCTTTAGAGAGCATACCTAAGTACGTGAAGCTTCTCAAAGACATCTTATCAAATAGGCAAACTTGAAATGATCAAATAGTCTCTTTGATTGAAAGTTATAGATCTATAATTAACAGTTATACATGTTCAAAATTAAAGGACCCAAGGAGTTTCACTATACCTAATGTTATTTGTAATTTAGGATTTGCTAAATATTTATATGACTTAGTTGCATGTATTAATTACATGCGTTTGACAATTTTCAGGAAATTGGGATAGGATATGTGAAGCAAACATCCATGCTTATTCAGTTAGTAGATTAATTTATAAAGAAATTGTTTCGCATGTTAGAGTTGTGCCAATAAAAGTGGACAAGTTTATTATTCATGTAGATTTCATAGTGTTGGACTTTGAAGAGGATTGAACTTGTGCATTAATTCTTAATAGACCGTTTATGAATATAGGAATAGCTTTGATGGTTGTTTATGAAGGGAACTCATTCTTCATATTGGTGATGACCAATTTTGAATTTAATATGAATAAATTATTGAAGAATTTGAAAGGAAACATCTATGGCATGAAGAAAGATATAATGGATGAGTATATAAAAGAGCAACAGAAGAGCTACAAAGAAGAAATGAGTGTTAGGGAAGTAGAAAATGAAGGGAAACTGGGAAAGAAGTAGTTGGGTGATCTATTGAAGGTAGAGATCTTAGTGAGAATTAAGTAACCACCCTTTCTAGAGTTAAAAACTGAGGGAGAATAGGAAAAGAGAGTGGTAAAGACAATTAGAAAGCGAATAAGAGTCATGAAAGAGAAATTTTTGACATAAGGAGCACAAGTAGTTATGTGAAAATGCTAGGATCTTCATATTCAAAAGAGGAGTTGGTTAAAATAATTGAGTTGAAATGCAAGCTAAGGACCTTAAACTTAGCATATTATGCATAGTTAGTTTTTTTGTAATTTCATTTTTGATAGTACTTTGTTATTTTTATGTTTTATGTTTATTTTGTAGTAAGTTGAATGATGGATGTTCATAATTTGAAAGTTTGGCAGCTAATTTTGGCACTCCTTTCTTAATATTGTCTCAAGAACGTATTTGAAAGTGTTGCATATAATTTGGCAGCTAAATTTGGTTTCTCGAAATAATAAATTATTGAAAATCATATTAATTTCCATGCTACTGCGTATTGGACTAAATTGACTAGCTTGATTGCATTTGAACCATATAATGCACCAAATAATGTTATACAAAGTTTGGAACATTTGTTACTCCATTAATTTATGTGTCATACTATGTTTGCAAAAGCCAAAGTAATAAACGATCCAAAAAGGATTTATTTTTACTTTAGTGCATGGATCAAAAAATTAATGTTTGTATAACAATTCATATTTTTCATACAATATTTATTTCACTTAAAGAAAAAAAGCTATTTAGGTATGGGTTATCTAATTACTACTTTGGCTCAATTCCATGGTGTTGATTTGGATGGACTAACCCTTATTTTGCATAAAAGATTAAACCATACTTACTTTAGGAGGGTAGAGATCTTGGAGTCCCATGGAATGGAACTCCGCAATCCCAGCTCCAAATCAAAAAGTAAGAACATGACAGGATAGGTAAGCCTTAGTTTTACACCACCACAACAACACTAACAAGACTCCTTTAGTGAAGAGTTAGAAGATTAAGAAGAAGGTTAGGAGATGGAGCTCAACAAACTGGAAGAGAGTAAGAAGCATCTTGAGGGTCATATGGATGCTATGGAGAGATAATTTAAGGAGGTAGGACCATATTAGTATTACTAAACCAAGAATCTATTGAAGTTCTTTTCAGTGCAAGGTGCTTATGTGCCTTCTCCAACTCCCTCATCTCTACATTCTCCATCAGTACTCTTGGTTTTCCTTTCGATTTCTGTTCATTTTCATTGTTTTACTAGTTTTTGTTTGCTTATATTTATGTGTTGTTTTCTATATTAAGGATAATGTGTTGTGATTGATAGATATTTGACTATATTTTTACATCCATATTTGATATATTTTGCTTGATATTTTATATTTTATCGTATATGCGGTACTTAATTTGTTCTAAGTGTGTTTACAGAGTATAATTACCTTCATGGACTTAAAGGAGAAGAATTCAAATAAAAACATAGCATAAAACAAAGATTCAACGCACAGAAAGGATGCATGACAGTGCATCTACCTGTGCCCTTCCCCGAGGTGTTGCACTTTCATAATTTTCAGATAATTAGGTGATGTATGGTATGATGCATGACCAGGCAAAACCCTAGAATTTAACATAAAAGGACGTGAACGGAGGCTGAATAGAGGGGGCAAATATGGTGAGGCAATTCCAAACATTGAACTCATTCTCTAGGTGTAATTTTGGTCTATAGAAGGGGAAAACACAAAGAAATCATCGAAAGATCCATCAAAATACAATATCAAGCCTTTACATCTTAAAAACATTCGACATAAGACAATCAGGGAGATTTAGAATTATGAACCCATTGATTTTGATTCTGTTTATATATGTTTGATTTTGTATTCGATCATATGTAACTAAATAGCCAGTTAGTATTTAGGTTAGATGATCCTTATGTTAATACTTTGATAGGATTTGATTACTTTATTAATGAAATTGGTTTGATTGATTATTGTGATCTAATTACTTATTTTATTTATGTTCTAGTAATTCAAAATATTAGACCATAATCTGATTTCATACGTAGCGATTGAGAAATCATAGGTTGAATAGATCCATGGTATTTGGAAGTAGTTGATTGGAACCCTAGAGATAGGATGACATAAATCTTCCATATTAAGGTCAAACCTAATAGAGGGATCTATAAAACGATAATGTAATCTTATAAAATTTAAACTGAGTAATTTGATTAGAAACCTTAGGATTAGTTGTTAATAGACTCAAGGTCAAATACTAGTATACCATAGAAGTCTCCATGATCCAATAAATCTATAAAATAATTGTATAATAAAAAATCAATCTATTAAGGGTATAAGGAGATTTATAACCTAGATACTAATTCTCGTTATCAATAATTTCCTTAATGCTTCCTTAATTCTCTGCTCAATTTCGTTACCTATTTTATTTTACTTGCCTTAGTTTCAGTTTTTTTTATTGAAAATTGAAAATCAATCCTTAAACTAGATAATAGGGGAGGGTAATTATTAGTATTCATTGTCTTTATGAGATCAACCCATACTTGTTGGTTTTAGCTATAGCTACACCATATACTTATGGTTATTACAATATTGACTTACTTAGAAAATAGGTAAATCAAGTTTTTGGTGCTATTGTCGGGGACAGTGATATTAGGAAAGCCTGAATGCTATTAGTCTAGTAATTTTCATTTTATTTTTTATCTTTTTTTTAAATTTTATTTTATTTTAATTTTGCTTTTGTATTTATTTTATTATATCTCACTATATTTTTGGCTTATTTATTCAACTTTTTGAACTTTTCTACACTGATAGTGTGTGGTGGTATATTTTAGTAACTGAGATTTAACATCTTAACCACAACGTACAATGGAAGGATGGAGCAGACAACACTTTTGCGGAAGACGAGATATATTTTCACAATCTGTATCATTACCATATAGAGAAGAGAGGTGTTATATGTTTTTGAAAACTCAACTAATACCTAGGCCATCTCATGACAATGGTGGGAGTTATCACGACAATCATGAATGCTAAACACCAACATATATACGGGAGTAGCTGAGCATGTACAATCAACCTAAAGGTACACTGTACGAAAATAGCTACAATTTAGAGTGGAGCAATTCTTATGCCTTTGGATGGAACAATGACACTATAACTAGATACTTATAACTCCAAGTATCTCCAATTAATAAGCCAACTCTATTAGGTATGATGGCCGAATAATCAATTATGAGCCATCTGTAAACAGATGCTCATATACAAAATTTGGTGAATTGAATGGGCCAACTGGAGGCGGTACTTTCTAACAAGATCCAAGGGAATGTGCCTAGTTATACTAAAATAGATCCTAAAGAATATAAAGTGGAAATCACCCTTAGAAGTGGAAATGAGCTTCCAGAAGAAGATGAAGAAGAGGGAGCAAGTCTCAAAGATAAATTAATGGCATAAATTGTTGAACTTAAAGCTAGCTAACATGAATTCAAAGAAAGGGTTTCTTCACCTGAATATCTTTAGCATAATGCATAATACTATTTGAGTCTATTAATGTAATAGAGTGAAGACAAGGCAAGGGTTGGCTTTATAAGTGGAGTGATATTCTAAGAAAAGCTTCCAAAAGAAGAAGAAGACTCCATCAAAAAAGAGGAAGTACAGGAGTGGCAAAAGATAATTGAAGAAGATGAGCCAGAAACCTCTGTCCAGGAAGAAGAAGAAAAAGAGTGGACAAAGATGGTTGATGAAGAACTAGTGGAGGAACTAAGTAAGGAAACTACCAATGAGACCGACGACCCAATTAAGCATTTCTTTTTTTTTTATCTTATAGATTGATTATGTTACCATATGTTTAATGTTTGGATGTTGTGTAAAGATGATTGAATGCTTTATTTGATTATTTTTATGTAAAAACCCATTACTAGAATCGAATACAATATATAATCGTTGTTTTTCTAATTCATTTATAATGACTAATGGTTCATAATCATTAGGGATAATATAACCTAGGTCAAATAATCTGAGCTTGTGTGATTATTGCTTAGATTGGTCTGTTTTTTCTCATTCGTAAGGCGACTGTCCTATTAAATATAAAGAATGTCTCCTAGGCTATCTGATAGCTATGGTTAATGAACAAGCTCTTCTTAATTAACTATGATCTAAGGAAAAACTAGGATTAACAGAGCTTATTGTTAGTCTACGACCAATAGTTCAAAGAGAGATGTGAAGACAACAATTCAATAAAATATGTTTAATAGGGTGTAGACCGATATTGAACCAAAGAACCGAACTCCTAACGAATTCACTACTTTGAGCTTATTCTAGGTTTCTAGATAGTTATGGTTAATCAATGAGCTATTTTTGATCAACAGAGCTTATTGTTAGTTCATGATCAATAGTCTTAAGAGAGGTGTAAAGACGGTAATTTAACGACATCTGCGAAATTGTGCTTAGGTTAAGATTAAACCAAAGAACTAGATTTCAACTCATTCATCAACTTTATCACTTTGGTGCTATTTAATTTTATTTTTTTATAGATTCAATTTTACTTTGTCTTCTAATTTGCTTTAAACAAAAAACCCCCTATTTTGCTTATACAGATAATTTAGGAAAGTAATTGACATTAATCTTTGTGAGATTGACCTAGACTTACCGCTAACTATAGTTTTAGTCTAGTTATTTTGGTAGTGTTACGAAACGTAACCACATGTACTTTTGCTCTTGTGATTGATCAATGTGCAATATATTTAGAAGAGTAGTGACTAGTGGTAGATAAAAACCCGTGAGATTTTGAGCCTTATTAGACTAACAAATCCTGATCAGTCTCATTTTTTTTCGTTTACGTGTGACCTTCATGTCATAGACATCCTAACTTTACTTTGACTTTCTATTCAAGATCACATTTTTATCTCATGCATTAACATGGAAATGATATAGGAATTCTTTTTTTGTGAGCTACATTATTCAAATAGCCTACCTATTGATGTGAATTTTCCTTTGTTAAACCCCCTTGAACTTTCTTAGCCTTTCTTTTTGTATTAACCACATTACATGCTATTAAACTTAATAAAATGTCCTACCCAAGCTATAAAGCTAGTGGAGCATTTGTCAATTGTTGATGATTGTTGATGTTCAAAAGTCTAAGTGTGGGGGTATACATATATATGGGTTGGTTACATTTCTCATAATGTCATGTTATGAAATCCATTGTTGGTGTACCTTCTTTCAATTTTTATATAAAAAAAAAGAGCGAAAAGAAAAGGCAAAAAGAAAAGAAAAAGAAAATTTTTTAGAATACAAATATGAAGGAGAAAGTGCATATGTTTTGCAAAGTTATTTATAATTAATGTCCCCTCTTAAAGTTGTATGGAATGGGTGACTTGAGTATAATGCATATGAGGTAGATGTTGCTTTCAAGGGTCAATCCTTACGGTTACAAATGATCAACTATTGTGAGTGGTATATGCTTGATGTGGTTTATGGTTTGAGAGCTTAACTTTAAACTAGGAAACATGGTTTTTGCATTCATCATAGTTGATGCACACAATTGTGAGTGAATGTTAGTTTTTGCATTTGATGATCATATTGAGTGTTTTTCTTGTTTCACTAACTTTGAGGACTTTTATGCTACTTTACCCAAGTACATCTTACCTTACGTTTTCCCACACTACAACCCTAAAAAGTCCTTTGATTCATGATTATTCATGTGACCCTTAGTGGTGGAAAAATGAAATTATTTACAAAGTTGTGGAATGTCATGTCATGAATGGTATTTGAGTTCACCCATGAATACATCCTATTTAAACACATTTTCCAAGTCTACCTCTAGATTGTTTAGTTTCTAAAGGTAGTTTCTAAAGGTGAAGAATGTTGATTGATCATGAGTAGAAGCATTGAATGATGAATTTTTGTTATAGTTTTTGAAAGTTATTCATCTTTACTTATGAATATATATTCTTGAGAAACATGGGAAATGAGTAAATGTTTTTGGGTCTATGATTTTGATTATGATGTTTTATCTGAAGACGGTCAAAAGCTAAGTGTGGAAGAAATTGATACATGCCTAATTGATTATTTATTTATTCAATAACACTTAGTGATTAATGATATGAAAATGCTTAAAATACTCACTTTAGTTTATATTTGATTTTAGGTATAATTCGGAAGCTAAGAAACTAAAGTGAGTTGAAAGCACTATATTTGGGCCGTTTTTCGAAGATTCATACTCACTTGTCTTTATGGAGCAAGACGAAGAAAGATTAAAGTAAGAAGAAGACAAGAAAATGGAAAGAACATGAAGAAAATGTTGTCAACATGGCTCACAACCAAACGATTCACGTCATAGCCGTGTATCATGCCCATGCAAAGATATGTCATGGGTGTGACACGTCACTCATACCTATGACACACAACTCACCACCGTGAGTAGTTATGCACGGGTGTGACAGCCCATGTCACACTTGTGATACACTGCCACGTCAACCTTTTTAACACTCAATTTTTAATATAAATGGGGGAAGATTGCAATGGTAGAAGCATGTTTTTGTTTAAGAGAAATGATTAGGGGTTGCGCGAGACAATGAGAGGGGCGACAGAGGAGATCCTTTGAAGACCCATAGACGGATATACATTCCGATGCCAGTTCAGAGGCGACATCGATGCCAAAGAACCCGGTTAAGCATATCTTTTATTGTGTTTATTATTCTCTCTCTCTTTAAGGATTGATTATGTTATCCTATGCTTATGGATTTGGGTTTTCATTCATGAATGATCTTTATTCTCATTATCGTTAGATTTTTTATGTATAAACCCATTGCTAAAATTTCAATATAATCCGTAATTGTTATGTTGAGATTCGCTTGTGGCAACTAATGGTTTCTAATCATTAGAGATAACATAACCTAGGTTAAATTACCCAAGCTCGTATGGTTGTTGCCTTGATTAATCTGTTTACCAACTCGTAATATGACTACCCAATTAAACCTAGAGAGCTTGTTCTAGGTTCTTTGGTAGTTAAGTTTAATTAATGAGCTCTTCTTAGTTAAATACAACCTAAGGGAAAATCGAGGTTAATAAAGCTTATTATTAACCTACAATTAATATTTGCTAGCAGAGGTATAAGAACAATAATTCAATAAAATATGTTTAACTGGGTGTAGGTAGAGAATGAACTGATGACCGTATCCCTAACGAATTCATCACTTTCATCATCTTTGAATGTTTTCTTTATTTTATTTTCGTCAATTTAGTTTCGTTTTATTTTATTTTAACCTAAACCAAACCCCCGGACCTAAACACCGATTCTTTTCATAACAAAAGCTAACCGAACACTTTATATGGGATTGACCTAGACTCACCATTGCTATATTTATAGTTCTAGTTATTTTAAGTAGTATTACGAAACTCTACGTCAAAAGTTAAAAGCTAGTGAGAAAAAAGGAAACTTTTATATGAGTGTGAGAGATGTAGATAAGGCTATTTTTGCTCATATGCCTTTTCTCCTTATAATTTATAAACAAACTTGTTTTGCTACTAACAAACTACCCAATGATTTACCCACTGAGGTTAAAAATATTTTGTAGGATTATGAGGACGTCTTCCTTGAGGAGATGCCAAAGGTACTTCCACCCTGTCAAAGAATCAAGCACCAAATCGATTTCTTACTTAGTTCGAGCATTCCCAACTAACTAGTGTATCGAGCCAACCCTGAGTAGACAAAAGAGCAGAAACGTCAAGTTGATGAACTCCTTGACAAAGATCCATTAGATTCGATGATGAATCCTTCTAAGGAAGGGGGAATGATATGGATCAAGGGGCTAGTGATGTGGGATCTCAAGTGGGGTTGATGCTTTGAGTGTTCGAGGTCTTCAACTCAAATTCCACCTTCAACTTTGAAAAGAGATCCATTTGTGGATATTGTTAGGCCTATGACAAGGGCTACAACCAAAAGTATGCAAGGGACTTTAAATAATTTAATTAAATAAGCCCATTATTAAGATCAAGTCCAAGTTGCTTCAATTAAGGAGTCCAAACAAGTCCACCTAGTAAGTTTTGAAAAAGTTAGCCCAAGGCCATGCTTTCACCCGAATACTTCTCCTCTTATCTATAAAGGTAATTATCACCTAAAAACATAGTTGAAGAAAAATATATACCAATAATACTATAAAACCCTTAAATAACAAGCAAAACACATTAAGTATGGGTATATAAATATAATCAAATAATCATTTATCAAACATCTCTACACTTAAATCTTTTCTTGTCCTCAAACAAATCATAATCTAAATCATCAAACTTACAAACATTCATCCCTTATTAACCTCAACCTATCCATCTACACTTTAAATCATTATATCATATCAATCAAATTAACATAGAACCAGATTCAAGTCATCCTAGAATTAACCTTCATAAATCAATATCAATAGTAATCACATAGATAATCTTTTTGAAACCAAAAACAAAAATTTTTACTCCCTAACTAAGGATTCACTCAATACATTTAAAGTGTTTAAGGTGGAAAGTGTAAGAACTCTCAAATCAATGCATATAAGGATTCTTAACCATATGCTTACAATAAAATCATATTTAGAAACAAAAGTCAAATGGTCTTGTTATAACAGGCTTAGGTATGTGTATGATAAGGATAACAAAAAAGGGTGATAATATTGAAATAATTTTATATAAACAAAATTACATATGACTTAGTTCTTCACAATAGAGGTCCTTCACACCACAGTTCCATCGGTACAATAATTTTAACAAAAATTTTTGTTATTTATTTATTTATTATTATTATGCTCGCAATATATATATTTTTATTTTTATTTTTGTTTAATCATTTATCATGCACCAAAAATCAAGAAATATTGGACCTCTTTTAAAATTCTTCAATATAATCTAAGTTCAAACAATCAAGTAAATGTAAATCCTTCAGGGTTTCAAAATAATAGAAAGACATTAAGAAAAATAAGGTAAAGGCTAATAATGTGGTTATAATAAATAAAAGGCTAAGTCTCAAAAGTGGATACTCTTAAGGGATCAAACATGGTAAGATAATAATCAAGGAAATAGGCTAAACAAAAGGATAAATCTAAATGCCTTTATCATTTCAGTGCTTCTAATTTAACAAATGTGGTCTCATATGAATAATAAAAGTAATTTCTAGAATTATCCAACTACGTATGATAACATACATAAAAGAATAAAAAAAAGCCTTAAATAATGATATATTTGCTCTTAGGTACAAAAGCTCACAAAAAAAGTCTTATTTGTAAATAATATGCAATTTCATTCAAATTATTTATCTCAATGACTGCTAAAAAAATAACAAATACAAAAAAGTCTATTCTAACTTTCATGATTTTGCATACTAATTCAATTCGATAACCAACAATGATCTAAAGTATTTTGGAAAAAATTTAATAGAAAAGATTATAATAACCTTAAGACATTTGAAATCCCTTCTTCGTACCTAAAATTGTGCATTGTCTCTAACGTAAATAATTGAAGCACATAAAATTACAATAACAATAAATCACAAGAAATGAGGAAGGGTTTGAATTGATACTTCCCTTATAAGATTTACAAGGCTCTACATTTGATGAATAGTCTATCTGATATTAGATATGTCCATCCTTATAAAAATATAAACAAACAAAGATATATTGTTAAAAGAAAATAATAAATAAATAAATAAGAAATATGGAAATATAAATAACATAAAATAAAATAACGTTGTATCAATGTTCAGACAAAACAAAATAATAAGGAAAATAAAAAATACACAAATAAATAAAAGAAAACAAAAAAAGCATTCGTTAGTCATGTGGTGAATCAGGTATGTCCATTATCAAAGGATTCTCAGGACATAGAGCCTCAAACTATTGCAAAGCTGAAGACGATACAGCCTTTCCAGATGGTGGAGGTAGGATATATATCCTAAAATGTCCAGCCATCTACATTAATACCTCCTCCCTTCATTTATAATGGGCTTCTCTCCTCTCTATTTGCTCTAACAATGCCACCTATTATACTTGGATAGTTCATATAACACCCAAGATGCGCCCCCTATGTTTCTCCAATTGAGTTATTTTTAGTTGGTCCTAGTTTCTCAATGGTTCTTATACCATGGGCATTCTTATAGTAGCCTCCTCTAGTTCTACACCTCCCATCTAAGATGGTTGTTAGGTCGGTTATGGTGGCTATTAATCTAGAATAGGGCAAACCTTATTTGCTCCAGATACGGCTGGCTCATCTAAAACTCCAAGTAGGTGATAAATGTCTCATATAGATCCTAGCCTCTTCTATACCATATGCATGTTTTGAATGACATCCAAATTCATAGTTGCCATGATACCAACCAACTACATCGATGGTAGCCTCCCAAAGACACACATCCTCTATGCTAGCCATGTCATATAAGGCTCGATGCATATGTTCCTAACCTTTTTCTCTTTACTCTGACGCTAGATGAATTGGGCAAAGGCTTACCTTGGTGAATTGACATTCTCTTGCTTATGCTCTATAAATAAATGATGTGCTAAGTTCCTAACAACTCCAAAACTGTCACCCCAGCGTATGACTCAAGATCCCATGTAGGTATCTAAATGCGGGGTGTTAAAGAGTTAATGCTTTGGAATTGTTAGGGTTGTACTCATCCTCTATGCTAATAGTACTTTAGAAGTGTCGAGGAGACATCCCACATGAAAAGTCTATTCATATTGCTACTAAGTCTTGTGTCTCCATTAATTCCTGGTCATAAAGACCCATCATTATGAAGAACTCTAAGTAACTCATTTAGACAATCTCCCCAAACATTTGGAACTGGATCATGCTTAACTGGTCCCAATCATAGTGCCTTTTTCAAAGAAGAATGTGAAAAGAACCTTAAACAGAAGCTCCCAGTATGAGGGCTGCATGATCTCGAAGAAGCGAGATTTTGCTCTAATGTTGATGAGTTCTCGAACGTGCTTGACTAAATAAATCTATTCCAGCACCTCCCAATCAATGCTTTTATTGGTCTTGAATTTCTTGTTTTTGAGCATTTGGTATTGCTCCTTGTACACTTTCAATTAAACAATAACATATTGGGCTACTCCAGAAGACAAACTAGTGACTGTTAAGCTCCAATCGAGTCTTTAGAATACCCTTCTCCTCGTTGCCTGTTCCTAAGTACCTTTTTTGCTCTTTATCATCCCACCATTGTGCCTGAAACTTAAAGGAGGTTAAAAAAATAACGGATAAAAGTGTAAAAAATAGATGTTCCCTACACTAGGTTCATATGCTCAATAAATCGTAAAATTGTGAAAACACACAATGAAAAATAAAATTAAACACATAATAAAAGCAAAAACAAACAATATAAAAATTAAATAATTAGAAATTTAAACAAAAAATCTAAATTAAAATAATGGAAACTAACAAATAAATTTAATCTAATAATTTAATTACGAATTTAAATCTAAAATTAAAAATAACGTACTAATTCAAAAATTACCCAAAATTAACAAAATTGAACATTTGATTCATGAAAAATTCAAAATTGAAATGAAATTAAACTAGTAAAGAACTTCAGTTAACTACAAAAACAACGAATTAATCCTAGTTGCATACAAAATCATCACAATTCAACATTTAGTGAACAAAATTACATACCCATTTCAAATTTCATCTAATTCGCATACAATTCATCAAATTAAACCAACAAATCACATAGGTAAGGATAAAATTCGACTTTTAAACCAAAATCAAGCATTAAAGCATTGAAAATCACACTAAATCACACAATCATACCCTAGCATTTTGGGAGTAAAAACCCCCAAAATTGCAAAATACCAAAAAATTCAAGCATAAAACAAGTGAAATCAATGAAAAAACTTACTTGGGTGTTGTAGTTTGAGCAGAAAAACACTAAATTAGGTGGGAAGTTGAGAGAATATAAAGGTGGGTTGCATAGAGAGAGAAGAGAATGAGAGAAAATGAAGGAAAAAGGGTTTTTTAAAATCTTTTTCGTTGACTTACACAGTTAATTACACGACCTTATAGCTGACCATGTAAGTTAAAAACTCATTAAAATTCAAGGGACAAAGACTTGTAAGTTTTCGTGGACTTACATGGTTATGCACACTGTCGTGTAGCTGATTGTGAAAGTCTACACGAACGTGTCTAATGAATGTGTATCTCTCTATGAAGGTGTGTGAAAAAATTTTAAAAAATCCAGAATGTACACGACTGTTTTTGGAGACTGTGTAAGTCTTTGTTATTGTGTATACCATAAAAAATTATTGGAAAAACTTAAAAATTATTCACTCAAAGTTATGAAACTTTAACACACATGCCATAAACATGATAAATATGCAAAATCAACTTAGGATGCTTTATATCCTAAAATAAAATACATAAAAAATCAATAAAATTCTATGATAGCATAAAAATGGAAATAAAATGAAATAAAAATGAAACCTATCATAATTCTTAGATTGCCTCCCAAGCAATATTTGTTTAATGTCTTTAGTTTGACGTACCCTTCATGTTTATCATCAACCTAGGCCTATAATTAATGGCTTGCTTCCACTAGTTTCTCCATATAGTGGTTTAGAGGTTTGTGGAAACCATCTATACTTAAGGTGACTACTAATGATTTATCAATAGTTTTCATATCTAGCTCCTCCTCTTTTTCTTCCTTATTCACCTTTTTCCACTCTTCTACTTTCTCTTCTTATATAGAGACTTCCTTCTCTATTTCTATTTTAACTTCATTCATGGCGTTTTCCTTTTTCTCCTCTTCACTTTGAGGCATTAATAAGCTCAAATATGTTACATCTAGCTTAATGTCTTTGAGAGAAGAAAATCTCTCTTGGACTCATAGTGACTGGCTTGACCTTTCCCAAGGTCTTCCATTAATATATCTATAAGAAGTTTTTCTTGCTGCTATTGTTGTAAATATTCAGCTGAACCGTAATCGGTCCATGAATCAATTTAAGAGTTGCTCCATTTTAAATTATAAGTATGCTTATATGGTTTATTATGAGGCCAATTTTGCATACAATATGGATGCTCCCGTATATAGTTTGGTGCTTGACATTTATGATTGTAATTTTTACTCCCACAAATGTCACAGTATAATATGGATATCAGTTCAGCTTCTGGGTTACTTGAGAGATTCCCCATATTCCTTGTTGACATGTATTTGCAAGTTACCCAACTTGAACCTCCAAGTTATGAAGAGAATAGGAGTGGTTCTTTATTATTTGATCAAAATCTTCCATCCTCTTTTGACTTTTATCTTGGCTATCGAACTTGGAGTCTAGCATGTCCATTAACTTGTCTAACTTTGACTCTAAGGATCCAAGGCTATATTGCTAGAAACCTTGTGCTCTCATATTATTCTTACATTGTTAGTCTAAAAATAATTTAGGTGGTTCTTCCACCCAATATTATGTTTGTTAAAGTAACTCACATCCATGTTATATTGCCTTCACTTGGTTAGAAGAGGAGGTCTGCAAGTTGCTTAGTTACTCTTTATGATTTTTGTGATCATTCACCTACAATTACACAAGAAAAGTACCAAACTTCTTAAACCAAAGTAACGTAAAATACAGTAGATGCTACAATAATCCTCAAAAATGGTGCCAAAAACTTATTGATAGTTTTAAATAGAAAAAACTTTTAATATTGCTAGTATACAGATCGTAGCTTATAGTATAAAAGATATCGTTCCCACGAGGATTATATAGTCACCCTACAATTCTTATAAACTTTGTTTAAAGCAAACGATAAGAAGATTAATTGAAAATTAAACTAAAATCAAAGAATTAATAAATAAACTATATACAACTATTTAGGCAGCAGTGAAATTAGGTGATTAATTAATAATGAAAGCTAGGAATTACTTATATCCTTTTTTATTTTCCATTTACATTCTTTTAGTGATGGAGATGAGGATGCTCCGGTAGATATGTAACCTTACTAGAAGAGATAGGCTCAAGAATCTAACGGTAAGCGACAAATGAAAGCTAGTTGGTATTAACGACAAATTGAGAGAGACAAGGCTTAGGTGGTTCAAACACGTTAAAAGGAGACACCCTAATGCTTTAGTGAAAAGATGCAAGAAAACAATACTTAAAGATTAAAAGAGGAAAAAAGGAAGGCCTAAAAAGAATTGGGAGGAAGTGATCAAGAATGATATGGGTAAGTTGGATCTTACTAAGGATTTGGCCCGAAATAAGAAAATTTAGTGTACTAAGATACATGTAAAGGACCTCCCTTAAAGAGGGCATTCACATTCTTGTAGGTTATATTAAACCTTGTCCTTTGCATTTGTTACATCGTACTTACCACCTAGTTAGTTTAACTTAGTTAGTTTCCTACTTAGCATAGTTAATGTAGTGACAGGCTTGGTTGGAGTTACTCTTGTATGGGTCTTTTATAGTATGTATTTTTATCTTACCATTTATTGTTAATCATTAACATGTTCTATATGTACGTTATTTTGTATTGCCTTACTTTTTTTAATTATTCATTTGTATGTTTATATGTTTGTATTTTTGACATTTTTGTATTTAATTATTTTATTACCTTATTACGTTTATTTGATTTACTTATTTTATTTTTTTGTATATGTATGTACATCTATTTATATTTTTTTAGTATCGTCATGACGCATTATATGTGAGTCTATCGGAAATAACCTATCTACTAGATAGGGTAAGGTTGCGTACTATCAGACCTCCCTAGACCCAAAGCCTTAGCAGAACTTCAATTGGGTGTTGATGATGGTGATGATTCAATCATACCTAATTCTAGATATCCTATAAATGTGATTATATTCTCTCGAGATCTAATCAATTAATCCCAATTGAAATATATAAGAGTTGAGTTGCAAGCTCTCGATCTCTCAAAAGTACTCCTAACTACTCAATTGGGTTTTAAGCAACCCTATGGATAACCAATAAACAATTAAGATCTCTCTTCAATTACTATTAATTTGATGTTTATCGATCTATTATAGTACTTACTCTCTCTAGGAATTCAACACAAGTGAATCAATACAATCTATCAATCCAAATTGATTATAAAATGTTAAACATCGCAAGCATATTCATTAAATTCTAAGAAGGTAAAATTCAACAAATAATTTAGCAGTAATTCCTAAAAGAGGAATTTAACAATCTATAGATGTAAATAAATATCCAAATCTAATCATCTTGAATATTTAACAATAATAAGGAAATAAGAAAAGAGTTGAGATTGAAATATGGAATTCTTCTATTCTTTTCCTTGGGCTAGAAATGTACTAACTTTTTTGTGTTTCTTCTTCCCTTTTAGGTGTCTTTGACGACAAGTAATTGCCTCTTTCTAAATTCAATTTGTCTACCCTCAATTTAGCCTTTATAAGATCTTTGTATTGTAATAAACCAGGGTTTCTATGATATACATGGGTACTTACACGATCATGTAGGTGACTGTGTATCTCCAAAAATACATAAATTCATGACTTTATAGGTCATAGAGACTTATACATAGATGGTTGTGTAACTTCACGTAAGCAAGAAATGTGCGTTCAAAGGCCCATATGTTTATAGTGACTTATATGGTCATTATACATGATCGTGTATCTCCAAAATTGCTCTAATTCTTCCATTCCATGTCATGTTTTCACTCAAATACTTCTCCTTTTGGTCTATGAAGGTAATTATCACCTAAAAACATACTTGAAGAAAAATAAGTACCAATAATACTATAAAACTCTTAAATAGCAAGCAAACAACATTAAATATGGGTATATAAATGTAATCAATTAATCATTTATTAATATCAAATTGCTTCTCTTCAAATAATGCAACCTTAATAAGGGGATTCAAACTACATCCTCCTATACTTTGCATTTCTAGTATGGCAATAAACATTTGAGATCCACTATAAGAGTCCTCCAAAGTGCTATTTGTTTTAGAATCTGGATCGTGTACTAAATTAGGCATTGTACTATCATGGCTATTGAGGCTTACATTTTCCTTACTTAAAGGATTGAGGTCCCTTGCGCTAACATTTGATACTGTAAGATACTTTTAATCATTATCTCCCTTATTTTTTTATCAAGACTCGCTTTCTCCTTAAAATCATTCTACGTCAACTTTCATACTCACCAGTTAAGAATTTTTTTCCAATTGGCCTCCAATTTCCTTTTTAAATATTCAATTCTGGTCTACACGAGTAAGTTATAGAGACAACATCATCAAATATGTTATCATTCCCATTCAGTCTTATTGGAGGAATTTCCTTAAAAAGTGCTTGTTGAATATCACCTAATACATAAACCTAGCATAACTTACTCTTCTTATATTTACTGTGGTTCATCAAGGCACAAGGATTCTTTAAAAAACTTGTTAAGCAATTAAGATCCTCATTGGTTCAATATTGTAGAGGGAATATTATGGATAATGATCTAAAGAGGGACTTGTTTTTTGCTTAAGTTCATGAAGCTCAATTCTAGGCTTCCGTTTTTATAAGAAACTTGGCTTGTGATTGAGATGCTAAGGACCTTATTTGATCATTTTCTAAGATTGAGATTTAGTTTCAAATTTGAAGAGGAAAAGATTGTCATCATTGACTAGTACCTCATTTGGTCTAAGTTGTTTCCATTTTTACTAGGCCAAACTATTCATCACTAGGAAGAGCGGTCTCTTGCCTAAGAAGAATCTAAGTGATGTAGAGTCTCACTTTAAAGCACCATCTTTCAAGAAATGAACTAGTAGAGCCACTATAGACTTGGTATTGCGACTTAAGGAAAAGATAGGTATCACCCAAAATTTGACTCAGGAACTCACCAATTGTTTTAGTTTGTCTTAGAAGGAGAGAGGGTGTAGGGTTAGGTAAGGATGGCTTTATAAAGGATTCAAAGAGGAGTTTAGAGCCAAAGAAGGAGTAGGGGTGGAGGGAGCAGATGCAAAAGAAGGAGAAAATTCTATAGAGGAACCAAGCTCAATGTTTAACATAGTGCTGAAAGATGTAAAAGGTAGGAGGTTAGAAAGTGATAAAACAATTAATAATAAAACGAAATAGTTTGGAGCGAGAAAGAATATGATGTGATTCAATAAAACAGGAAGGACCAGGAGCTAGAGAAGAAGAGAGAAGATGGAAGAACAAAGGAGAAGAACTAGGAGTTAGAGAAGAAGATTATTGGTTGAAAAGGATCAAGGGAGAACATTAAAACTAAAATATGAGAATGAAAAAACTTAAGGTACTGAAGCATAAAGGGAACAAATTAAAAGCTCAAATGAATTTATAAAACCAATTAATAGGGAAGGAGGTAACAAATGGAGAAGAGAACAAGACTTAAACAAATTGGTGGAACAGAAATAAAATGCAAAACGTGCAGTATAGAAAAGTTGGAGTTTTTCTCTCTCAAATAAAGTTCATCTTTTTTTCATAAGAGTGCATTCTTTTTTTTGAAAAAGGAAATGGAATTAAATAACAGATATAGAAAGTATTACAAACAAGATGAAAAGCTTAGGGAAGTGCTGTTATACAATTTTGCATTTTAATGCAAGAAGTATAGACAAAATATAGTAACCATTACATTAGATGTGCAGAGAAGATACTATGTTTGAAGTACACTTTTAGTTAAGATTTTTTATTAGTATTAGCTCCCTAAGTTCAGTGATCATCATAGATTTGAAGGCTTCCTTTGAAGAATATTTGTTTGCAAACCGTTTAAGATTTCATTCTCTCCATAAGGTGTAAACACAAAGCCCCAGAATAATGTTGTGAATCAACTTGTCATGTTTTAAGTATCCATTCTGGTTAGATAATCTTTGTGTGATATCTGTACAAGAAATCCCTGGATCGAGCCCTAGACATTTCATAGTGACATATTCCCAAATGTTGTTGAATTGGCATTCAAAGAGAAGATAGTTCCTTGATTCCTTATGCATCAGGCACATTGGACAGTTTTTGTCAACTTGCATGTAAGGCATTTTAATAGTGGTATTGAGCTTATTATTAATTGCCAGTCATAAGATAAAAGGAAGTTCTTGGAGTTAAAGCCTTACTCCAGACCTTTTGAACCAATCTACTTTGCAACCTCTTCTTCTTAACAGATTCATAATAGTTTTGTCAGTCAGTTTGTGGACTATTTAATCCCTCCAAAAGGTTTCTATTGATTTTGTTAGTCAGTGTGTTCTTACTATAAAGAATTAGAGACAAATAACTTTTTAGATAATTTTAATTCTTTGAAATATATACATAAACAATATGCTTTCACATTGGAGTTTTAGTTAAAAACATAAATATGAAAGCTACACGCTTGAATGAAAAGTTTTATCTGATTATTTAGTAAAATTATGCCAACAAATATAATAATTATTATTATTTGTGGATATTCAATATTGTTGAAGTTAACTGGTTTTCTTTAGTGTTACAAATTATTGTAGATTTCTTTCACAAATTTTTATAATAAAAAATATATAAGAACATTAATTTGTAAAAAATATAAAAATATTTAATTTGATACACAAAAAAGTAAATACAAGAGTAAATTCGTGTTTAAAGAAATCTCAAGTAAAATATCATACATAATACCCATATTCTCATATAATACTTTTAGATATTAAAAGGATAGGAAGAATAATTTACATGAGAGACATGCATCATTTTTTGGAAAATATGGATTGATCTTATTGATGTTTTCTTTATATTGAGTATAGTAGAAGCCAATAGGAGGAGCTATTAGCTCAAGTCCAACCTTTTCACTAAAAACTTGAATTAACACATGATAAGTTTTAATTTTATCCCAAAAGAAAAAGAAATTACAATACATTAAATCAAAAAAATTTGTTCAAACAATAAGTCAAACTATAAAGTATGCGTCTTACTGTCTATTTGGTTCAGCTTTTAAAAGGTGAAAAAGTACTTTTTTTTACCGCAAAAGCTATTTTTAAGAAAAATTAATGTTTGGTCGTAAAATCTAAAAGAACTTTTTAATAGAAATAGCTATTTGAAAAGCTAAAATACAGCTTTTTAAGAAGCCCAAATTTGGAGTTTTTCAAAAAAACTCATCATTTTAACTTTTTTCAGGTAAACTTTTTTCTGCCGTTTACGTTTATAACGCAAATAAGCACAAAACATTCTCTCAACCTGAAAACTCTTCTTTATTATGTTATACTCTGTCGGAGCATCATGTCCGCAGCGGTTTGCGACAGGAAGAGATCGTATTTCTTCGATGCAGATGCTCCTCCGACTCTTGTCTCCAAGAAGCTCTGGTTTCGTTCCTCTTCTACCTCCCCTCCTCGTTGCTTCTTTCCTCCTTCCTATCTGCCCCACCTTGAAATCGCTTTTCCCACTGCCCAACTTGAGGTATCGTTGTTCATTACATTTGTTTCTCATTTGGTAATAATGAGTTTAGATTGTTAACTTATGAGACGCTTAAAAATTGGGTTTTTATTGTGCCTTTTTGAAAAAGTTTTGTTCATTTTTGAATTGGGTTGAATTGTGATGTTTTTTGGTTAGCTTCAAATGGCGACCTTTCACTAATAAAATAAGGAATAATCTAGAAACTCCTCACTTGTAAAAAGCCTCATTTAATTGTAATATGTGCTTTAACGTAGTCCTAGTGCAGAGTGGGAGTTGTTAATTTTCATGGATATTTGATAGTTTTGATTGGTTTGATCTCAAGGTTGGGAGTAAGTTTGTTGTTTTGTGGTTTGATATTGCAACCTCTTGAGAGAACACTGGAAGAATGTGGCAATGATTTAGACGCTACACTCAACAGTCTACATAAGCATTTTGAAGAGTTTTATTCAGTTTCCTCCGAAGAAGTGGATGTGAATGCAGATCAAGTTATGTAATTCCATTGTATACAAATAACTTGATTTGTTTATCTGATAGGCCCATTTTAGTTTTAGGTACTTTGCATAATGTATAGGTTATGCTTTTATTGATATGTTCTGAATATTTTGAGTGATTATTCTATAACTGAGTTATGTTTAAATTTTGCAGAAATTCAGTTTGAATAGAATGACTTTCAAAATATTTGATAATGAACTTTGAACCAGTTACTTAACATCTTTTTCTTGCTCCAATTCCCCCTTGTTTTACTATACTTAGCTGAGCAAATGTTTACTTAAAGATTTGATCAATGCAAATCTTCTTGTATTATAATAAAATGCATAATTTATTATGCATTTAACTATTTACTGAACTTGAATATTTATTTTAAAATTATAATATTATTTAGCTTTTTATATATTTTAATATTTATTTTTAATATTTATTTTATTTCTTATAAAAAATGAAACATCTCTTTAAATAATTTCCTACAAAATAGAAGTGAATTTGTCAAACAATTGTAAAGTAAATATAAACTTATTGTTTAATATACTTTAAAAATTATTTATATGCATAAATAATTTTTATTACAAAATAAAGTATAATTAAAATTAATAAAAACACTTTTTATTTTTACGTTGTCAAAAAATCTACTATATGAAGCTCTTTCAAAAAAATTATTTTTTTAATTACCAGTCAACTGACTTTTTAAAAAAACTCTTCTGACAAAAACTCTACTGATAAAAGCTCCACTAATATAACCCATCCATTAAATGCCACTAATATAACCCATCCACCCAGGCATTTAATGCAAAACTTACGATCCAAATTGGACCTATTAACTTGCCCTAACAGCCTTTTCGATTAAGGAAACATAATACATCGAACTGAGATTTATGTGTGGATTTCAAGTATACAGTTAGTACTGGAAAAAAAAGAATTTCATCGTTCAGCTTTTGATTCAATGACTAACAAGAAAAAGAAAGGCCTAACTAAACATTCTTGTTTCTCCCACTAAAAACAAAGGAACAGAGACAAAACTTAAAAGCAAATTAGTACATCCCATTGCTTTAATAAGACCTTTCTTGGGATTTTGGATGGCTATTGCCTAATTCTTGTAAACGCTATTATTTCTTCCTCAGCCGTAAAGCCAGTGGTAACATATGCAAAATCACGGCATTTTTAACGAGCCAAGATTGGACTCGGTACAATAATATTTTCAATCCCATAAATCTTACCAATTCCACTCCAGAATTTTGATCCAACGCTCAACTGTATCCTGAATGGTCTAACTAGATAGGATGTGGTGCATTAAGAAATGGAAACAAAGTGACATTTCTACACTCCGTAGAAATATGAAATAGCTATAATTACAATACAACGGACAACCTGATTCAGTAGTAAAGAGGACCCTTAGGGTTCGGTTTTCACCTTCACGTCTCCATTGGGCAAAGCACTCTGTGCTTGAGCAAGCCGTTTCGATTCCTACAAAGATAATGAAGAGCCTGAGTTATCTTAAAAGGCAAAAGGCAAAAGAAATATACCAAACAAGGACAGCGTCAGATGCTTTTTAATTGTAATCTTTAAAAACTTAAAATTCTGATTTGCAAAATATAATATGAATACAAGCTCCCATATAACTGAACAAATAATGTTTCCCGTAACCAGGCACTCAAAACTCACACCCGTCAATGCACCGTCAAGCTGGAGCACTCTAAGACTAGAAAATTATACAGACATATACAGGAATTACATAAACTGAAAAATGGTTAAGAATCAATTAGATGAACCTAAACTAGTAGCTTATCTTTCACACTAAAACTCCAAGGAATCAAGAAACCATAGGTTGGCTTGTAATATTATTAAGAATTTAAGGAAACCTAATCCAGAAACCCTAATCCATAGCAGGGCAGCTAGTGTTAGTTTTTATTTTGTCCTTTTCTGTAGGAGCCATAAACTTTTTACATATAACAGCTAGTCATTTGAACATATTAACAGCCATGGAAAATGAACAGAAAAAGGGTCCTGCCATGTTAAAGAGTAGGTCATAAACCACCAAAGACTGAATAACACTAAACAATAACCACCCATGTACAGCAAAGTTGATTCAACACACTTCATTAGAAAACCAAACTATGACAAGTTGATTTTAGCCATCAAATATAAGTCCATTCTAAGGACCATAATTTCTCTCAGGAACCTTACTTCTAGTTACAGGACTTGATGGAGACTGAATTAAAGATTGAAAGTTTACAGCAAAGACCAAATCCTATATCTCATTCTACTAGCTCATCCAGATCTAGTGCGATAAAAAGGCAGAAATATATGTTTATGCAGTTTTAATCCCAAGAATAATGCAAATCACGCAGGGAGATCTGTTTGCAATTGGATGAAATAACTTACAGCAGCTGAAATAGCACGGCTCTCCCTATATGAGTCCACTTCATCTGGAAAAGCCTGCTCAAGTTCCTCCAGTAGATGCTTACGCAAACTCTACAAAAGCCGATAAATTACATAGGCTCTCAAATGCTTCAAAATCATAAGTAAAATGCATTTATATTGTGTGATTTTACACCAAAACAAAGCTACCTAAAATGACAGATTATAAAACATCAGTAGCTAAAAACTTACCTTGAAGGCATCAGTCTTTCCTTTTGTAACCTGATTCTTGGCAATACAACTATTTATAACGTCTCTAGTGAATTCATCTGGATTCTTGCCATCGTCAATTAAACTAAAAAGCAGCACCATAAATCAAATGCCACCAAAGCCAAGCTACAAATAACTAGTGCTAAAGAACCATAATGAAAGTACTCACTTGATAACCTCCATTGGAACTTGAATATTACACTTCTCAGACAATGTAGTCATATTTTCGAGCTCCATAACAAGATTGTTTCTGCAAAATCTTACCTTGGTCTCATAAAAACTTAAACCACACAAATAAATCAAAGACATGTCCAAAAAGGAAAGAAGAAACTAATATTGAGAGAATTGTACATGCGATGGAGAAGAGGAAGCTGGGATGCAGTGTTAAAGGAAGAGACTGTGAGGTAAAGCTGATGGAGGAGGCCGAGGGTCTTTTGGATGGAGTTAATCACTTGGTTGAGATTCTTCTTAGGGTCATCTGCTGTTTCTGTTGCCGCTGCAACTGTATCATTTGTTTGATTAGATAGTATGCCATTGCCACCATTTCCTCCAGGACCCACAGTTGAACCCTGCAGTGTATCCATGTTTGGCAACTTATCTGTCAAACACAACCAAACAATGGACCATTAGGCTGACTACATAAAGTAAAAATAACAAGAACAGAATTGAGCAAACTCCCAAAAGAGAATGACCATGAGATGACACACCACATCATAAGGAAGACAAACTAAGACCACATCATTAATTCAGAATAAAATGACGACATGTAGAAAATAAGATAATGACTACATTCACGTAATTTATCAAACATAAAGGGCATTAACTGCCTCCTAGTACTCCTAAATCCCAAAACCATCATCTCAGAAATTGGAGACTGACGTATCAGAGAATAAACAGAAAAGGTTAAGAGATAAACCATAATTACGACATATCAATCATATCTGAACATCAAATGCCCTAAAGAACAAATTAAAGCTGTTTTAAAGCTGAAGGAGGCTCGCCATTTACAAATGTTCTCTACTTTCTGAGAAGAATACCTCTAATGGGCAAGGAAACATAATGAAATCAACAAGTGTTCTAATCACAGCAAGCATCAAACCAGTAAACGGTCAAGGGAATTAGGCATTGACATAGATAAGCAAATATCTAAAAGTCCAAATTCCTTTTAACATCTCCAGGAATTTGCAGAACAGAATGAGAGCTGATCAATGGTATAATCTAACAGAAGCCATAATACCATCTCCATTACAGTAAACCATCAATGATTGTCATTTAAATTTGAGAATGAAATTGAAAATCATCCACCACCTTAGTACGAAACTTGAGGTTTTTAGTGATAGAACACAATAGAGAATATTATAAATTGAGCAAAAATCAGAATATTACACTTCATTTGACAATTATAACAACTCCAAATGGGATTGAAGCCTAAGCAAATACCTCATTTCTAAACAAAGAATCTAGGTTAATACATTAGTAGAAACTGATCCTTAACAAGGCTAGCAATATTAAGAATATGACCAAATTACAACAATAGAATGATTACAATGCCATAAACTCCAAGAAACTTTAAATGTTACCTTCAGCAGACTTTAGGGCAACACAAGAATAGATTTTATATATAATAATTATTGGGATTTTGTTCAAGAATTCCCTGAATAGAAAATAACAAGGCCAGACAATTTCATCCAATGGTCAAATAAAGTAAAAGGTCGTTATTATGAACACAAGCTTGAAGCTTTCATTGACAAAACAGTCAAAGTACTTACGAGCACATATATATCCAAAATTCATATAATCTCGCAATGGTCAAGACGAGAAATTAAAACAAATCCTTTCTACACAAACAAGGCAAACACCTCTATTTACATATGCTCCAAATGCAGAGTGGGGATCCTAATTTTGGGTGTTGGATAGGATTGGACAATCTTAAAAATGTATAATGACTAAAATCTCGTCGTTTTATAAAAAGATTATAAAAAGATCAAACAATTATTGATAAAAGCAAACCACTATTTATAGGTCAAGGGATCCGAATACTAGAGCAAAAATTGGAACACCAAGATAAGAATAGGAAACAGATAGGACTGACAAAGAACTAGGATAGCGATATGAAGTACAACAATCCAGATCCCTTAAGCTTTTCACGAATAACAACAGCAACTGACAACGGTAGGTGGCAATGGTAAGTGACAGCACTAGGTGACTCTCCTCTCCGGCGACTCTCCACCACGCACTCGGCACTACCAGATCATCTCTTCCTCAGTCAGTCAGTACTCTCGCACAACACACCGCGCCAAGCAGAACAGACCAGAGGAATGAAAATTCAAAGTTGCGTTGCTTACCTGGTCTCAGGGATTTGGGAAGAGATAAATCGAAGAGGTTTCAGGGAGAAATCCAGAGAGCTAAGATCTTCAATTAGATCGGAATAGATGTATACTTGCATCGGAGGAATATTGCGATTGACGAAAGAGTGAAACGTATCTGGATCTTCAATCTTGGGATGTCGCCTGAAGCGTTAGAGGGTTTTTGGTTGTTAAATACAGAAGCTTCTTGATCGACTAAACAAAGACGGATAGTTAGCTCCTGAGTTATTTTAGGCTGTTAAATACTGGAAGCGTCTAAATGTCAACTAATTTATGTAAATACATCCTTATTCAGTGGCTAATGCAAATTACCATTTTTTATTGGTTAAAGGAAAATTAATTATGATAATAATAAAGAATAAAATTACAGTAGTAATTTAAAAAAAAAACCTTCATTCCTTACCAATGTTAACTCTTTTTAGTTTAAAAACATTATTTCCTAAATTAAGGTGTTCTATGCTATGTCATCACAGAAATTGTGAGTAGAATTAGCAATTTCAATAAATAAGCAAATCTCATCGAATAATATATGTTTAAACCTCTCGTGCCTTCTTTGTTATCTATTTTTCTTATGGCTTGATATATAATAACTCTAAGTTTAGAGGAGTGAATGCTCACCCCATGGGCGGAGCTACAGAGGGACAAGCCCTCACGCCAATCCCAGCTTGTCCCTGGCCGAACCCCTAGTGGTTGCCGGTGATTTGAAGAGCTTGCAAGTGGCCGGCAACAATGGTGGAAACATGATGAGTGTGAATCCTTCTTCTTCTTCTTGAAGAAATACACAATAAGAGTAGTAGCAGAGGCTTTGCTTTGCATTGCAGGGATGAGTGTGCACTTGCACCCAATAAATTGCATATTATTGAAGTAATTATTATGGCAAGTTGAATCATTATTATTATTTATTATATGAAAAAATTGTAATATTTTAAATACTTTATATTGTTCTTAATTTTATATTTGTATGCTGATTAAATGATATTTTCATATTAAATATGATTATTATTTATATGTGAAATATGTGACAAATAATGTTAATAAAAATAAATTGTTGGTATGTTAAATTTTTATTATTATGATTTTTGAAGAAAAAGTTGGTGTAAAATTATAAATTATACAATACAATATATTAAATGACTTTTTTGCAAATTTTAAAAAATTCAAGGACTATTTTATAAATTTAAAAAATTATTTAAAACAATACCATATATATATACGTGTAATCTTTTAAATTAATAGTTAACTAAAAATGAAATTCAAATTAATATTTAATTAAATTAGTGAAATTCTTTTATTTTTGTCGAACAAGTATTTATTTATTGTTTCTTGAAATCAAAGCAAAAATCCAACGAATGGGTTTTAAGGCGATATAAGAGTAAATTATAGAAAGAATTTTGTAGATCTTTTTTTTTTACCGATATTCTTGATTACTAATTAGGAAATCTCTATCAACAAGATAAATTCTTTCTTTTGCAAAATATATAATTATATATATATATATATATATATATATAAATAAATTATAGAAATTCCATATAATATAAAAATTATATATAATAAATAGAATAATATGATAAATAAGATATTTGAAAAACCTTGCGTTATATCACCCGATCTTGATTTTTCATATATAAATGTAACTAATGTATTTCCTTTGTAAACGATTTCTCCATAATGGCCATGAACAGTTGCTCCTGGGGTGGCCAAATAAGGCTTAGCTGATCTTATTACTAGAGAATCCACGTAAACAATTATAACTTGACCCGATTTTAGGTGGGGATCATATATGCATTTTCACAAATAAACTGTCCCAGGCTAACAAATCCTATACTACCCTCATAAACTGAAAATCTATAACCCCAATTGTGACGAGAATGTCGTTTAGTTGACCTGTGCCTGTTTGAATAGCCTTAGTTAATCATGTCTTTCTTTGATAAGAATCAATAGAATCTTTATAAGGTTCCTCCTTTGAATGAAATTCAACGGGATCCAAGGATACCATGTTTTCATCTATAGGATCCCAAGTTCCTAGATCAATCAAAAGTTCAATTCTATCGGAACTACTTATTTTCAAATGATATCCACATTGTTCACAAATATTCATTCGTGACGTCAAAAATTTCTTATAACTTAATCTATAACAAACGCCCGTAACTCTTCCTCAACTAGGCTTGGGTAGAATAACAGAGCAAGTACAAGTATTATTAGCATAGCAAAAATGTGTTATTCGTCATTAATATGTTTGCTCGCGGTAATTGTGGCCTCTCGGGAGAATCGATGACTACGTCTTTGATGCACTTGTTAATACGAGTATATTTGAAAATTTTTAATTGGCTAGTTGTAAATATATATGAAAAATGGGTTCATGGATTCTAATTGGGAGACCAGAGCATTTGGTCTTTCAAAGCCAAATTTGATGCTTCCAACTTCATATTTAGATTTTAAAGTTAAAGAACTTAATCCAATCTCATATACAAATCAAGATAGAAGATGTAGTTACCATTTCCCTTTGGAATGATCATTTGAGCACTCTTGGCCCTCTCTACCTACTTCTAAACTATAATTCCTTAAGACTCTTAAACTCTACTAATTTTATAGTGAGCATATTAATTGGTAGGTGAGGATATAATTACTCCAACAGATTCTCTAGCATCTTAAAAGGTTGCTTTCCTCCTTACTCTCCTGACCCTTCCAAAGAGAATAATGATATTTGGCTAGGACATTTCTTAAAGCATTTCACCACTAAATCTTGTAGGGAAATTCATAAGCATATTGATCCTAGAGTTTATTGGTACAATTTGATCTAGAACAAACTAATGATTCCTAAAGTCTCCTTTCTTTTAATAGTTGTAGTAAGGGAAAGGCTCTTTACTCGTAATAGAGTTAGAGGGACTCATATGGTTCATTCTAGTCCAAACTATAGGTTATGTATAACTTATCCTTAGTCCGTCAACGACTTATTCTTCAACATCTCCTTCTGCAAGATTCTGTGGTAAGATATTCTTGACAGCTATGGTACTACATGCTCTAGTAATGAATGGAGAAATATCATCTTATGGTTTTTAAATAATCAAAACCTATGCAATATTAATTGACAAGCGAGGATAAAACTACTCCAATAGATTCTCTAGCATCTTACAAGGTTGCTTTCCTCCTTACTGATAGACCCCTATCTTGAAATGACTAGGCGGCCTGCTCGGTACCCCACGGTGACCTTCTGATCGATATCAGATCCAACTAGAAAGTTGTCGTAGAGCTAAGCCTATTTCCTTTTTAATCGAAAAGCTTTAATGCATCATAAAAAGATGAAAGTAGTGACATTTTTTGTCATATTTATTAAAACTTTCGGCAACACTACAACAACATTTTGACATTCCCAAATTTTACAAAAGCCTTGTAACACCCCAACTCCCGCCGGACCCGAACCCGATATCGACAGTGATATCCGGATCCGTGCCCCGCGAAGGTGGCA
>JANQBM010000222.1:27310798-27349981 GCA_025594535.1 Erythroxylum domingense | reverse complement strand
AAAAAAATTTATACCGACTTTTGTTAAGTGATTTTGTTAAGTGATGTGACACGCCACCCTCGCGGGGCACAGATCCGGGTATCACTGTCGATATCGGATTCGGATCCAGCGGGAGTGGGGTGTTACAACTTGAGAATGAAGGTGATCGAAGAAATGGTACCTGTTAGAAACAGAAGCTTAATCATTATAAGAGAACCTATGAAAAGGTTAATCAAGGTACAAGTTGAACCTATAATAGTCAATAATCAGTTTATACATATTCTGAATCATGAAGAAAGAAGATTATATAGGATTATGAGAGATGAAAAGTCAGAACCATATCCATTGAAGATGACAAAGGATCGATATACTATTTATCTTGCTACAAATAGAACATTGTTCAAGATTGTACGCAATGTAGATAAAGGGAGACAGAAGATGTATCCTGAAGGAAAAACAGGTGACCTTATAGAAAATCAAATACAAGAAGCTGTGAGAAACATAGATGAGGCATGCAATGCAGAACAATCAAGAGGAATCTATATTTCACTTCACATTTCAAAAGCATCAGGAAGTCATTGTGGACGTTTCACCACAAAGGCAACTTCTCAGGTAGTTAGAAGAGTGACCAAAGGACAATTCAGAACTATCATGGTTGAAGGTATTAGTTTCAACTTAGAGACTCTTGTGCACCTAATCATGCACCTTAGACCTTTGAGTTCTATATTTTCAATTAAAGATGTCCTTAACCTTCTTGAAAAACCAATACCAAAACTACCAAAAACCTAATAACCTTGATCTCCCTGAAGGAAAACAATCTTTTAAACCTCCTGAGATCAAAATCATTGAATTAGATGTTTTACCTTCAAAAATACATGTTGAAACAAACTTCTATCCATCAAGTGCACCTCAACGAGTTCCTACAATTAGTGTGGAAGAAGTTAGTCACTCTCAGCAGTGGAGCCAAGAAGCCTTAGTTAAGGAGATTGAAGAAATTCATACTAAGGTTGATGATTTGAGTGACTCAGTTGGTGATCTACATGAGGAAGTAGCTTATCTACGAGTGTCAATAGAAGAAGACCTCAAGTTAATTAGAACTGATATGTAACGTATGTTTTCTGAAATCATCAAGCATCTTCGACAAACTTTTTGATTAATAACAAATAAGGGAAGAAAAGAAGAAGAAAGAAGGAGAAAAGTAGAAGAAAGAAGAAAAGTAAAAGAATAGGGGGAGAATAATAGAAGAAGACGAATGAAGTGCAGAAGCAGAAGAAAGGAAAGAAAAGCAGAAGAAAGAAGAGAAGAACAGATACAAGAAAAGAAGATAACATATGTGTATTTTGTTTGTTGTCTTCTTATTCATTATCTGAATAATATTAGTTCATTCACTTTTATCTTTCTAAAATTATGATTATTTGTTATCATCAAAAAGGGAGAGATTGTTAAGTCAAAAGGACTTCACGATTATTAATTTTGATGACAATCAAATAGTAATAATGTTAGAAATAAATGAACTATTTGGATGAGTGTGTTAAGTGTGCAGAAGTACAAAACACAGAAGAAAGAAAGACACAGAAGAAGAAGAGAACATAGAAGAAAGGAAAACACAGAAGGAAGAAAAACATAGAAGGAAGCAAAACACAGAAGGAAGTAAAACACAAAAGAAGCAGAATATACAAAAGAAGAAGAAAATACAGAAGAAGTAAAAACACTGAAGAAGCAGAAAATACAGAAGAAGTAGAAAACACAGAAGAAGCAGAAGATACAGAAGAAGTGAAAACACAGAAGAAACAGAAGATACAAAAGAAGAGAAAACACAGAAGAAACAGAAGAAACAGAAGATATAGAAGAAGTGAAAACACAGAAGAAACAGAAGATACAGAAGAAGTAAAAACACAGAAGATACAAAAGAAGAGGAAAACACAGATGATACAAAGATAAAGATACACTAGTACGTCGAACAGTTAGTTAGTTGGAGTTAGTTACAGAACTCAACTGAATAACGGTTATCAAGATTCAAGAACCAGTTATCAAGATTCAAGAAGCAATTATCATGATTCAAGAAGCAGTTGGAGACTTAGACTATAAATACTAGTCGCAGTCGAAGAATGAACAACTTTTTCGAAAACCTTTGAACAATTAGTTATCTTTGAGCTTTCAAGTGTTTACTTAGAAAAGAAAAATTTTGTAGTGCGATGCTAGAGAGCTTACCCTACTTTAACAAAAGCTCACAATATCTTTCTAGTGAGAGAAAGAAAAGGCTAAGAGCCTGGAGAGGCTAAGATAGCAGAAAGAATACTTGGTGTAAGAGACCTGAAGAGGCTATGGAAGGGAAGAAAGAATACTTGTAAATTTGTTGAAGTATAATGAAAACTCAGGCGAACTCTGAGGACTGGACGTAGCCTACGATTTGGGGTGAACCAGTATAAAAATCGCAGCGTCTATCTTCTATCTTTCAACTTATTCTATTTTGTTTTTAAACAAATATATAGAAGTTATTTGCTATTTAACTACTTAACTAATTTCGTATAACTTTTGTAGTATACTTTTAACAAGATAGAAGGAGTTCCTAAAAAGAAATATTAAAGATTTTGTATTCACGAAAAGAATACACAATTCAACCCCGCTTCTTGTGTATATCATATATTATACGTGAATTCTATATTAACGTGTGATTTACTTCAGTAATAACATAATTAAGTTTGTTTTTCAAAAGCTTAACATCATCTGAAATTAAGTTGGCTGAAATGGAAAAACTAGAAAGGGAAATTTTATTAATTTTATGCAAGTTAGAAAGGGATATTTCCTCCAAGCTTCTTTGACTGTATGGAGCATCTACATGTTCATTTAGCACACAAGGTTAAACTAGCCGATCCAGTTCAATATCGTTGGATGTATCCATTTGAGAGGTACGTAATTTAACAAGTTCATATTTTTAATTGATGTCATATCATGTTTTCATAACTAAAATCGTATAACCCTATTCGGTCATATAGGTATTTGCACCACTTGAAGAAAAATGTGAAAAATAAGGCTAGAGTTGAAAGTTCGATAGGTAATGCTTATTTAGTGGAGGAAGCTAGTATATTTTGTTTATATTATTTTGAGCCACATGTTCACACAAGAGAAAGAAAAGTTCCTCGTAATGACGATAGGGGAGGAACTACTGATGCAAATGATAATTTATCCATTTTCACATATCCTGGACGAACCTATGGATATTTAACGAGAATAATGTTAACAGAGGAAGAAATTGAGGTTGCCCATGGTTATATTTTATTGAACTATCAAGAGGTTCAACCTTTCGTGTAGTAAGTTGAAATAGATTATTTGTCATTTGAATTTTAGTGTTATTCATAACTAAATATGCATAATAATGTTTTTAGATTATATGAGGATGATATCAATAAAGAAGTTAGAAGACACTTTCCTTGATGGTTAAAGTAGTATGTAAGTTTTCCCTTACATACTTTAAAATGACTGAATTATAAGATTTAAGTGTTCAAACTAGAAGATCATAGTTTTAATTTGGTATTTTCTTTTCTGTAGGCCTTAGAAAATCCAATTGAGAACAAGTTCATATGTGATCTTGCCAAAGGACCTTTGCAAACTGTTAAATCATATCCATTGTATTTTGTTAATGGATACAAATATCATACAGAATATCATAGTCATAGCATGGCAACAATAAATAGTGGAGTTTGCATACAAGGAGAATTGATGGATTACTATGTCAAAATTATTGAGATATTTGAAATTGAGCACCCTGCATTACCAATAAAGCAATGTGTGATATTTAAGTGTGAGTGGTTTGATCCAACTTTAAATGTTGGTAAAAAAGTGCATAGTCGATAGAATTTAGTTGAAATTAACAAGCGAAGAAGATTTGGACAATTTGAAACTTTCAAGTTGGCAATGCAAGTGATACAGGTGTATTATGTCCCTTTTCTTAGCTTACGATAAGATAAGTCAGATTGGTTGGCTGTTTGCAAAGTTAAAACTTGAGGTGTTTTTGAATCACATGGAAAAGAAGAACAGAGAATTGAAAGTGAAGCGTTTCAAGAAGATACTTATGAAATAAATTCATCTGTCCTATATAAGGATAATGAACCTTTGAACGATCCATGTAATGCATATGTTGAAATTTTATCTGGAGAGGATGAGGAGGGCCAGAGATCTGAAAAAGAGCCTGAATTTGATTCAAATTATTCAGAAAAAGGAGATGATTCTGATTTACAATTAAGTAATGATAACAATTAATTTATGTTTGTTATTGAATATTATATTCAAGTAATCAATTATTTCCTTTTCAATATATAGTATAACATATTTTCATGCAAATTGTAATATTTCAAGAAAATTCAATCAAGTATTAATTTCAGGTTGAAATATGGCACCAAAAAGAAGACAGGATATTTCGCGACCAAGATTCATACCACGATTTGGAGGTACTTACTATACAGGTGAAGCATTTTATGGTATAGCAGTTGGAACTGAATCTCCTCCTCCCCCTCCAGCTACTACACTTGTAGATGAGGTACCTTTCATAGATGCTGCACCATCCACGACCCCTACATTATTTACTACCCCTAAACCGACAGAGGAATCAGGGGTAAACAATGATGATGAAGGAAGCGGCCACCAGCCTGGAGCAGAGGGACCTAATGGAAGAACTTACATTACAATTGTCAATAATATGTAAGTGAAAATACATTGAACACTATATGTTTATAATTAAGTTATAAGTTTCAATATTCATAACGGTATAAAAATTTTCAATCTTATATTAGGTTCATTCCATCTGGACCGTGTTTAAGAAACATGACATCAAAATTTAAGGAGAAGATTGATATTGAGGGCTTTGCTTGGAAGAATATCTCTCAAGCTAGAAGAGAATTTTACTATTACAAGTTTGAAGTACAACAAAAATTGTTATTTTCTTTCTCAATTAACAATTTTGTACATTTATTAGATAAATAATATCATTACATCATAAGTATTAATTAAATGTTTCTGCTTTTGTTTCAGAAAGAATTTTTTTGGGATTCTTAATTTGACGCGATTGTTTATAGAGTATAGGAAAGACGAGCACGTATACGTTATTATGACTTTATTGCTGCCATACGCAGAGCAAGTGTACGACCGCCTTACATTTCTGAAGAAATATGGAGTCGTTAGCAGCAGTATTGGACATCGCCTGAGGCAATGTCCCTTTCGGAGTGTAATTCGGCCAACAGACGTGGAGGACTAAGGGGGAGAGAGTCTTCCCGTACATAATTTATTGATTGTATTGCCAGTACATTTTTTTAAAAGACTTTTTTAATTCATTTACCGAAGGACATATGAAAATCCGTCGCTACCACTAAAACATTTACTGACGAACAAAAATTTCAGTCGGTAATAACCAACGGAAGATCAAGTTCTGTCGGTAAAGTCGAAACAATTTCCACAAAAGTACCGACGGAAAGACAACAACTGTATGCGACGGAATATCCGCCAGTAACTTTGTAACAATTTACCGATGAAAATTTCCAACCGTTGGTAAATATACCAATGGAAAACAATTTTCTATCGGTAAATATACCGAGACGTAAAGATAATCTGTCATTCAATTTACCAACATAAAGATATTTGATCGGTAATCTCACTAATGGTAGCGTTATTCCATCGGTAAATTTATCGACGAAAACTAATTTTTTGTCGGTATATATTAGGTACGGCCGTTTCTATGACGTTTTTGTCTGTCGGTAATGTCCGTTACTAATCTT
Source organism: Erythroxylum domingense (assembly GCA_025594535.1). Classification (NCBI taxonomy): domain Eukaryota; kingdom Viridiplantae; phylum Streptophyta; class Magnoliopsida; order Malpighiales; family Erythroxylaceae; genus Erythroxylum; species Erythroxylum domingense. The sequence goes on along the minus strand of JANQBM010000222.1, from coordinate 27,344,234 downwards.
ACAAACCGACGGAATGTCTTCGTCTTCTGTAGGTAAAAATCGCTATAAAAACACATTTTTCTTATAGTGCAATCAGCACTCACATTTTGTTTTCCATATTTTCAACACCACAAGGATCCAAATTCCACCAACTTATGTGTTATATTTTCCAAATTTTAGTTCTTGGGTTTTAGGTGTTTGATTTGAACTTTTTCGTTTTTCAAAACTAAGATTTTGAGTTTCTCATATTACAACTCTTCAATCCTAAATTGAACAAAGAGTTTTAGAATACTCAATCCAAACTTTTCAGATTATTTACTCATACAATAGTTTCGAGATCAATTCCAAAATTAATCAATAGCAATCAAACTTGTTTTAAACAAATTATAAAGTCTCCTCTGACACCACGGTTGGAAAATCGAGATGGGATCAAATCTCGACAGCAACGGAATAATTATAAAACTTTTTCATATTTTAATTTCCCAAAAACCAGTATCACTTGATTCTATAAAATGTTTAACACATAAATCAAAGCATGAATCTTAATTCGTACCTTATTCGAAAGCTTGATCATTTTCTTGTCATATCCCACAAATCATTTCTGACATCAATCCATCCCAACAACCATAGCAACATAAGTGCCTGATCTCTAACGGTATCCACAGAACATATTAAGACAACTTTATAACTCTTACAGAGAGGATTAAGCAAGAGGTACTAGCTCTATTAGAGATTAAGCTTATTTATAATAAGTTTTAGACGTTTTAGTGATTTAATTGAAATTAAATTCTAAATTCAATTAACTTTAATTAGAATTACAAATAATCCTAATAAATACCGATTATGTCCAAATAGGATCCAATATCCTTATTTATTAAATATATTGTATTTAATCATAAAGTTCCTTAAACTTTACAATCAAGTCTAACTTGATTAAAATATCTTTGCTTTCTTCAATTCATTCTTTATGTGTGACTCATTAGGTTCCCAAATATATTGGCAATGATTATAAATTATAATTATAATTAGAATAGATAAATTAAAAATCTTTTTAATTATCTTTAAATTTCCAATCAGACAATTTATAATCACAAATCAAGATTGGCATCTAGAAATACATCATGACCACGTAAATATTTAGGAATGTCAAAGTGGTTTTGACTAACCTTTCCATGCATGATTCTTTTGTATAATTCAATCCTTTCATCATACGATGTTTTGATTAGATAGAGCATGAAATTAATGTCTACTCTTTTTTAGTCTAATAACATTAGTTGTCCACTATTAATTAGCTATTGATTCAATTAATAACATAAACCATTTACAAAATGCCATTCTACCTTGGCTAAGGATTTCCCAAATCAATACTAATTGAGAAAAAAAACATTCTCCCTAAATGCTTTAACATGATAAATCCTATCTTGATCACATAATTACCTCCATATAGTCCATGTCACATTCAATGACTTCTAATTGAATGACTTATGATTAGAATAGGTCACAAGTAGTATCAAAACATAGTAATTCATATTCAAGATAACTTTGGAGAGCTCAAGTTAAAGGATCAGTTATACAATCATCACAATGAGAATTTTCATAGACATACAAGTAATGTTCCAAATGGATTTCTCATGTCGGATCAGTTCAGTGAACTTATAGTCTAACAAGTACCCATATGTTTATTTAAGTATTTCCATACTTTAGTCTATGAGATCTGCTACTTCATAAGAAAAAAAAAATATGCTAGCCTTTTTACATTCTATTAATATCTGGTCTTAATAGAAAAATGTCTAGGAACAATTTAGGTATAATACATAAATAAAATATGAATCTTATAATTATAATTTCATTTGCAATGTATAATTATCCCATAGACTTTATCATATACATTTAAACATATACAAGATAAAGAATGCATTTAAATTATTTTGTCACTAAACTACAACCAATTGATTGGTTGTAGGACATAAACTAACATAAAGAATATATTGAAAAATATCAAAATATAATCATACATTAATTGTTAAAAAACAATTCACGAAATAATCTTTATGTCAGACTATAAATACCACTACATTGATCAAAAAATACCTTTGCATAAATTATATAACCAGATAACATAATAGATACCAATATATACTAGAAGTGGGAAGCACACTTACCAAAATAAAACCACACACAATTCATTGCCTATGGATAGTGAAATGGAACTTAAGTGGGATGGTCTAAGATGTCTATTGGTAGCTAATTAACCCTCGTCTGGAGTGGTTTGATTGAGATAGCAAGATTTCTTACTGTTAACAAAATGGAGAATACCTTCTTTCATTAACTTAGAACATCTTCTCTTCCTCAACATTATTAGTTTGCTGATATTATTACATTTGATACTAAATAAAGAAACTTTACTGCAAGTCGTGCATACTTCTTTGCATGGTTGGTCCATTTAAGAAAGACTCAACCTTTCCATATGATCATCGACCAACAACCTTGTTCTCGAACGCCTTTATCTGCGTGGTCGAACGCCTTTCCACATGATCATCTCCATCTAAATGAGACTCTCTCCAATAAGGTCTATCTACGTCCCAACTAACAAGATAAAAGATTACACATGATCTACCTTTATCTGCGAAGATGTCCACTATCTTCAGATGAACCTCCCGCATGGTCTTTATCTCTTAAAGTTGATGTTTATCCTCAATGATCTTATCTGCCGCATCATCCAAGATCTTCCCACGATCTCTATCCATTGATGATGAGTCATCCAGGCCAAAGCCAATTAAAGCACTCTGGCCGAATCCAATGCTTACCCATGTCAAGTCCATTAGCCATGTTCCATCTATTTGAGCATACACTAAGTCCTTAGTCCATCAAAAACTTAGCCTTAGCCATGTCAGCTCATACAGGATCTGAAACCCTACCAATACTTGCATCATGCTTAATCTAACTTGCTAAGATACCTTGGAGCTTTCATATGCCACTACTATGCGTGTGATCCAACTAACCTTCCACCCAAGGTCTATCTCTAGTTAGCCGTAAAGTGTCATTATATGTTAAGGGGCTAACAAACTACCCCCATCAGATAGTATGAAGGTAAACGTTCACCTGATCCTCGAACTACCACAAGATCATATCTTTCTCCCACGTAACTTCTATGATTGGTTTTCCCTTCCACTGGATTAAGAGCTTGGTTTGTCGATTCTTTTTATGCTTCCTCATTATTCGGTGATCTAAAATCTTCTTTACTTGATCCTCAAATTGTTTTATCACAACTGGTGGAGCTCTCTTCACTTGACTCTTATTCAGATATGATGCATCCTCATAGTAAGGTTTGAGAAAACTAACATAAAAAGTAGGGTGTACCTTCAATCTCTCAGGTAACTTCAATCTTTATGTCACATTCCCCACTTTACTCAGCACTTCAAACGGTCAATCATACTTTGGCACCAATCATGATGCACTTGCTTGCTCAAGATCTTCTTCCAAATAAGTGAAGTAATTTCAGCAGTACCTTATCTCCCACGTCAAACTCTAATAGTCTCCTCTGTAAGTTCATTTGCTTCTTTATCGGTCGAAAAGCCTTTCGAAGACTATTCCTCGCCCTATCCAACAACTCTTGCTTTTCCATTGCGAACTTGTATGCTGTTGGACACTTGCCACCTATCCTTTGTTGTGCAATCTCGAATGGAGAGAGAGGTTGCTTTTCCAAGACTATCTCAAAGGGATTCTTCTCCGTAGCTGAAGATCTGTGCAAGTTATAGTAAAATTGTGCAGTATCAATCAAACTTAACTAGTTATGTTGACTTGCACTTACGTAATGCCTTAAGTGCTCTTTCAATAGACCATTGGTCCTCTATATTTGTCCATCTGTCTGTGGGTGATTACTGTTGAAAACTTCAAATTGTAACCTATCATATTGAAAAGCTACATCTAGAATTAGCCTATAAATCTAGCATCTCGATCACTCACAATGTTCGTAGGGATTTTCACCACATTCTTATAGAACAACTCTATCGCAATATTAGAGGGACATGATGCTGGTGATGACATGAAGATTATGTAATTGGAGAAACGATCTACAATCACTATGATTTTTTCCATGTTGTCCAACTTTGGAAACCCTTTAATGAAATCCATCGAAACTGATATACACGATCTTTTAAGAATGGATAAGGATTATAGAAAATCGACTTCCTTCTTCCTCTTCGGCTTATCCAACTGACACACAAGGTAAGTCTTGACATACACCTCAATGTCATTCTCCATCTTTGACCAATAATAGGAACGAGTTAGAAGTGACATCATCCTCTAAACTCCTGGGTGATCAACCCACTGTAAGTCGTGTATCTCCTTCAGTAATTGTTTCTACAAGCTATCGAAACTTAGCATATACACTTGACTACTCTGATTCATCAACAGTCCATCATCATCGAGTCAAAACTTGAACATAACCCCATTCTTAACTTGTGAGATTAACTTGCAATATGTATTGCCCAATGGAACTGCATATTTAATTTGCTCAAACTGGTTCAACTCCACCCTTGTAATGGCATATAGGGCCACAAACACTTCCTTTCAACTCAAGGCATCTTCCACATTGTTGTTCCTCCCCATTTTATGCTCTCATATGAAGTCATATTCAGCAAGGAACTCCTACCACCGAGATTGCTTCACGAACAACTTCTTCTAGGTCCTAAAAAATGTGTTAGCAACATTATTCATTCGAACAATGAACCTGGTTCCCAACAAATACATTTAAAATGTCTCAAGGCAATGCACCATCGTGAGCATATCCTTCAAGGATCACTACTTTACAACTTTGGGCTTTCAACTCTCAAATGCTATGGGATGACCTTCCTGTACTAGGACTCCACTAATATAATTGTTTGATGCATCTGTGTGTACCTCAAATGGAAGATCAAACTCTGGCAGCTTCAACACAGGTTCAGTTGAAATAAAGACTTTAAGTTTCTCGAATTCCTCCTGACATGTATCTAACCAACACCACTCTTGCTTTTTCTTTAGCAAATCTGTCAATGGTGCCACTTTCTTTGAGTATCCCACTATGAATCATTTGTAGTAGTTTGCCAATCCGAAAAAAAAATCAATAGTTCTCATATTGTTATGGGAACCTACCATTCAACTATTGCCTTCACCTTCTTTGTATCCATCTTGACTTGACCCTTTCTCACCAAGTGAGCCAAGAATATGATCTCAGGTTATGCAAAATCACACTTCTCCATCTTCACATAAAGCTTGTATTACTTCAGCCACTCGACCACTTTCCTTAAGTGCTCCACATGTTCTACCATACCTATACTGTACACCACGATGTCATCAAGATACACCACCATATACTCATCAAGGAAATCGTACAACACATCGTTCATCAAGTTACAAAAATGTCATAAGGGCATTAGTCAATCCGAATGACATGACTAAAAAATCGTACAATCTACACCGAGTCACACACTTTATCTTCTACTCATCACCCTTGGCCATCCACACTTGCCAATACCCACTCAAAAGATCCAACTTTGTGAAAATCATATCCCTCGATAATCTGTCCATCAAATATTGAACTAAGGGAATGGGATATTTGTTTTTTATTGTTACCTTATTCAAGGCTCGATAGTCCACTCACATCCAAAGTGTTCCATCCTGCTTTTTCTGGAATAGCACCAGGGCACCATACAGGGCTTTAAGCAGTTGGATAAACCTTACCTCCAACAGTTCACTAAGTTTTTTTCAAATCTCCCTCAACTCCAATAGGGATTTCCTATATGGGGCACATACAGGTGGGATTGCTCCAGGAACTAACTCAATCCTGTGTTCTATCACTCGACGAGGAGGAAGAGCCTTAGACAACTCTTTCTGCATCACATCCTGAAACTCCCTCAAAAAACTTGCAACTGCATCGGGACTTCCACCATGTGATCCTCATTAATCTCCCAAATAATGGTGAGATAGGTCTTTATACCTTTCTTTAACCCTTTCTTGATGCTTATGACTGATACATATGTTATCATTGTTGTATCATCCGTTGTTCCACCATCGGATCTACAACAATTAACAAAGAAGGAATTTTTGTCGTGCATGATCATTATACCTTCCAAACTTGGATACAACACCACCTTTGCTGCCTTCAAGAAATTAATCCCCCATATCAAGTTGAAATCTTCAAGTGGTATAACCATGCTATTGAACTTGGCACGCCAACTCCCTATGCTCACTAGGATGTAGTAAATAGCTTATAGGGGTCTTTATTCTTGTCAAGGTCTTCAACACTTTGATCCCTAACTTGCAAACCATCTTTTCTGCTATAAAAGAAAGTATTGCACCTGTATCCAGCACTGCGGTTATCTCTTTCCCATTGACTTGTATTCCTACATACATGAATTTGTCAAAAGGGTTAGACTCACTCTTAATTGCATTCAGCAAGGCGATCAGATTCATTGCCACTTCCAAATCCTCATCTTCTTTTTCGGCAATCAATGCATTCAGCTTCTCCTTCCTCGAACATTCTCTCACAAAATGTGGATTAGTGTATAGGTAACAAGTAAGTTTCCCATCTTGGAGGATGTCTCCCCACTCTTGAAGCCACCGTTTTGCCTGCCTTTCCCCTTGAAGTCTCCCTTTTTGGAGTCTTTCTTCTTTTTCCCTTACTCTTATCCTATTGGGCTAGGCCTTTGCCTTTGGAAGAATTTAAGGAGGTCACCTTAGTTTCCTTCGTCATCCAAATGTCCACTAAAGCATCTATAGCCATGATTGCTCCAACCATGTCCTTCACATTCTGCCTTCGTAACTCCATTTATGCCTATGGTTGTAACCTGGACAAAAAGTTAAAGCGCTTCTCCTCGTTTGACATATTATCAATATCAAGCATTAGAAAACTAAACTTCTTAATGTATTCTCTTAGCGATCCATTTTGTTTCAGTTTCTTTAAGGCATCCCTCGCGAGCCAAGAAGTGTTCATCAAAAGGAATTGTTCCTTTAGCTCCTTCTTCATCTTATCCCATATGTTAATGGGATTTCTACCTCTACTAATCTTCTCAAAGGTCTTTGTTCTCCACCAAATCTTGGCATCTCCATCTAAGTACATGGTTGTCACATTGACCATCTCAACATCAAGTATCTTAGCAGCTACAAAGTACCGTTCCATATCCTACAAAAAGTTCTCGAGCTCCTTCGCGTTTCGAACAACTTCGAAAACTTTAGGCTTGTGCACCGTTACCATGGTGATCTTAACTCATCCACCCTCTTGTATTGCAACAGCACGTCTTAAGCTCATCATCTCAAACCTAGTATCCTTTTGTGCCGTCATCAACTCGACTATTTGCTGTTACAACTATTGGATCTGTTTCTCTAACATCTCCATTCAAGTATTGTCATAAGTGACCTCCTCCTCCCTTTGAGGAATTGGGTCAATGAGTGCTTCCACTTTGTTGACATGCTTTGTCAAATTGTTGCATCCCACCATCCCGAAATTAGGCTCTGATATAAGTTATTACAAAGGTCTTCTTAAGAACTAAACTTTTATCGTAATTCATGCCTACTTCTTTACACAATGGGTCCGTTTAAGGAAGACTTAGCCTTCCTTCATGATCGTCGATCAACAACCTTGTTCTCAAATGCCTCATGACCCTCGTAATGTTTAACTCTCACACTCGCCAAAAACTACAAAAGTAATAGAATATTCAAAGACAATAAAGCAAGAAAGAGATACAACAAATTGCTAACCTTTATTACTTCCCTCAAAATATACAAAGGATGCTCTCTCAATTTCTGTGTGTCTCTCTATATGAGGAGTCAGGATCAAATGAAATATATGTAGACTTCAAGCCTTAAGGGCCAAGTTAGAATCCTAACATACCTCTCCTACCCAAGATCACATCTGATCTTCATATCACATCATTATCTAATAAGATAACATCCCCATCTAACTGTATCTCTATCCGATTAGGTCTATCTACATCCCAACTAACAAGATAAAAGATTACACATGATCTATCCTTATCTACGAAGAACTCCACTATCTTCAGAGGATCCTCCCGTGTGGTTTTTATCTCTTAGAACCGATGTTTATCTTCCGTGATTTTATCCACTATATAAGCCAAGATCTCTCCATGATCTCTATCTGTTGATGATGAGTCATCCAAGCCAAAGCCGATCATAAAACACTGATCCGATCCAATGCTTACCTATGTCAAGTTCATTAGCCATGGTCTGTCCATTTGAGCATACACTAAGTCCTTAGTCTATCAAAAACTTAGCTTTAGTCATGTCAACTTGTATAGGGTTCGAAACTCTACAAAAACTCGCATTATGCTTGATATTACTTGCTAAGTTACCTTTAGAGCTGTCGCATGCCATCGCCGTGTGTATGATTTAGCTAACCTTCCAACCAAGATTCATCTTCAGCTAGTTGTAAATTGCCTTCATGTATTAAGGGGTTAACAGCAAACTTCTAAAATTTTATTTAAAGATTTTTTAATACAAATAAAAGATCAAAAGGGTGAACATGATGACAATGAGATTAGAAGGTTCTTTAAAATTACAAAATTAAAATTTATTTACGTATTACACTTATTTATTCTTATTAAAACATATTGATTGATAGCCACCAATCCCGACCTGCCTAATCAGGTTCTTTTAGAAGTCACTGAATATTGCTATAGTTAATGTGTTTAAGCCAATAAAGAAAGAACATTGGTTGAGAAGTTATTTAAATATGTATGAAAAATGATCTAGAGTACATAATTATTATTGACCCTTTAAACGAATGGGTCTGGTCCATGTCATTAAAAAGATATTAATTGCTAAGACTTTACCCAAGACCCAAAATCATAAATGTAGTCCTTGATAAAAACAAAAGCATAATGGTTGCTCAGCCTCGATATCTGCAGAGTCGGGCATCTGAACTGCCCATGCAATTATACCGCCAGCTAAGATCCTCGCCACCATTTGAATACCCTGACCCTTTCCCGCCACCACTCACAAAGGAACATAACTCCACTCAATGCTTTTACTACATAAACTTACAACAGTGACCGTAATTTCCCCAAAGTCAAGTCATTTCTTACGGGTTATAGGTGCCGCATTCCGGTGAGTGTTTGTGACATCACTATAATTCAATCAAGTGGTAAATTTGTGCTGACAAGTCAAGCTTTTTAACACTTGGCATTTGTAGTTACAAAAGATCTTCCAATTCCATTCTCTTTAATTAAATATTGAAAATGTTTACTCCAATCACATTCTAAGTCGGGGATGGTGTTACATGCATGCTCCTCCAGTATATTTAAATCCAAAAACACAAGCTTACTTCCCGTGTAGCCATGAATCTAGTAACATTTGTTTTTATGCTCCTGCCAACTTGTTCACTCTTCACTTCTGGGCTATGCAGTCAACTATATCAAGGAAGATGGAAGTTACTGAAGAGAAGCATCGGAATTTCTGCAATGCACATGCAGCTGTTACCCAACGATAAACTGATTATTTTTGATAGGACAAATTTCGGCCCCTCCAACATTTCTCTTCCACAGGGAAAATGCACTAGCGATTCTCTGAACACAGATTGCTCAGCTCATTCCGTTGAGTTCGATCCCATCACCACAAGTATTCGACCGCTCACGATACTCACCGACACATGGTGCTCTTCAGGGGCGTTGCTACAGGATGGTACTTTGGTGCAGACTGGTGGGTATGGGATTGGAGAGCGAGTTGTCAGGACTTTCAAGCCCTGTGCAGATTGCGACTGGCTAGAGGATAAAAACGGTCTAATTACACCAAGATGGTACGCCTCAAACCAGGTTCTACCAGACGGAAGAATCATTGTTGTTGGCGGGAGATATCAATTCAATTATGAATTCATTCCTAAGTTCTCTGCCTCCGATCTAACACTATACAAACTCCCTTTTCTCGAAGAAACAAGACACTCTCCACGGGTTCCAAACAATTTATATCCTTTCTTACACCTTTCTCCAGATGGGAATCTCTTCATTTTTGCTAATGATCGTGCAATTTTGTTCGACTATGTCAACAACAACGTCGTTAGAAGGTATCCTGTCATGCCCGGAGGTGTTTCTCGCAACTATCCTAGCACTGGTTCCTCAGTTCTTCTTCCTATAGTACTTAGCAGTAACCTCAACATAAGCATAGGTGCCGAAGTTCTGATCTGTGGTGGAGCATTACCAGATTCTAATGAACAGGCAGATTCAGGAATTTTCATTCCTGCATCAAAATCGTGTGGCCGTTTAGTAATTACGGCCACAAGTCCAAGCTGGGAAATGGAAGAAATGCCCATGAGTAGAGTTATGGGTGACATGATAATGCTTCCTACAGGTGATGTGCTCATCGTAAATGGTGCTGCAAGTGGAACTGCCGGTTGGAATGTAGCTAGAGAACCTGTACAAAACCCTGTTCTATACCGGCCTAATGCGCCAAGAAGTGAAGACAAGAGCAGACTTGAAGTAATGAGTCCATCACCAGTTCCACGTCTCTACCATTCCGCAGCACATTTGCTACCAGATGGTCGGGTTTTAGTCGGTGGCAGCAACCCCAATAGAAATTATAACTTCACTGCAATGTACCCCACCGAGTTGAGCCTTGAAGCATTCTATCCCCCTTATTTGATCTCAGATATAACTCGGCCGTCAATCAACTTGACAAAGATAGGAGTGAATATCAATTATAAGCAGAAGTTTGCTGTGCAATTTGATTTGCCCTCTGTAACGAGCATTGGGAAAATCTATGTGACAATGGTTGCACCATCTTTTACCACACATTCATTTTCAATGAACCAAAGGTTGTTGGTTTTGGTTTTGGACAATGAGGTGCAAAAGCTGACAGCTGACAAGTACCTTGCCATTGTTAATGCTCCGCCAACTGCTGTATTAGCTCCGCCTGGGTACTACCTGTTATTTGTTGTCCATGAAGGTATCCCTAGTAAAGGAGTATGGGTCCATGTCCACTAGTTGTCTATTGGTTGTGTTCAATTAAGAATTTATAAGAATGAATGTAAGATAAATTGGAATTTCTTTTTCCTTTGCATCTTCTCTTCTGTTTTATTGTTAGAAATCGGATCTAACTTATCAGTTTCGTTGGCTTAAACTCTTAAAATTTTATACATTAAGAATCAATCCAAAAGTCAAATTTGAGTCTAGCTATTAAGCTCGAAAATTTATACATCGGGTTAGTTTAGACTGACCTAATATCAATTTGAATGTTAACAATTAACAAAGTAAAAACTTACTTACACTTTTTCTTGCAGGCAGGGATATCATTTTCTTTAAAGGTAAATAAATTTATAGACAAAAGGTTCAAATATACAAGAGCAAGCATATGTTTAACAAGTCCAGACAAATTGGTGAAAAGCTACTAACTCTATGTTAACTAGATAAGTGAATTACAAGAATAATCTAGATCTCTTTCCACTAAAAATTTTAGAGAAGATATTCCTATTTAGAAATGCTAGTCTCATCGTTAGGGGTAGCTTGCTTTGACTTGATATAATTTCTTTCTCATCGTTTCCAAAAAGAGCATTATTCCTTTCCTTTAAGATATGGTGTATAAGCATCCCATAAGCTATCCTACATACCTATATTGCTCTTGAATATGATGTTCCCTACCCAGGCTAGTATGCTCATCCAACCTATAGTGGGGCATTCCAATGCTATTACAATTTGAAGACATTGTTATAGAGCACATGAAAATCCACAGTTAAAAAACAAATGATAATGTCTTTTTAGTTCCAACTTGCAAAGGCCACATTTAAGTCTTAAATGTGGAACTTAATTCTATCTCTAGTGTTAAATCTCATAGAAGGGGCAAGCCATAGAGTGAAGGAGTGTGATGGGGTAATGCAAGAGTGCAAAATCTCATAGAAGTTGCCTGCATAAAGTAGCGAAACGTCCCACCTATTTTTGTAACCACTAACTACATTTTAGGGAAGCATAGTTGACGTTATAGTTTGGCTCAAGTGTTGGAGTTTACAATGGAATCCCCTAGAGGAGTGGAATGACCAATGCCATCTACCATCTTTGATCACTCGCCTTACTTTAACATTTGCTAGCACTATTGCTCTTAGGTTAGTGAATTCCCTAAATTAACATAGGGGACCAAATATATGTAGATGTGAAACTAGAAATATATTGTTTCTCCATTCCCAATCTTATAGTTCATGTGAGACTGCATAAAGGTCCTAGCTTTTAAATTTTGTTAGAAGGCGTAAGAGAAAGTTTGCTTACTTTTCAAGGTCCAGATGCTCTCATAGTTTAAATGGTAAGTATGGATCCACCTTGCCTATAAGCTTCCTTTTTCCTCATAAATTCTCCATAGTTTTTTGGCCATTAAGACTTTCGAATTTTTTAACAGAAATCAATCAAATTCCTCTACATTCCTTAGGGGTACAGAGCCTGCTCCATTTGACATTTGTGTCCTTTATATTGCTTCCAACTTTGCCTCAGATGAATTCCCTGATAACTTTGTCAAATCTTTTCATGATGCTCCTAGGTAGAGCAGTAGGTGAACACCAATATACATAAAGTTGCTTAGTATTGAAATGACTAATTGTAACCTGCCTTCATATTAGAGGAATCTTTTGTATCAGGAGTTGATTCTCTTTTGTACAGAGTTCAAAAGTAGGACACAGTCACCTGCACTAAACCTTTTGGAGTATATAGGAACCCATAGGGATTTAAAAGGCAATTGCTTGATCTTCAATCCTTATGAGGAAGGAATCAACCTCTTAATTAGAGCAAGATTGGTAGAAATATACATAGAGCTTTTCCTTATATCGAACCTTAAATTTGAGATACCTTTGAGTCCTCCAAGGAATTGAATAGGATGTTTATAGATCTTATATCTACCCCATAAAGCATTTGTAAGCATAAATGCCTCCACTTATTGTTTCTAGGCCCTTAGTGACTAATAAGTTGGCATCAAGATGATTTAGTTGTGAGTTGAAGAATCTGAACAGGGCTCTAGTTTTTCTTGACAATACATTCAGGTCCTAAAGAATATGTGTATGGCTTGAGAATAAAGCATTATTAAAGTTAATAAAATTGTTTAGAAATTTAATAAGCTAGGAGTTGTTGACTAAACATATGTCAAGTTTTCTTTGAATAAGTCTTCCTCTACCTTGCCTGTTGCTCCAAGTGAGGAAGTGGCCAACAAATTTTAGATTTATCACCTTAAACTTGGCAGTAAGGTTGGAAAGTTTATAAAACCTGGTGAATTTGTAGTGAGCACCACCTTGGGATTCCTTAGGGGATAACGTACAATTGAAATCCCTAGTAAGTAAACAAGGTATGTGTATTTACTTCCTAATTGTTACAGTTTAGTCCATAACTTGTTTCTTTAAAATTCCAATTTCTCTACATATATTAGTGATTTGGAGATCTAGGTTATAGCTTTCTATGAGTGACCTTGTAATGAAGTAATTGGTCAGAGTAATACCAATTTGGGAGATGGTTAATAGAGGGATCAAAATAAAAAATTACTCCCCTATTATTATCTGTTGAGTAATTACTGAGAGTTAATCAATCGATATGCAAAAATTTTAGGAGATTTTTAAAATGGTGCTCCTTTGTTTTGAACTCCGTAAGACCAGAAAAAAGGCTTATTCAAGTTTAAAAAATCCTTGAAGGCAAACTGTTTATTAAGGCTATTTAAGCCTCTAACATTCTAGAAAGGTAACCCCATTATTTAGGTTTAGATATAGACTTCTTCTTTCTAACTTTGTAATTACTAGCACCATAATTAGTCCAGTTTCCATTGATTTCCTCCATTATGCTTATCTATATTTTAGTAGGGGCTAGTTAAGTCTCTTTATAATTAGCTTATTGGCTCTATAAATCTTGGCCTTTCTCCATTAGAGTTAGAATTGAAGTATCTTCTTTAGCTCTCTTAACCTCAACTTCTAAATTTGTTTCCATGTTAAGGGCAATTATGGCCTTTGAATGGTTACCAATAATATTCTCATTGGCACCTTGCTTTTGCTCAACCTTACCTATTGGTTCTTCTCTTGTATAAGTATGGTCATTCTCAAATTCTTCATGCTAATGATCTAGGATACCAGTAGTTTGTGGATTTGGAGAGATCTTCTCCTGAACTGAGTTCTTCTTAGGATTCCATACTTTTATTAAACCAGGTTTGAGAGGTCTCTAGGGATAAGTGACGATCAATGAGTTTAGGATGAGTTCCTTCATATCATTATAACTTATTATCTTTAGGGAGTCAAGCAACTCGTTATCAAGTTCCAACTCTATGCAGAATTTTGTGAAGCCTATTTTTTTAAGCTTTGCAGTGTTATTATCTAAAGTAATAGGATCCCTAATCACACTAGCAAGGTGATTGAGGCCCTTAATAGCCAATATTGTATCGGAACATGATGGAAGTTCACTTAGATTGGGATCTTACTCAGTTTTATCCTATCTATCTTTAGTATTGATTTCCACTTCTTTAAAAACAATGGCTTCCCCTACATATGCTAAGTAACTTGATCTTTATTCTTCAATCCCATCTTTCTCTATTAACATTAGCCCACTATTAAACCACTAAAAAAACCAGCCTCTTATCAATAAAATATCTAACAAGTTTTAAGCTCCATTTCTTCACTCCATATTGCTGAACCTTTGTAGACGTGGAAATAGGAAAGTTATAGGAAGAAGGAGACATATTGTAGGCGAGCAAAAGTCTTTGGGTCACCAACTACCTTTCACCATGTTTATCTCATCTCTAGGCTATCACTAGTTATAGTTTTCTTATATAAGGGTTGGTTGTGTAAAGGGAGTGTCGGGAAAGCCTCATTTGGGATGTTAGAAATTGAGTTATCATAGACATAAGAAAGAGGAAAGCTTTGCTCCATATTTTCTATAGTTACCTTTAATGGTAAACTATTATAATTAAAGTAAGGTTAGAAAATAAGAAGGTTGGGGGGTTATTTATAGTGTCATAGTCATGAGTTATGGTGACATAGGTGTCACGCCCATGAAAAATTTGTCATGGCCATGACATGAGTCTCGCGGCCATGACCAATTTTTCATGGCGCCATGACTTTGTTATTCTTCATTCCTTTTGGCACTTTCTTGCCTCCTCTTGCTTTAATCCTTCTCCTTCTTGTTCCATTAAGAAATTTGAGTGTGAACCTTAGGAAGATGGCTCAACAAGTATGCTTTTGATTCACTTTACCTATTATACTTCCAAATTGTACCTAAAATCAAATATGAACTAAAGTGAGTGTCTTAAGCATTTCGAAGCATTAATCACTAAATGTCATGGATTAAATGTATCAACAATTAAGAACATATCAATAAGCCTGAGCTCTTAATTCTAAAAGTTTTAAATGAATCCCAAAATCAAGGAATTAATAGGGCAAAAACACTAATACCTTATCATGAGTGATAACATCCAATATATGAACTTGGCCACAAAAAAGTAAGAAAGAGAGAGAGAAAGAGGAACTTTATCTTTTTTTTTAATTTTTTAGGCATACATCTGATAAAGACAATTAAGAAAATATCAAATATATTTGTAAGAGAAAACTAATGAAAAAGTTTAGGTAGAGTTCAAATTAAACATTCACGAAGTATTAGGATCCTTTTGTAATGCATCAAAATATTTAAGTTTAAATTGAATTTTGGTGAAAATGTCCAATTTGATCATTTTGCCTATTTCACCCTTTTAGCATGTTCTGCTTCCTTTTAGCTCATTGTGTTTTCATAGGTAGATCTTATATTTGAATTTAGAGAGCCAAATGGGTTAGATGGTGGTGGCTATCAATCACTTAGAATAACAAAATAGAGGGAAGTTGTCATCTCAACTCGAAGTTAATCCAAAGAATGTTAGTGTGGTGTCCTTAAGGAGTGGTAGGGAGCTTGAGGATCCTAAAAGGACCCTACAAAGGATGTTCGTTAAAGATGAGATTAAGAAGGAAATAGAAGAAGAAGGAAATCCCTCATTTAACTCAAACATAAATTCTTAATGTCCCAATATGGTTAACACTAACCCTTAACCTTTTCTTAGTAGGTTGGTTAAATCAAATAAGGAGAAAAAGGATAAGGAGATATTGAATATTTTTATAAAAGTATAAGTAAACATACCTTTACTAAATGCAATCAAATAAGTTCCAAGATATGCAAAATTCCTTAAGGAATTATATACCTATAAAAGAAAGCTGAGAGATGATGTGAAGGTCATAATGGGTGAGAATGTTTATATGGTCTTTAGAAAGAAAGTAGATTTGAAATGTAAGGATCCAGGTATGTTTGCCATTATTGTAAGATTAGTAACACTGTAATTAAGAGAGTTATGATAAATTTAGGAGAATCAATCAATGTTATATGTCGCTCTATCATTATTTCTTTAAACTTGGGCCTTTTAAAAGAGACCAGTGTTATCTTACAATGCTTAATTGGATGGTGTGGTTATAGGATTTTTTTGTGTAGGTGAATAAGTTGGAGTTTCTTGTAGATTTTTATGTGATGGATATAAATGATGAAACCTCATATAATATCATCCCTATCTTACTGGGGATAGATATTTGTGAGGGCACCTTTATAATGGAATTTTATGGGGAAGTAAATCATTTCAATATTTTTGATGCCATGAAACATCCTCAAGATGATCATTATGTTTTCTCTATTGATGTGATTGATCCTTTAGTGTAGTAATTATTTAATTTAAATTGTAGAGATCAATTAGAAGTAGCTCTAAATGAGCATTTAGAATTGGAAGTCACTAATAATGCTAAGTTAGGGGAGGAGCTAATTAAGTTAATGGCTACATTACATTCTTTGGAAATCTCTCCTATAAGGTATGAACTTGTTTCTATATAGTTACCTAAATCGTACCAAAGGCTATTACCTTCTGATGTATAAGTACCTAATATAGAGTTGGAACCACAACCACCCAATAAAGTATGTATATTTGGGAGATAATCAGACTCTTCCAGTTATTATTTTTGTAGTTTTGACTTTTATTCAAGAAGCTATATTGAATAGTATATTAAGAGAACTCAAGAAGACCATTGGATGGACAATTAAAGATATTCAAGGAACAATCCATTTTATATGCATGGGTCATATTTTTCTTAAAGAGGATGACAAGTCCACTAGACAAGCACAATGTAGGTTGAATCCTCCAATAATGGAAGTTATAAAGAAGGAAGTACTAAAGCTCCTCGCTAATGGAGTCATTTATCCTATCTCTAACAATAAATGGGTAATTATGATATAGGTAGTTCCAAAGAAATCTAGAATCACAGTGGTGATTAATCAGGATGGTGAGTTGGTTTTAACTTACATGCAAACTAGGTGGCAAGTATGCATTGATTATAAAAAATTGAATTTTGTAACTTGTAAATACCATTTACCCTTTAATTTATTGGTCAAATGCTTGAAAGACTGGCAAGTTATAGATATTACTATTTTCTAAATTGATTATCAGGTTACCTTTAGATTCCTGTTACACCAAAAGACCAAAAAAAGATAACCTCCATATTCTTATTTGGTATAAGTACTTACCAAAGAATTCCATTTGGTTTGTGCAATGTACCCTCCACTTCCTAAAAATGTATATGGCAAGCATTTTCTCTAAGTATGTTAAGAAGATTATAGATGTATTTATGGATGATTTCAATGTCTACGGTTCTTATTTTGATAATTGCTTAGAGAATCTTACACTCATTTTGTAAAGATGTATTAAAACTAACCTTGTACGTAATTGGGAAAATGCCATTTTATAGTTGATCAAGGTATAGTTCTATAACATGTTGGGTTATAGAGGTAGATAAGTCTAAGATTGAACTCATTTTTGCTTTGCCATATACCTTAAATATATGGGAAGTCATTCTTTTTTTAGCCATATAGGTTTCTATCATAGGTTCATCAAGTATTTCTTAAAGATAGCCTCTCTTCTACACAAGTTATTAAAATAAGAGGTCCCTTTTGAATTCTACAATAAATGAAAAAAAGGGATTTGACAGCCTTAAGGAGCTCTTAACATCCCCACCAATGATTTGACCTATAAACTAGAGCCTTCCCTTTGAAATCATATATGATGTAAGTGATTTAGCAATGGGGTGGTTTTAAACAAAGAGTGGACAAAGTTACACAAACCATCAACTACAATATTCCACAATTGAAAACGAGCTTCTATATGTTATATTTACTTTAGAAAATTTTCAGTCATACTTGTTAGGCACTAAAGTTATTATTTACTCTGATCGTGCAACTTTGAAGTACTTGGTCACTAAGAAGGAAGCACAGCTAAGGTTAATTAGATGGATTCTCCTCCTTTAGGAGTTTGATTTGGAAATAAGATATAATAAGGGAACAAAGAATGTGATTTCTGATCACCTCAGCTGCTTGATCATAAAAGCAGACTATATTCCTTTGAGAGAAATGTTTCCAAATGAACGATTATTTTCCACCAATTTGAGACTTCCATGGCATGCAAATATCGTAAATTTTTTAGTTACTAATAAATTACATGTAGTTTTGTTAAAAGCTTAAAAGAAAAAATTTAAGAGTGAAGCTAAGTACTATGTGTGAGATGATCCCTATCCACGAAGGCACTGCACAAACCAAGTCATAAATAGTTGTGTTCTTCATATTGAGAAACCTTCTATCTTAAACTTATGTCATTCATATGGTTATAGAGGCCACTTTGGGGTAAAAATGATTGCATATAAAATTTTGAAGAGTGGTTTTTACTGGCCTTCATTATCTAAGGATGCATATATCTTTTGTAAGTCATACGATAGATGCTAAGGATCAGGTAACTTGACCTGTAAAAATAAAATGCCATAAACCTCCATTCTTTTCTATGAATTTTTTTATATTTGTAACATTGATTTTATGGGAATGTTTCCTCCATATTTTGGCCTTCATTAAATCTTACTTGCAGTTGATTATGTCTCTAAGTAAGTGGAAGCTAAATCCACCAAAGCTAATGGTGCTAAAGTTGTTACAATTTTGTTAAGTCTAATATCATTTATAGATTTGGGATTCCAAGAGGGGAACACACTTCTATAATAGGGTGATGGAAACTTTGTTCAAGAAGTATTATATCATAAATAAAGTTTCCACCTCTTATCACCCCTAAACTAGTGGCCAAATTGAGGTATCCAACAGAGAAATCAAGTCAATCCCAGAGAAAATAGTTCAACCTAACATGAAGGATTGGAGTTTAAAGTTAAAAGATGCACTGTAGGCCTATATTATAGCCTATAAAATGCCAATTAGTATGTTCTCATATATATTGGTGTTTAGGAAGTCATGTCATATTCCTATGGGGCTACAACATAAGGTGTATTAGGTTATCAAGGGTTGTAATATGAACTAGAATAAGATGGGAGCCCATAGAAAGCTATAATTACAAGAGCTTGAAGAGATGTAGAACGACTCTTATAAGAATAGAAGGATATATTAAAAAAATACCAAAGTTTTCAATAAAACATTGATCTTGAGGACAAGCTTTGTTATTGGTTTAAAAAATGCTTCTTTACCATTCCAGACTCAAATTATTCCTTAGTAAGTTGTGTTCTCATTGGGAATGTCCTTTTGTTCTAGTGTTTTTCTATATGGTACAGTAGAGATATAGAACTTGAAAGCCATAAAGAAATTTAAGTTTAATGGTCATCGAATGAAGACATACTATGAAGGTTTCCAAGTTGAGAATATGGCAGTAGTGATACTTGAAAACCCAGATGACATCATATGATGATGAAAAAATTAAGTCACGGCAACGACAATAAACAAAGGCGTTGTTTAGGAGGCAATCCAAGGGGAGTTTGTTCCTTTTCCTTTACATTTTTGTATTTATTATTTTTATTGAAAGATTCATTTCTTACATTTAATGTTACATTAGAGACAATGTAAGTTTTAAGTGTGGGGGATGGGTTCCTATTTATTATGTGTGTTTTTAAGTTTGTTTCTTAAGTGTTTTTAAGTTCCTTTTGCATGTTAAAAATTTTCTCTTTTATATTGATTCTAAGACTATATAGTTATAATTAGAGAGTATAATTAACTAAAAAAATTCATCATAACTTATGCATGTACTTTTACTTTTGTGATTGGTCAATGTACTTTTTCTTTAGAAGACTAGTAATTAGTGAGTAGACAAAACTTGTGAGATTTTGAGCCTTTTAGACTAACAAATCCATATCAGTCTCATTATCTCTTGTTCATGTGTGACCTTCATGAAATGTACATCCTAACCTTACCTTGCTTTTCTATTTGAGACCATATTTTTATCTCACGCATTAAAATGGAAATGATATACGTATTCTTTGTTTTACAAGCTACATTAGCCAAATAGCCTACCCAATGACATGATTTATCCTGTTGTTAAGCCCTTTGAGCTTTATTAGTCTTTTCATTTTCTTATGTTAATCACATTACAAGCGTTTAACCTAATGTCTTAACTAAGCCTTAAAGCTAGTGAAGCATTTAGGATTGTTGATGTTTGTGGATGCACAAGAGCATAAATATAGGGTGTGCATATATGTTGATTGGTTATAATTGATGGAATGCCATTTTTTATCTCTTATCAATGAATTCCATCATTGATGTAATTTCTTTCAATTATATTTTTGAAAAAAGAGAATAAAAGAAAATGAAAATATAAAAAAGAGAATAAAAGGAAAAAGTTATCAAGGAGGAAAATCATTTGTTTTGTAAAGTAATTCATGTTAGTCTTTCCTCCTAAATTTGTATGAAATAGGTGAATTGGTTGTGATGCAAATAAGGGAGAAATTTTTGTGAATGGTCACTCCTTATGGTTATAATATATTGCTTATCATTAATTTTTGTGAGTGATTTCTTCTAATTGTTTATGCTTCATGTGGTTTATGGTGTGAAGGCTTGAATCTAAGCTATGAAACAAAGTTTTTACATTGATCATAGTTGATGGTACTTAGTTTTGAGTGGATGATCCAAATACTTCTTATCCTAACCTCTGGCCCCATTACAACCTCAAAAATTCCTTTGATTTATGACTATACATGTGAATCCTTAGTGGTGGAGAATTGAAATAATATGCAAAGTCATGGAATGTCTTGATTATGAATGGTGTTTGAGTGTACTTGTAGATTTATCTTATTTATAAACACAACTTATCAAGGTCTACCTATAGATTGCTTAATTTTTTAAAGGAATGGTTGTTGATTGATCATAAGCAAAAACATTGAATGTTTAATTCTTTTCATGGTTTTGAAAGTTATTCCTTTTTTCTTATGGCTATATATTCTTAGGAAATATGGTTAAAGAGGAAATGTTTCAGCTTTTGAATTTGAATTTTAGTTTTTCCCGAGAAACTTAATAAGTTATTGATTGATAATATATTTACTCCCTAATGCTTAATGATTAATGTTATATTGTATTTAAGATACTTATTTTGGTTCACATTTTGTTTTAGGAATAAGTTGGAAGAATAATAACCACAATAAGCTAAAGACATATCCTTGGGGTCATCCAATTGATGTTTAATCTTATTTGCTTTTGTGGAACAAGAAGGAGATGAATTAAGGTGAAGATTTGCAACCTACAAGGCTCTATGTGGACGTACACGATATTGTAAGTTCATGATTCTTATAATGTTTACACACACAATTACTTGCGCACTCATGTTGTTGACTATGTATTATGAAGAAATCATAATTTTTACTATAAAAGGACATTTAAGAAACCAAAGGAGTTATGAAGGCTTTAGAGACACAAAAGAGGTCTAATTTCTTGCCCTTTAGAGAGTTATGAGGGGCTAAACTTTATCATTTCAACTCAAATGGGATATCAAAGTTGAAGAACATGTTTAGGCATTTATTAATCTACTAATTTTGCTTTTACTCTCTTTTAGAATTGATTGTGTTATTCTATGATTAATGTTTTGGGATTTATGTATGAAGGATTTAGACATTTTAAATAGATTATTTATGTATGAACCCTTTTCCATAATCTAGATTGCAATACGTAATCATTGTACATTTGATTCACTTTTAGTAAACTAATGGTTAAGCATCATTATAGATAACATAGAATAAGTTAAATAACCTAAGTTTATGTGGTTATTACCTAGATTAACCTATTTTTCCTATTATGTAATGTAGTTATCACACTAAATCTAGAAATCTTATTTTAGGTTTTCTGATAGCTAGACCTAATTAAAGAGTTTGTCTTTAATTATATACAACCTAAGGGAAAACTAAGGTTAATACAGCTTGTTGTTAATCAAAGGTTAATAGTTTCAAAGAGAGGTACAAAAACAATATGACAATTAACTATGCTCATTTGTGTGAAGGTTGAGATTGACCCACGAAATGGATTTGAAACCCATTTGTTAATTTTATCACTTTTGTACTTTTTGATTTCGCTTACCTTCAATATTTTAGTTTTACATTTTTGTTAATCAAATTCGACCAACCACCCTAACAAATCCTAAACACTGATTTATTCAATACAAAAGCTAAACATACACTCTTTGTGCATATAGTCATTGCTCATCACTATTGCAAATTTTTGGTTACGCAGATTTAGGTTTTATTTTTTGTTGAGTTCAATACACATCAATAAACTGAAAAATAAACATTCCCTAGCAACCATGCCAAAATTTGATAGAATGTAGACAAATTTTGACTTTTTAATTACTGAAATCATTAACCAAATTAGTATAGAATAAATAAGGGACGATCCTGTAAGAAAAGTTTCATTTACTCAATATGTATATATAGTTATATATTCACTTGAATATAATATCTTCAACTAAAAAGAGTATCAAGATTACCATAATATTCTTTAATATCATTATTTAAACAAGCAAGAATCATCACAAAACAAATGGTTTAGAATATAAGAGATGTATAAAAAGAAATATATATAAATGATCTATCGTATTAATTTTAAATTTAGGTTGTAAACCAAAATCTTAAGCTTAATTTCACCTTAATTTAATTCCTTAATTGATCCTTAAATTTAATGTGTGGATGTCCTAATAATTCCACTCTATATACAAGAAATTTTATTTTAAATGAAGAAAAATGATTAGTGCACTAATGCATTATATCCTTTTAGCCAAAATACTTACTGTGTAGCATTAAAACTTTAAAAAATCAGCTTACAACACATTCTTTAGAACAGAACAATCAATATTTAAAAGATAGAAATTTATTTACTTTAGTATATAAGTCATGATAATCCAAAATACAAATTGATAGATGAATATTTGACTATATTTTTACAGCCATATTTGATGTATTTTACTTGATATTTGACACTTTTATCACACATTTGGTACTTAATTTGCTCCAAGTGTGTTTATAGAGTATAAATGCCTTCATGGACTTAAAGAAGAAGAATTCTAATGAAAACATAGCTTAAAAGAAAGATTTGATGGGCAAAAGAGGTGTACAATCAAACATTTTCCCATGCACTTCTTCCAGGCCATGTAAAATCGTGTCAAAACCCTAGAATTCTATATAAAAATGTTTTTAGAGGCTAAAAGGAGGAGGAGACATTAGGAGGGGATTTTCAAGTGTGGAGTTCATTCTCTATGGGTGATTTTGGCCCAAAAAAGCGGAAAAAAAGAATATTTCATTGAAAGATCCATCGAAATAGAAGATCAAGCCTCTACATCACAAGAATATTTGATAAAAAAATCAGATAGATTTAGAATTATGAACCTATTGTTTCCAGTTTGTTTTTCTTTTGGTTTATGTTTGATTTCGTGTTCGATAATATGTAACTAAATGTCCAGTTGGTATTTAGGATAAATGAACCATATGCTAATACTTTGATATGATTCAATTCTTTTATTAATGTAATTGGTTTAATTGCTAGTTGCAATTCAATTACTTATTTTATTTATGTTCTAGTAATATGGGTTATTAGACTATAATCTGATTTCATACTTAGCGGTAAAGAAATCCTAGGTTGAATAGATCTACAGAAATTGGAAGGAGTTGATTGCAACCCTAGAGATAGGATGACATAAGTCTTCTAGATTAGCGTCAAACCTAATAAAGGGATTCATAAAATTGTAACATAATCCCATAAAATTTAACCTGAGTAATTCAATTAGAAACCTTAGGATTAGTTTTTAATAGACTCAAGGTCAACTACTAGCATACCATTAGAGTCACGATGGTCTAATAAATCAATAAAACAATTGCATAATATAAAAAAATCAATGTGTTAAGGGTTTTGGGGGATTTGAAAACTAGATACTAATTCTTGATTTCAACAATTTCCTAAGCGATTCCTTAATTCTCAACTCAATTTCGTTACCTATTTTATTTTACTTGCCTTAGTTTTAGTTTCTTTTCATTAAAAACCCAAAATCAATCCTTAGGCTAGATAATAGGGAAAGGATAATTACTAGTGTTCATCGTCTTCATGGGATAGACCCGTACTTATTGGTACTAGTTACAATTATCTCATAAATAGGTCAATCAAGTATTTGGCACCGTTGCAGGGACAATGATATTAAGAAAGCCTAAATGATATTACTCTAGTCATCTATATTTTATTTTATTTTATATTGTTTTTATTTTATTTTATTTTTACTTTTATATTTATTTTATTTTATTTTTGGCTTATTAATTTAATTGTCATTTGAATTTCTCTACTTGATCTTGAGTTTGCGGTTTATTGTAGGAATTACAATTCATTGTCATAGCCATAGCTCGCAATGGAAGGATGGGGTGGATAGTACTTTTATGGGAGCCAAAATATGTCTTCACAAATTATGACATCACCACATGGGAGAGAGAGGTTCCTTCACGTGTTTTTAGAGGCATAACTGATGTTTAGGCCATATTGTGACATTGGTGGGAGTTATTACCACAATCAGGAATGTCAAGCACCAACCTATATGTGGGAGCATTCGAACATATACAATCAACCTTAAGGTCCATCATATGAGAAAAACTATAATTCATGTAGCAGATCTTACGCCTTTGGATGGAATGCTTACACTCTAACTGAATACCCACAACACCAAACACCTTCAGTTAACAAGCCATCTCTGGAAGATATGATGACTAATTTCATTTAAGAATCAATTATGAGGAATCAAGAAATAGAGGCCTGTATACAAAATTTGGTTAATCAGATGGATCAATTGGTGGACATATTATCTGACGAGATCCAAGTGGGTGTGCCTAGTCTTATTGAAATAGATGTTGAAGAACATGGAATGATAGTCACTCTTAAGAATCACGACAAGCTTAGAGATAAATTAATGGAAATCCTTGCTGAATTGAAAGCTGATTGACACAAAGTTGAGAGTGAAGAAAAGACAAGGGTTAGTTTCATAAATGGAAGGACATTCTAAAAAGAGCTCCTAGTAGAAGAAGAAGCGTAAGAAGAAGAGGAAGCAAGTCTTAGAGATAAATTAATGGAAATCCTTGCTAAAATGAAAGTTGACTAACACAAATTTGACAGTAAAGAAAAGACAAAGGTTGATTTCATAAATGTTGGGACTTTTAAAAAAAGAGCTTCCAGAAGAAAAAGAAAGTGTTACAGATCAATCAATGTAAAACCTTGCTAAACTTAAAGCTAACCGACTTAAATTTGAGGAAAGAGTTTCTTCACCTGAATATCTTGAGCATAATGTAGAAAATTATTTGAGTCGGTTAATGTAGTAAAGTAAAGAAAAGATGACAGTTACTTCATATGTGAAGAGGCATTCCAAGAAAGTGAGGAGATAATGGTTGTTGTTATAGAGGAGGACAAAAAGATGATAGAGGCACCAAACATAGAAGAAGAAGAAGAAATGTCCATCCAAAAAAGAGAAAGTAGAGGAGTGGCAGAAGATAACTGAAGAAGACGAGCTAGAAACTTCTGTCCAGGAAAAAGAAGAAGAAGAATAAGAAGAAGAGTGAACAGAGATGGTTGAGGAAGAACTAATAAAGGAACCAAGTAAGGAAACTCCTGATGAAGCGTTAGTAGTGACCTTAATTTCGGAGAGTTCCCATTTCCTTGAAGACAAACTATTCGAGTTAGCTGATGATTCAGGGAGTTTCATTATCCCTCATTTTATTAAAAATTTGTCTTTCAAAAGTTCATTATTGCTTGAAATTGGATTAATTATTTTTATCCATTATTTCTTAATGATTATCTTGCACTAAGTGGATTGCTTATAAGCTACGAAACTGCTTTGTGGAGAAAAGGATGGAAGGAAACCATTGATCATAAAATCTAGATGACGGAAACATGCAGGTTACATTGAGCTACTGATGTTAAAGAAGCATTACATGGGAGGCAACCAATGAGTTAGTTTTAATTTTGTTTCAATTTATATGTTATTTTGTTTTTGCTTTCATATTAATATAGGATTTTATTTTTGTTATGTTATTTCTTTTGTTTCTTTTTATCCTTTTCTTTTATATTTTAAAGGATGTTAGTCTCATATTGGATGAATCCAAATCAAGAAATTATCTTACTTAAGAAAGTACCGACTTAACCCTCTCACTCATTATACATGTTCATATTGTGTATATTGAGGACAATGTATAACTTTAAGTGTAGGGATGGGTTGAATGAATCTTTAACTGATTTCATTAATCTTATTGTAATCTTAATTATAAATTTTATGAATTGATATCTTGAATTGGTTGGAATCTGACCATGAATACTATATTTCCTTGTTGAATATTGATTAAATTGGTGTGCAAAAGGGCGATGCTGAGAATAAAATTAGTTTTCAAAGTCATATTTTTCGTAATCATTAAAATATTCAAGTTGAATGATATTGCATATTGTTTACACATATATACTCATATTTTTTGTGAGTTTTTGAGCCTAAAGAGAAAATTTTGAAAATTTTAAGCTCTTTTTATTCTTTCATATGTGTGATATCATCTATAGTACGATAATTCTAAAAATTTCTTTCATTATACACATTGAGGTCATATTTGTTAAATTAGAAGCATTGATATGATGAAGGCACTTAGATTAAACAACTTGCTCAAGCCTATTTCTTGGAAAATTACCATAACTTTAAAATTTACCTTTAGGAATAACCAAGTTGAGCATTAGCCTTTTTCATTTTGATTAAACCCACATATTAACCTTTATCCTATATTTATTTGAAGACCTTTTTATTATTGTGAATCCTGAAGGTTATTTACATTATTTTTTTGTTTGAAACTTTAAATTTTGAAAGGTACAATATTTCTTGAATTATGGTACTGAATGATTGAATTATTGATTAAAAAAGAGAAAGAAAGAAAAAAATAAAAAAGAAGAAAAGAATAACAATATAGTACCATTAGTTTTGTAATGAAAGGACCTATGTGTATTGTGAATAAGTTTCAATATAATTTTCTTTCTATTAAATTTCCTTCAAATCAACCTTTTTAGTATCCCAATTATACCTTACCTAAGCTCTGTTATAGCCAATATAAAGACGTTTGGATTTTTTTTTCAAGTTTATATATAAGTGGTAGAGATGTTATTTTATTGCAAGCTTATAGTAAGAGTTTTACTATACATTGATTGAGAGTTTTATCACTTTTCACCCTAATCACTTGAGTGTACTGAGTGAAATATTGGTACGGGTGTAAAGATATATGTTTTGGATTTCAATGTGTTTGTTCAGGTGATTACTATTAATATTGCTTAAGAAGTTAATTTTAGGACAAATTGACTCTAATTATATGTAAATTTGATTCAATAGGATATGATGATATACAGTACAAATGAAAAAGTTGCAATTGATGATGGATTGATGTTGTAGAATTTATAATTTTGATTATGGTTTGCTTGAGGACCAACAAAAGCTTAAGTGTGAGGATGTTTGATAGATAGATATTTGGCCATACTTTTACATCCATATTTGATGTATTTTGCATGATATTTTATCCTTTTAGTATATATTTGGTACTTAATTTGCTTTAAGTGTGTTTACAGAGTACAATTGCCTTCATGGATTTAAAGGAGAAGAATTCAAATGAAAACATGACATAAAACAAAGATTTAACATGCAAAAGAAATGCACGAATGTGCGTCTGTCCAAACACTTATTCTAGGCCATACATAATTATGATTCTTAGAGAATTTGGTGATGCACAATCCGATGCACTACTGTGCATAATATTGTTCATTAGCTAAAGCCCCATAATTCTATATAAAAAAATGTTTTCGAAGGCTGAAGGGAGGAGAAGACATTAGGAGATAATTTCCATATGTGAAGTTCATTCTCTAAGGGTGATTTTGGTCTAAAGAAGTGGAAACCATGAAGATTTCATTGAAAGATCCATCAGAATACAAGATTAAGCCTTTACATTGCAAGAATATTCTATAGAAACAATCAGGGAGATTTAGAATTATGAACTCATTGTTTTCAAGTTGTTTTTCTTTTAGTTTATGTTTGATTTCATATTCGATAATATGTAACTAAACGTCCAATTAGTGTTTAGGTTAGATGAACCTTATGTTAATAATTAATATGATTTGATTCTTTTATTAATGCAATTGGTTTGATTGATTGTTGTAATCAATTACTTGTTTCATTTATGTTCTAGTATTCCAAAATCTTAAACTATAATTTGATTTTATACATAATGATTGAGAAATCCTAGGTTGAATAGATCTATAGTAATTAGAAGGAGTTAATTGCAACCCTATAGATAGGTTGACATAAATCTTTCAGATTATGGTCAAACTTAATAGACGGATTCATAAAACAGTAATACAATCCTATAAAATTTAACCTAAGTAATTATGTTAGAAACCTTCGGATTAGTTGTTAATAGACTCAATGTTAGCTACCAACATACCATAGGAGTCTCCACGGTCTAATGAATCAATAAAACAATTACATATTAAAAAATAAATTTGTTAAGGGTTTAGGGGGATTCAAAACCTAGATACTTATTCTCAATATTGATAATTTCCTAAGCGCTTCCATAATCCTCTGTTCAATTTTGTTACCTATTTTTTTACTTGCCTTAGTTTTAGTTCTCTTCACTAAAAACCTAAAATCAATCCTTAAGCTAGATAATAGGGGGAGGGCAATTACTAGTATTCATTTTCTTCGTGGGATCGACTGGTACTGGCTAGTACTAGCTATAGTTATGCCATTCACTAGTGATTATACTTACAAATAGTTCAATAAAAAATCCTCCTAGAATTTTAATTATGTAATTAGATTAGCCATATTTGAAATTTTATCTTTAAAACTTGTTCTCAATTCTCACCAATGACCTATTTTCCTTCTAATATCTCCCAAAATCCATTCAAGCATAATTCAAATGGTTTTGCAATTTTGAACGATCTAATAACAGCAAAGAAAATTACTTTTAGAAATATGAAATTTTTTGAAAAACAACTCTACAATTGCTATTAAATCATCCATTATAGACCACTCCTAGCTTAGATTTAAATTGTCAAATAGATGCAAGTAAATGTTAACCAATTTATAGGACAAATCAAAATTCAATAAATGGAATACTTTGAAGATTAAGTCATACAAATAGCAACGAAATATACATATTTAGCGCACTTATGTAATGTTTAAGTACAAAACCATGTTATAATTTAACCAAACACTTAAATTATAAATGCATCAATCAAAAGTTAGCAAATTTAGCCATGATATAAGCATAAAATTGGAACTTTAAATAAGAAAAGAGCATGAAAACTGAAAATTTTCATGCTTTGAATTGAATAGTTCAATGAAGAATTTCAGCTTCTAAATTACTTTTAAACTCAATCTAATTTAATTAGATAGTTCAAAGGATAAGCAATTTTAATGACAAGTTAAATTATATGCAAAATAAGAAATAATCCTATACTAATTTAAAATTGAACAGATTTAGGATTTGGCTTGTATGATTAACTTATAATGTTTCCAAATTAAAATTTAGATAGCTAATTAACCCAACTATAACTAGTTTGTAGAATGACATGTCCATTAATTAATCTCCTTTTTATCACATGAGAAAATTTAGTTTAACCAATTACCAATTTCCAATCTTCATTCCTTGATATGAAACTTAATGCATGCTTTCTAGAATTATCAATATTTGTTTTTTTAATTTAAAATAATTTGTTAAGAGCCTATGAGCAACCAATAGGAGAATGTACATATACAAGGTTCTTGTAAGTGTACAACAATATCTATTTAAGCTCTTGTTACATTAAAAATAGAATATAAAGTAATTAAGTATCATTCCAAACTCCAGCTTCTTCTCATTAAAGTACTCATTCCTTCAGGCTTATGGGCTAGAAAAATTTATCTAATCTAGCAAGGATGAAGTTTAATTCCCTTATCTTCTATTTCAATACCAAAAAATTCTATTTCAGTTTGACATATCTTAGCTTTTTTCTTAAAAAGAGGTAAACCATATTATTCACTTAAAGCTGCAAATTTATGGAGATGTATAATATGTTGAACAATATTATTGCTAGCTATTAAAATATCATCCACGTAACAATTTATGAAATTATGATACTTGAATATATTATCCATTTTTTTAAATATTTGTGGGGCATTTTTTAAACGAAAAGGCATAACTAACCATTCATAATGACCTTGTGGAGTAAAGAAAGATGTATATGGAATATTAATTTTGTTCAATTTTATGTGCCAAAATCCACTCTTACAATCAAATTTAAAGAAAAATTGGTTTCCTCTAGTCAAGTTTATTAATGTTTCTTTATGGGTTAAAAAGTATCCATCAAATACTATATTATCATTTAATTTTTTTATAATTTACTACTAACCTTGCTTTATTTCTAATTATTTCTGCATGGTTTCAAACCATCAAAGCTAGGGAAGAATGAGGTGATTTACGAGGCCTAATTATCTTTAGATTTTCTAGTTCAAGAAGTTGTTTTTAAAATTTTTCTTGATCTTCCAAATTATATCTCGTAGTACTAACTCTAATAATCTTTGTTTATCTATCATTTCTAAATTTGCTTCTTCTCCATTTTTATCCTAAAACTGTAATGGGTTATTAGTGTAATTTTTCTTTATCTTCTATTTTACTAATTCTAATCCATCTTTGATGGTTTTACCTATTGATACTTATTTTTTTAATAATATTTTCTATTTTTAATAAAGGTTTTCCTTTTGGAAAGATTAGTTTTTCTTTATATCCTACAACATGCTGAGTTGTGCATGGTTTAAAAGAGATTGGGGTAGATTGAGCATAAGCAGTTTTAACTCGATTAATTATGATCCAATGACCACAAAGAGTTTTGAAATGTATTTGTTGTTTAATAGTATCAAATAATATATTATGAAATCATTAGAAAACGTTATTTTCTAAAAGAATATTAGTTTTGTTATCATAAAAATAAAAAAGGTGCACATTTTATTAAAAATGATCCAAAGAGGATTTGGGGTTGAGGAATATCTTTAGATAATTGTATGTTATTGTTAGAAATATCTAATTCTATTCTTTTTTTAAGGTTTCATGTTATTGTAAAAGAAAATAGCCTTCTTTACATAAATAAGAACCAATGCCACTACCTATATTAGGATCAAAGTATTTGACTCTATAATCTTTATAAGTTATTTCGATTGGAATATAAATACTAGTAGGACTAGTCATTATCTATGAATATACATTATATTGTTATTATAGGATAGTTATATTCCATATTGAGTTATCTTATAAGGTTGAACTTGTTCAAGAAAACTAGTTCTTAGCATTATTTCTAAATTGCATCCTTCATTTCCAACTAATAATCTTATAGGTATTTTATTAACTCCTATCTTAATAATGGTTTCTATGGTAGTGTTTATTTGATGTATTTAAATATTGAAATTTATATATTGATAAGGTTCATTTAGTTGGAAACTTAGTAAATTATATACTAGATTATGATTAATATAACTTCCATCCAGTATTGATTAAGATGTTATAGGGAATATAATTTGTACCATCAAAATATTATTCTTTAATTTTATAATTAGAACTTATCTTTCTATGAACTCTTATCAAAGTATTAGCATATCATTAACTACTTGAAACACCAATTTTTGAATAAGATAATCTAGCTAATAATTTATTGTGAGAAGTTACTAAAGGTTTTTGTTGTAAATCTAATGAAAAATTATCTTTAAGGTCTTCTATATTTGCGAGATAAGGTGGATATATTCTTTCAACTTCAGAAAATAATTTTGGAAATTTAATAATATCTTTGTTTACAAAACATTTCATATTATGAGTATTTGATAAGTCATAAGATATCATGTATGTAATAGAATATGATATATTTCCATCTTTGATTAAATCTTTTCTTTTAAATTCTTAGATTAAAGAGAGTGCTCTATCAAAATCTTTATCCTGTATATTATAAGACATCTTAAGATAGATATTAAAACAAAAATCTTTGACATCGAATATTGTCTCTCAAAGTTCCCATACAAGCCTCTTTTCTATTATGAATTTGATCATCTAATATTGTTAAATTTATAGGACTATCTATTTCTTCTCTAAAAGAAGATCTAATTATCATTTGTGTGGATCTAATATGCACCGAACCTATTTTGTCCCTAATTTCTTTAGGAATGTGATCAAGTTTTTAGGAAATGTCTCTTTTAGATAGTAGAGGAATCATTACTTTATTAGAATTTAAACTAATATCTATGGTTTTTTCTTTAAGATTAATACTGTAAAACATATGGTGATTTTTGGATTTTAACCCCTTTCTTTTAGAAATCTCAAATTAAACTCTCTACAATAATTTATAGAAAACATAGTATTCTAAATCTTTTTAAGCATTTTTCTATCAATACGAGATTCTTGACTATAATCTCCATGTTTTTCAAATGTTTTTACTATATTATCTATTATTTTCTTATCAACTTGAGTGAAAAGATTCTCCTATTTCACTCATTTATTTCATAATGTGAGGTTTCTTCATATTCTATATCTGTTATTATAAAAATGCTTTCTTCATAAGTGTAACACCCCATTACCCTCGGGTACGCACCGGAACGCCCGTAGGTCATTCCGACACATATCCTAAGGTAAGGAAGTGCTACGTGCAATTACTATAGAACTCCACTTGGCATCACATACATTTAAATAAATAAAACCAGTAACTGTAAATTTGCAAGATTTTTAAAATCAAAATCCTTCCTCTTTCATTACTCAAAATCTGAAAGTGTATACAACCAGTGTGCAGTCTGTACATATAGAAATCCTAATACAGTTACTATGCCAAAGGAAATGTAATAACTCCTAACTAGGTCATCCCAAAATGCTGAAGTCCCAGCTGACCCACCTGTGTGCCATGGCCTCACTCGTCAATCTGATCCACACAGTCTCAGAAAATCTCTCTTTGGAGCTAGGAGTCTAAATCTCTCGGTCCTGAAAAATATTTGCAATTTTGGGTGAGTTTGCGAACTCAGTGAGGAACCATCATCGATGTTCCACTCAATTCATGCAACATATAAGGCATGTAGCACTTATAATCCACAAAATCTACATTATCACATTAGTCACATA
>JANQBM010000222.1:27287115-27299146 GCA_025594535.1 Erythroxylum domingense | reverse complement strand
CAAGATAAATAATGCCTTTAAATAATTTGTCACTAAAATACAACCAAAACGATTGGCTGTAGGGCATAAACCAACATACAAATGATGTATTTCTGTTTAAGTTTGCTAGTTAATAATTCTTTATAACCTTTATCTTTCTTTTAATCTTAATATGTAAGAGGATCACGTGCTTTTCACAAAATTAGTCGAGTATATCTTCAATTGCTTTAACTTTTCATTGTAAAAAACATAGAATGAGTGTTGAGTACCTCCATAAACTAAATTATGGAAAATGAGAAGCTTAAAGTGAAACTGAGTACGTTCTTTAAAATGGTTTTTAAGTACTTGACTAAATAAAGGCTAGTAAAAAGTACCATATTGAAAAGGAGAGAAGAGATTAAAGGGCTTATTTATACATAACTACTTATTAACTCCTAAATAATTTCTTTTTAGATAATTGAGTCAAATCGGCCTCAAGTGAAGTTGTTACTTAGCCAATTTAGACTTGTTTTGTTATTGATAGTATCATATTGATCTTTACACTATAATGTTAGACTAAGGATAAACCATATAGAATTTAGTGGGCTTATAACAATCAATGATGAGAAATGAGCACACCATAACAAACTTTCAGTTATAGGTGTATAGGATTGAATTTTCCTATATTTAAAAAGAAGGAATAATTTTATATGGATCTAGATATGAAATTTGACTAAAAATACAAGAAGCCTTAAAATAGTACATCACAAATTTAATCTTAGCATTTAAATTAACTACATTTTCATTATAAGTTTTCTATACATGAAAAATATGCTTATCAATGATAAATTACTTTTATAAGTTGAACACATAAGATTGTTAAATCCTCAAAATCATAGTAACGTTTTAAAATATCAAACCTTAAGCTTATGACCATATCAATAAAAACAAAGCCACTAAAAAAAAGAAAAATTGAGAACGTCGAACTTCATAAGATGAACAACCTTAACAAAAGTTAGTAATAATGGAGGAGGAACACAAACGATTAAATTAGGAGGGATTATGTATAGGAACAAAGATATAAAACTCATGATGGAACTTGATATAGGCATACAAATTATACATGAATTCTTCAAAAGGAAAAATCAAAGGTAAAAAAGAGGAAACGTTATGAACACTATTATTCCTAAAATTCATTGTGAGAGTGCTACTAATAAAATACCACGATGGACCATTTTTTAAATGAATAAAACAAAAGAAACAATAGTGGAAAAAAATGAAATAATAAAAACAAGAACTAGTGACAACACAAGACTAGAACATTTAATTATGACAAAACAAAGGCGATCAATCTTGATAAGCCAATTTTTAAAACAAAACCTAATAGAACATAAGGAATAAAACAGAAAAGTAAAAAAATAGAGGAATTGTAAACTCATTTGAGAGACTAGGGTTGTCCTAAGTTTGATATATCAATAATCTTAGACTCTAAAGCCATTAAGTTTTCTTTTTGTTAATATTGTTGTCTAAAGTAAACCACCCTTAAAAAGAAATAAAGACATATAAGAGTAAGTTTAGTAGAGTAGATGAGAAAGCTAAAATCATAACATAGTAAACAAAAAGCAAATCTAAGACCCCCTTTAGAAATTGGGAACTACACTTAATTTGTATTAAAAAAACTAAAAGAAAGTCACTAACAATAATGAGGAGTGACAATAAGGTGAACCTAGCTAAATAAACTCTCTTATTTCTTTTTAAAGAATTTGACAATAATAAAGGAGAGGAGGATATGGGCTTGAATGATGATGGACAAGGATGAAGGAAATAATAACTATAGGCTGGAGACAAGAAGAAGAGTGACACTATATCTTCTTCTCTTTGGTGGTTGTTAATTCTTTTCTTCTTTAGAGTTTAGCTTTGGAGACTCTTTTTCTTTTCTTCCCTTTAATAGTTGCTAAGAGAAAATGATGGCCAAGGCATATTTTTAAGAAAGGAGAGAATAAAGAGATAACCATATACGTTAGTTCAAAAGTAAAAACCTCCTTCCCAACAAACCTTAAAAGTAATAAGGTGATAAATTTTGAGTGAAACATAAGTTAAATCATTTTAGAGCTAGTTATCAACTCCAAACCAATGTCATTTCACTCCTCTCCCTTTATCCAAAAAAATTTTAATTGTCATTTCTTCTTGTTTTAACTACTAGTCATTTTAAAGAAGTTTCATTTTATATTTTGGCAAGAAAACCCTAAAACTATTAAACATTTGAAAATATTGAAATTTGCTTACTAATTTCCCTCTTTTTTATTTTTACCCATTTTTTCAAATTTAGAGAAAGAGTCCTCAATAAATTTAGTTAACCCAAAACTAAAACAAAGATAAGTGAAAATTGTAATAGCCTATAATATCTAATTTCCATAACATATTTAGGGTTAGAACCTAGACCATTGAAATGAGTAATAATATTGAGAGCATTTCATTCATATGCATATCATTAGCATACACACATGAATTATAATTGTACACATTACAAAGATAGCATATGCACTAAATTGACATATTCTGGGATATGAAAGATTTAAAACGAATATGATGTGAATTGTGACTTGTTATGTCTTGAATTTTGGTTTGGTTGGATTCCAATTAGTAATTTGGAATTAATTGTTATTAATTTGGAGAGTAATGAATTAATATGTACATTTGGACTAGGAAAAATGCCAAGTGGTAAGATAATTTGATACCTGAAAAATTAAAGTGACTAAGCCTATAATTGAGTGACATTTGGCATAGTTAAATGAGTGACAAATGGATAAGTAAATAATTGAAAAATGGATTAATCATGGAGTGACATGTGGACTAATTATTAGGTAGCATAATGCAGCTAAATTATATGAAAAGTGGAAGGCATGCCTAATGACATATGGAAGGGTTTAAGGTAGGCACCTAGCACCTAGTGAAGAAAGTTACAGCAAGGATAGTTTCTGATGTCTTCTCTTTGTTACACCACTGAAATTGCTCCTATATTCTCTATGCATTTTGTAGCAAAATTGTTACATGAAATCCACAATTTATCCTTTTACAAAATAACCAAGAAACCAGTTTAAAGTGGTCTTCATCTTACTATCAAAAATCAACGTGTTTCAGTTTGAGTTTGTGATGAATCATGCATGGATGGAGGGCTCGTTTAACATGAAGTTTTGAGCTGAATTAAAGGCCTAATAGGTAAGAAGCAATATGATATTTATGACATGTTTAATAGTATGAGAATGATGTTTGAATTGGAATGAAATGTAAATGATGTTGATGATGAAATGTGTTGGAATATGTTGAATGAATTTGGAAGTTTTTATGCTTGTTTTTGGTGAATGAAAAACATAGAGTATAGGTTATTATATGGATGAATTGAACTGGAATTTTATGTATAAAGAAGGTAAATTTATGCTAAAGAAAGATGTTAACATAGTGTTCTTGAATTGGAGATGTATGTGTATGTATAAGAAGTGATTGTTAACAACAAAATGAGCGAAGTTTAATGAGCCTTAGTGTAATCAAGATGGAAGCTAGATGATCATATAATGAAATAGGTTTAAAGTGCTTGTAATCTAGAAAATTCTAGTGTTTGGTATGTGCCTAAGTTTGATACATTCGTGCATAATTGGGGGAAACAATGTAGTGCACGATCGTGGCCTTAAGTACACAATCGTGGCTTGGTTATTTGGGTTTTGTCATGATCATGGCATAGTCCCCACGGTCATGGCCTGTTGTACTAGCTTCTGTCACGATTGTGGGAAGGTCCACCACGATCGTGGCCAAGGCTTTGAAGTGATAAGTTCAGTTTTATATAAGTGTCAAAATAACTAAGGATAAGTTACTCTACATTGGTATATTTAGACTTGAATGAGGCTTGAAATGAACTTAATTTGACATTGAATCAGTTAGTTAAATGTTTGAAAAGTTGAAGTTGTTAAATGATGTTGTACTTTAAGGAAAAGATTGTTTGTTATCAATGTATCTAAGTTTGGACTTTATGAGTGATAAAGGAATGAAGATGTTCTTATAAATGTAAATGTGAACCAAAGGATATGAATAATGTATTAGGTAATGAATGAATGCTTTGAATGATTAAAACTTATGATTAAGGATACATACCCGGGAAAGTCATTGAGTACGCATTGAATATAGTACATATACATATGTGCATGATTGAGTACTAATATGATTAAGCAATTTAGTAATGTGTAAATGTGTGTATTGCATGTGTTAAATGCTCAAGTTGAACATTAGAATCCAGACATTGCTGGTTCGTCGAGGAAATAACTATCTGGAACATACTATGCGTCAACCTAGATGATTCTCACTAAGATTGATTATTTCTGTTTAAATGTTAGCTATTGAATTGTAATTGATATGATTAACAATTCCAGACATTAATGTTCGAGGAGTTTGATAATTGGGAATGTATTGGGAATGTTCTGATTGTATGTGAATATGAAAGAAATATGCATACTCAACAAAAATGTTGACTGCTAGACTTAGGTTTGATGAATATGTGAAATTGACTGTGCATCATGAATAAATGCTATTGATAGCATATTCTGTGATTTGATAAATCACATTGATATGCATGATCATATAATAGAGTTGTGATTGGAATAGCTAGTGAAAAAGAGTTTAAAGCTCATAGATGCGCATAAAGAGCCACAAGCTTAGTATATAAAATGAGCTTATTAATGACTTCGATATCTACAACAGATACGGGACAGTTTAAAAAGGCGTTCAGTGATAACAAAGTAACAATTGAAAGTGAGTCACATGTGCATTGCATATAGAACTTGATATGTATTATTTAAAAGACTGTAGTGAATTATTTGTTTTGTAATTGAAATGTGAAATGTGTACATAAAGTTTATTTATTGAAATATGAAGAAATGTAAAGTGATATGCAACATTTGATTATATGATTTGCCTGTGAATTGAATGGTGAATTGTTTGAGAATGTTATGAGTGAGCACATCAATGATGGTTTGCTCACTGAGTTCACAAAACTTATCAAAATTGCAACATTGATTTTTAGGTACGAGAGATGAGATTTAGCTTCTAAGACATTCTAGAAGAAGTCTTGTACTTATGTTTTGGACTCAAGAAATGACTCAAAGGTCTGGTCAGCTAAGACTGAGGAGTTAGATATAATGTTTTTGTTTAGTTTCTGATTCCATATAGAATATGTTGTAAAGAGCAGTAGACTCTCATATGCTTTTGATATAGTTTATATATGGATTATGGTATGAAAAGTGACATTGTAAATTATGTTTTATAAGTGGAATGAGAAATTGATCTTTAGTATATTTGTGATTTATTTATAATGCCATATTAAGTGATTATGATTGGTCTAACATGCCATTGTTATAGGACATGTTCTTGGACATCCTCTGGATGTTTGGGTATATACTCTACAGTAGTGGGGTGTATCTACAACGGATACAGGATAGTTATCAATGAATCTGGTATCCATAACAGATATGGGACAGTTAAAAAGGCGCACGGTCATAACAATGAAAACGTGTCACATGTACATTGCATATACAAATTGATATGTATGATTTGAATATTTGAAAAGAACTATTATGAAATGAGATGTGATGTGATATTCTATAATTGTGATGTGATTTGATTGCCGAAATGAATTGTGAATTGTTCTGTGTTTTATATGAGTGAACACATCCATAATGGTTCACTCACTGAGTTTGCAAAACTCATAAAAATTGCAAAGTTGACTTTCAGGTACGAGAGAGGAGAATTTAGCTCCTGAGATGTTCTAGAAGAAGTCTAGTACTGCATTTTTGGATTTAAGAAATGGCTCAAAGGTCGGTCAGTTGATACTATGGAGTTTAGTTAGAATCTTTTGTATAGTTCCTCATCTATGTAGAATGTTGTAAAGAGTAGCAAACTCTAAGATATTTTTGTGATACTGTATATATGGATTATGTAGCAAAATGCTATAAGGTAAATTGTGTTTTATCAATGGAATGAGCTCTTTGAATATTTGTGTTACATATGTATGATGTCATATATGTGAATGCGACTCCTCTAACATGCCGCTTTTATAGGGTATTTTCCCAAATGTCCAATGGATGTTCCGGCACGTGCTCCGTGAAAGTGGTGTGTTACATCTTAGATTATTGCATATGAGTCAAATCATTTTACCATTCATATGCATATCATTAGCATACACACATGAATTATGATTTCGTAAACATTGCAAAGATAGTATATGCACTCAATTGACAAATTTTGGGGTATGAAAGGTTTAAAATAATTATGATTTAACTGTTTATTGCTTATGTTTTGAATTTTGGTTTGATGGATTACAAGTAGTAAATTTGGAATTAATTGTTACAATTGGAAAACTGATGAATTAAAATGTATATTTAGACTAGGAAAAATGCCAAGTGGCAAGACAAATTGACACATGAAAAATTAGGATGACTAAGCCTATAAAATAAGTGACAAATGGCTTAGATAAATGAGTGACATTTGGTATGGGTAATTAATTGACAAATGATAGCAATGATTGAGTGACAAATGTACTAGTAACTAGGTGTCATTTGGTAGCTTATGAAGGGGATAAGTGACTTGTATGCTTAGGGACGTATGTTAATGTAATATAGTGACATCTAGCATCTAAGGAGTAATGTTTTTGTAGGAGTAGTTTCAGCTTTGTTCATTCTTCTCTTTTCACCTCTCACCATCGAAACTCACTTCTATCTCCCATTCCTGTGTTTTTTCTTGAGCTATGCTAAATTACCACACTAAATTTAGCTAAAGAACCAGATTATTGTTGTCTTTTATCCTAGCTGAAAACCATCCAATTTTCACCTTAAATTCGGGATGATTTTGCATACCTAGAGGGCTAGATAGACTTGATGGATTGAACTGAAATTGGAAGCTAAATAAAGTGTTGTTCTCTATGGCATGTTATAATAGAAATATTATGATGATTGAATTGGGATAGATTGTATATGATGTTGATGTTGAAGATGTGTTGGAAAATGAAGAATGAATGGATACATTTCTGTTCTATTTTTGCATGTATGAAAATAGTAGTTTATCACTATTATATGGATGATTTAAGTTGGGATTTGAAGTATAATTGATGAGGAATTCATGCTAAAGATTAGTGTTATTAAGGTGCTTTCAAATCTGGAAAATTAGAGTTGTAGGTGTGTTTGTAAAAAAATGAATGTTAATGACATAAATGAGTAGAATTTTGTAAGCCTTAGTGTAACCTATATAGAAGTTAAATTATCCTGAATTTAAGTAAGCTTAAAGGACATGAAATCTATAAAATTTCAGGTGTTATTGATGTCTCTAAGCTTGTAAAATTCTTGAAGTATAGAAGGTAGAAAAGTTACACACATTAGTGACATTGATGACAAATTCTGGAATTTTAATTTCTACATGTTGAACCAACTGAGAAATTTCAATCTATATTGGTATATTTGGACTTGATTAAGGCTAGTAATGAGCCCAGATTGTTGCTTGATTAATTAGTTAAGAGTTTGATAAGTTTATGTAGTTAATTGATGTCATAATCTAAAGAATGGACTGTTTTGATGTGGTTGAGTTTAAATCAAGAAAATTATGATTTGTCAAAGGAATAAATGAATTCTTTTAATGCAAACATGATGTTAAGGACATGAGTAATGGGTATAAGGTATGGATAAATGAGCATTGAATAATATGAGGTATTTATGAATGAGAATTACGTAAATGTATGAATATACATTGCTGTGAGTTAACCTAGTTATTTTCTCATTATGACTGAATTTTTTTATTAACTTTTAGATATTGAACTGTTATTGATATGATTGTGATAATTTCATACATTGATGGTCCGAGGAGTTCAATATTCGGGTATTGGAAGTGCTTTCTAATTATATGTGAATATAAAAAAATGTGTACTCAACTAAATGTTGAATGCCAGACTCACTTATGATGAATGTGATAAATGACTATGCATATTGAATGAAAGTGTTGATAGCATATTATGTGAATTGATGCATTCCATCACATTATTATATATGATCAGATAAAGGAGTTGTGACTAGAGTGACTAGTGTGAAAAAGAGCTTAAAGTTCAGAAAGGTGCATAAAGAGCCAGAGGCTCAATTATTAATAATCTTGGTATTCACAATAGGTATAAGAAAAAATATAAAATGAGATACTAGTATCCACAACAGATACGGGACAATAAATAGGCACATGGTCACAAAAAGTAAAAATAAAAGTGGAGTCACATGTGCATTTGCATTTTTATATATACATCTTTATATGTATCATGTGAATGATTGCAAAGAACTACTGAATTGTGTTGAAATAATGATATGCAATATTTGAGTACATGTTGATGATATGAATGATTGGCTTATTTTGAAATGATCATATGAAATGTTTATAATTCAAGATTTATTACTGAGATATGATGTATATTATGTTCTGATATTCAATAAGGAATGATGTGATACATATATTGAATTAGGAAATACACTTATGAATTTGATTGATACTTATGATAATTGTGTTCTGACTTGAGTTAGTACATCGATGATAGTTTACTCACTGAGTTCGCAAACTCGTCAAAATTGAAACGTTGATTTTCAGGTACAAGGATAACCTAGCTTCTAAGGTGATATAATAGAAGTCTAGTACTGTCAATTTTGGAAACAAGAATGACTTAAAGGTCTGGTCAGCTGATACCTGCGGAGTCTAGATAAAACACTTTTGTTTAACTTCTCCTTTCATGTTTAACTTTTTGTATAGAACTTTAAACTTTCCAATGTTATGTTATGTATAAACATGGATTATGAAATGTAAAGATAATGTAAGTCTCATTTTGTAAATGAAATGAGGAATTTTGATCTTTGGAAATACTTATGTTCTGTATGATACCATAATAAGAGGATGTATTAGCTCTAACGTGTCATTTTCATATGGTATGTTCTTGAATGTCTTCTAGATGTTCAGGCATATGCTCTATGGCAGTGGTGTAGTACAAAAACTCCAATTAAAAGAAATTAGTTATTAATTAATCTATATTATAGATAAATATTTAAAATTAAAATTAATTAAGACTAATCAAGACCTAAAAAAATTTAAAAATAAATTAAGACTAAAGAGATGCAAATTTAATATGATAAAAAAGTACATAGACACAATTTAAAATAAATTAGATGCGATCGCATATGAGAATATTTAGAATAAAATTATTGAGACAAAGTTATAGAAAATAAAATAAAAATAAAATGAGTGCAAAAAAACGTGGGACAAAATTAAGTATTTACATTCATTATCAGAAAAATATTTTCGAGCAATTTTTGAATATCCTAATCGATTAGTATAAGCTATTAATTAATTGATATCTTGAATTTTTTAAAAAACAACTCTTTGGTACTAGGCCTTAACCAATCCTAATCGCATTCGCTTTCTCATAAATAGTAGATAATTTTTGTACTCTTCTGAATTAATTCAATTCGATATTCCTATAAAAAATTATACCTAAAATATTAAATTATTTTCAATGATAACAACAAATTGAATTAATATGCTTTTTCACTAATTTCGTTTTTATTTAAATACTGTCAACATATTTAATTAATTTATATCTTTTAACATCTAATACTATCAATACGCAATCCTAAACAATTTTTTTAAAAAATAAATTTTATTAAAGTATCCAAACCATAAGGTATCCCGTAATATTTAAATAGTTTTCGGACACTAATATCAAGTTTTTAACTACTATAGGGTTTTGGACATAGCTCCATTACTTATTTTATTAATGGGAAAAAGGTTTTACATTTCCTATTCAAAATGTATATGCTGTGAAGTACCATTAGATTTTATGTTGACTGTAAATGTGTTCCAATATATATAATTTAGTCTTAGAACAATAGATACCGCGTGTTGGAATATACAAAAGAAGGAGAAAAACAATTCTTATCATTATATATTGACACATCAGTTGAGATTACTTAGATCATAGTGCCCAAATGTTAATGCTTAACGTAGTTCCAGAGTTTACTGTTGATGAATAATTTTAAGAAAAAAGTAAAATGGATATTCTAGGTAAGTTTTAACTGCACAAATGTTTGAATCGCGCTAGTGGAAGAAGGTTCGAGCCTTTTTGTACTATTAAATCATTGCTTCTGTTTTCTTAAGCATTTTCTCATCCATTGTTAGGACTTTCAATCATCATATTCTGCTAAAAATATAAGTTGATTTCAACTTCGGAGGCAAACTTGGAAGTCAGGCTCATCATTTATATGTTCCACATTAACATGGACCTTAGAGAAGCTAAAAGGGGATAAACTTAATAGCTGACTGGGTTATCGTGGGTTAATGAATTGGACTTACGATTCTAAAATACAAAAAGGTAATATTTATCAAAACTTTTATACATATTATATGCATTATTATTATAGCATCATGGTCGTTTCCTATATTAATCTTTCCATAAAAAACCCAGCACGTTTTATTCATTTCAACTATTTTTTACTGGTTGACTACTAATGTAAAAGGATGTTTTTTCTAATATTCTGCGTATAATTAAATAATATTTATTAATTAAATAAAAGAATTAATTTATATTGAATTACAGTAATATACTCATAAACCCTGCAAGAAGTCGTAATTTATTTTTTTTAGCGATTTCCCAAGTAAGAAGCATACTTGCAAAATAAACTACAAATATATAATAACAAATACCCTATTCATCATTCAATAGAGAAAAATTTATAGTCATTTCAAACATCAATTTTGTGACCTTATATTTTATTGTATGTACTAATCATCCAATAACACAAAATTAGTGAGTGAATTATGTAATAATTTTTAATTTACTTAAATTAATAAATAGATTTTTAAATATGAATATATTATTAAAATATGCAAGTACAATATATATCAAACAGCGTTAAATATACACAATCTTAGTGTCAAACACAATAAAAATAAAGAGACTAGAGAAAGAGATATAAAATTAATTTATGTATGATTAAAACAAATTACCTTTGACTTATGTTTTGTGACCAAGCTCTATTTTGATAATTTTACTAACT
This sequence comes from Erythroxylum domingense, assembly GCA_025594535.1. Taxonomy (NCBI): domain Eukaryota; kingdom Viridiplantae; phylum Streptophyta; class Magnoliopsida; order Malpighiales; family Erythroxylaceae; genus Erythroxylum; species Erythroxylum domingense. The sequence continues at coordinate 27,288,074 of JANQBM010000222.1, read as the reverse complement.
CTCCTTCATCACTAGTTAAGAGAGAAATTCTCCATCACATCTTATTTGCATTGAGGAGAGGGATTATTTACAACTCTTGTTCAAGGTTAAAAGGAATCTTTACAATATGTATCTTAGTTGCTTATACCAATGAATTAAGGGTCAAATATGGTTTATGCAAAAATACATGTACTTTAACGAATTCTCTAGCCTCTCAATACTCTTAAGAGTTCGCTCTAGTATATCAGAAGTTCTTCTTTTAACTTAATTATAGTCTATTTATATTGAAAATAACAAAATATGCTCATTAGAGACACAAACCAATCTTTATAACGAGTAGTAATAATGACACTAATCAACTAATGTATGAAACTAGTCAACCAATAAATGATAATGACTGACTAATGTATCTGACCGGTATTCTTGCACGAGCTCATAATATACACAATATCTTTCTTTCAGGGTTACCAATCAACCAGCATATCACACTAGTTAATATTGGTGTGTACAAAAATGCTCAAGCTACTTTAAAATCTTAAAAATTTCACCCTAATTCTGTTATAGGCCGATTAAATCTCTTACAAATAACCTTTTCAAAAATATTTTAAGTTCTTTCAAAGATCCAAATATACTATCTTGAAAAAGACTTAGATTCAAAATTTTCTCAAAAGTATTTCGCTATATCAAAAAGATTTTCTTTAAAGATAAATTAAATTTCTATTTATTATGAAAATATTTATACAATTTGTACACAACAAAATATGTCCATGCAATATTGATCCCTTAAATTATTAAAATAATTAAGATAAGATTACAATAGTTTGATAAATATGGAATAACTTAATTTGTTTTTTTTTTTCACGGTCTATTTGACTTGAATTGTCTTGAAGCTCTTTTAAATTATATATATATATGCTCTACTATGGTCATTTTATTCATTGTTTAATTGCTTTGATTGATTTAGTTGATTCTTATAATCA
>JANQBM010000222.1:27077212-27097447 GCA_025594535.1 Erythroxylum domingense | reverse complement strand
ATTTTAATTCGTACCTTATTATGAAGCTTAATCATATTCTTGTCGTATCGCTCAAACTATTTATGATATCGATCTATCTCAACTACCATAGGGGCACAAGTGTCTGATTTCTAATGGTATCTCCATAAGAACTTAAGTCTATTTATAATAAGTTTTGAACATCTTAGTAATTTAATTGAAATTAAATTCTAATTTTAATTAAAAGTTAACTAGAAATATTAATTTAACTAGAAATACAAATAACTCTAATTAAATTTTAATTATGTCCAAATAAGATATAATACCTCATATTGATCCTTATTTATTGAATATTTCACATTCAACCATAAAATTTCTTAAAATTTACAATCCAGTCCAACTTGATTAAAATATTTTTGTTCTCTTTAACTTGTTCTTTATATGAGACACATTAGATTCCTAAATATATTAACAATGATTATAAATTATAATTATAGTTCATAATTCATAATTATCCAATTAAACAATTTATAATCATAGATAAAGATTGACATCTAGCAACACATCATGACCACTCAAATATTTAGAAATTTCAAAGTGGTTTTGACTAACCTTTTTGTGGATGATTTTTCTGTATAATTCAATCTTTTCATTATATAATGTTTCGATTAGACATAAAGTATGAAGTTAATATTTACTCTATTTTAAGTTCAATCATATTGGTTTTCCGCCGTTAGCTATTGATTCAATTAATGATATTTGTAAATTATTTACAAAACGTCATTATACCTTAGCCAAAGATTTTTTGAATGAATATTGATAAAAAATATAACCTTCTCCCTAATTACTTTATGGTTTAGTTCATGTTATATCCAATACTTACCAACTAAACTACCCATGATTAGAATATGTCATAAATAGTATCAAAATATAGCAATCTCTAGATAAGATAACTTTGAAGATCTCAAGTTAAAGGATCTCTTATATAATCATCACAATGAAAATTTTCATAGACATATAAGTAATATTCCAAATGAATTTCTCATATCGGGTTAGTTCAGCGAACATGTTCTCTAACAATCACCAACATGTTTGTTTAAGTATCTCCATATTTTAATCTATGAGATCGACTATTTATTTCTCAAGGAAAAGCAAAACGTGGCCTAGTCTTTTTACGTTATATTAATGTTCAATCTTAATATAACAATGATTAGGAACAATTTAGGGATAATACATAAATACAATATAAATTTTATATTATTATCTCATTATAAATTCATTTGTAATGTATAATTATCTCATAGACTTTATCATATACATCTAAACATGTACATGATAAAGAATGTCTTTAAATAATTGTCACTAACTATAACCTAACAATTGACTGTAGGACATAAACCAAAAATATTTTAAATTAAACATATCACAAATATAGTATCATATTAACACATGAACCAACAATTTTTTGATAGATTGAGTGCATAACTGATTTGAAGATATGGTATGTTTGAAAAGTTGGATTAAAGAATAAAAGAATTCAATTGAATGGATTGAGAATTATACTGATAATTTATATGTTCATGGACAACATTGTTGCAATCCATGACTGGATGTACAACATGAAATGTGACTTATTAGGATCTGGGATTGTTGTCCTGAAAGAATAAGAAGAACCGGTGGACAAGAGCCTTCGAGAACCTAATATTCTTATAAAACATTTAAGAATGAGCTAGTAGATGGATTCAAGTCCTGGTCCGGCATTTGGACTTAAGAGATATCACCTCAAACTGGTCCATTTTCATTCATAGAAAAGCCAGTAAGCAGTTCTATTATGTAACCCCCTAGGAGTAAATTAAATGAGTGACTAACCCAAAGAAGGATGGGGCCATCGGAATTTGATTAGTTACTGCATCACCATCAACTTTACCATACCTTTGGTCCCCTTGCCTTCACCAAATCCAATAGGAATCCCCACTCTTATTAGTTATCACTACTCGCAATGCCCACATTTAGCTTAACGGCGTGTTTTGACGGAAAACACTCCACTTTCGACAGTGATCGTTAGTCAGTGGAGTCAAAAGTAGTCAAATAAATAATATAACAGCCAATGAATTCTAAAGATTTGTACTTGCATTTAAAAGTCAACCTCAGTTGGCCAATTACATGTAGCGGTGATGGAGCAAGTCGGAACACGAATTGTAGGCTATAAAAACCTGACGTGAAGGAAACGTTACAACAGAGTTATGTGTCAGTGTAAGAGCGAAAGAAGTGGGGTTTTGTCTGTATTCTAAAAGGAGTACGAATGTTGGAAGCCAAGGAAGCAAAGCAAAAACGCATGGCTAAAAACGGCGGCACCGCTACACCATTGCTTTATCTACAACAGTTGCATGTAGAGACAACTGTGTAAGTGTGAGAGAGAAGAGGATTTTAGTGTTGCAACAGATTTTGTTTGTAAGAGGAAAATGGAATGGCGTGAGTTCTAAGGTTATGTGTTGTATTTCACTTGCAAGAAAGAGTTAAATGTTGTTTATGGCAAATTTAGCATTTTTGTTTTGGATAGTTGTTGTATGATGGGAACAAGAAGTGGGGTTTCTTTTGTGGTTTCAGAGGAAAGTGGTGGTGTTGATAAGGGTAAAGAGTTTAAAGTTGGGTTTGGTTTGAGGATGCAACAATCTGATATGGAACCTTCTACTCACAAGAGATTGATGCTGATGTCTCATCACCATGATCCACCATCTCAGCTATCATCATCCTCTTCTTCTTCTCCTTCCTCTTCTTCTTCTCCTTCTTCTGGTGGTGGTCGTTTCAGTGGAAGATTAGGAGATGGAAGTGGTGGACTCATGTTCCGTAGCACAGGCAACTTCGTTGCTTGTTTGGATATGTTTGATGTTGTTGGCACTGCTTCTGCTTCTGGTGCTAATGACGCACAAATAGCAGCAGGATCACAGTCCCTTGGCCTCTTTGACTCCTACTCTTCTTCATTTTCCTTTAACCCTTCAGGTAAAAAGTTCTCAGCTTTAAGTACATGCATAGTTTTGGAACTATTTTTTCATATTCACTTGGTCTTGGTTTGGTATGGAAACAGTAGTTAAAACTCTTGAAAGTTATTATGCGTTGTGTTTGACTGTAGGCGAAATGGTACCATCTGTGGGAATGATGAGAATGCCTTTTACAGCAGCTCAGTTGAGGGAGCTGGAGAGACAAACCATGATTCTTAAGTACTTGATGGCATCTGCTCCTGTCCCTCCTGAACTCCTTATAAACATCCAAAAAAGTCAAATGGACACTCTTTCATCCCAATCCAACAGTAACGCTCTCTATTTTGCTTAAAACACGGATCTTTTTGTCAATTTCATACCTTCTGTACATAGAAGATAATCAGTTGCTTATTTCGTATCGTGAGTGTGCCTTCTTAACTATTGCTGATTATGTATCAGTGGTTAGAGGGTCGTTGGAATTGGGGGTTTCGGGTAACTCGGACCCTGAGCCATGGAGGTGCAAAAGAACAGATGGAAAGAAATGGAGGTGCTCAAGAGATGTGGCTCCAGACCAGAAGTACTGTGAGAGGCATTCCCATAAGAGCCGTCCCCGTTCAAGAAAGCCTGTGGAATCACACCCTGACTATGTGCTGACAAATACCAACAAATCTAGCTCTACCTCACCCTTGCTTAATCAAACATCTAACTCTCTCTCTCAAACCACTTTAACCAAGTTCCCTGGTGCAATGCCCCCTGCCACCAACTCATCATATGAATCCAGGTGAGATTGGATTCCAATGCCTGGTGTTCTCTGAATCGCGAGGTTTTGGTTGGTCCAAATTGTTACTATAGTCTTATATGTTTGGTTCCTAACTAAACATTATGTATGTGTCAGGTCTTAATTCGTTTTCATTTGATGTTTTTGTACATAGTTTATCCTGTTTTGTCCATTTCCCTTGACCCACCTAATTTAATGAAAGATGATTTTGTGTTTGTCCCCTGAAGGAGCTTGGATTGGTTTTCGAGAGGTGAGATCATGCCCGATGCTTGCAATTCCGACAAAGAGTGGCACTTGTTAAGGAAAGATAGGATCAAGTGTGATGGGGAAGTCTATAATTCACAACATTGTAGAGAAGAGCAACTTGACAACTTGAACTCAGGCGTAAACCTAAGAGATGTATTCCAAGTTCAGCGGCCAAATGATAGTTATAGCTTGTCATCAAGACACTTCATTGATGACTGGAGAACAAAATTGATGGATGACAGTAGTGAAATGGGAAAGAAGATGATTGTTTCTTCAAATGAGAAGATACCATTATCATCTCTTACATTGTCAATACCTGGGATACGCGAAGCTAATCAGTATAGTGAAAATGCTCAAATGGGGGGTTTTGGGTTCATGAGGTCTGACAGAGCGGATGTAGGTATTATGAGAACCCAGTGGATGACCCATGGGTCGTGGATGAGTTCGCCGCCCGGTGGACCATTAGCTGAAGCATTAGGCCATGGAATTTCTGGTAGTGAAAATGCCACTCCAAATTCGTCACCTCCCGATGTCAACAAAAGTTAAAGTGTGGCCTTTGCTGTACCTTTTTCTGCAATTTATTCGCTCTGTGAAATCATTATAACGTTCTACATCTCAAATCTCATTTGTGATGGTATATGAGCTGATCCAATAAAAGAACCGCAGTTGCAAAATGACCTAGTCTCATGTCACATTTTGTGTGCTCATTTTCGCCAAGGTGGTCGAGCCGGTACCTCGGCATAAGTGGTAATATATGTCACTTATGTGAAGCCTTGATAATTTACCTTAGCTGTTCTGTGGGAGTTTTTGCTTTTGGATGTAGCTTCAGATTTCCAAATCCTTGGTAATATTGCATAATGTAAGATAGAAGTTAATGCAAAGTGATCACTTTGAAGTTCTTGAATACTACGTCTTGGATAGTTTTTTTTTTCAAAATCAAATTCTTTGTGGTTATTCATGCTACAGAGGACATCATTTTTTTTTTCTTTTTTGAGGATGAGAGATCTATTTTTCTTCCTGCAAAATAAATGTATTTTTATTCATCTGGTCAAGTTTCTCTATGGTAATTGAGACTTGGTGCGGGGCTGATTTTAGTTGCAATATGCATTGATTTACCTCGTCATGCTAGATCATCATTATTCACATGCAATATTGGATCTTGATCTGGATAGAAGAAAATTACTCTAAATAGAAAAATGTGAGATTGAATTGATCCATTAATCCACTAAAATTCCAAACATGGGGAAGTGGGTTAATTGAATATTCAAAGCGTAATCAACTAATAATCTAGCCATCTCAAATCAGTTTTTGAACTAGGAGAAATTTCGCCACCAGTGGCAGGAATGCTCAGGGTATGGTAGTTGGATAGGTGCTGAATTCCAACATGCCCACACGGCAAGCTCTTGAAGCTCGGGCTTCTCAAGTTCTGGCAGAAAGTGCTGCATCCAAGTGGCTCAGGTGGTGGATAATATAGACGTTTCTTGGCCTTCTCAGGGGTTGATGGCTTGTGCTTTGGTGCACTCTGTGACCTAATCCGAGCCTCTGCAGATTCGGTAGATGCCATATAATTGGGCACTGCTATGTTGGCAGGATTATTGATACTATACTGTCTATAGCCGAAGCTTGGAGAGTGTGAATAGCAGTGCTTTTCCTCCGTGAGTATTGGGCTGGCAGAACGCACTTGACGGGGTTTGATTCTGCTTCTGCGTGGAGACGGGGTAAACATATGGAGAGGGGAAGCAACAGAACACGGGGTTGGGGTTGGGGTTGGGTGATTTTGACATCGGTATCTTTGCGAGCACAACTGAGGATTATACGTGTCAATTTCTATGGTCTTTATATCAGTTGAAGCTCGGTTATTGATCTCACATTGCTTTGCTGCCATCCGACGGTCCAGCCATCCTGATTTTTCTTCTAATTCCTTTTTACATTGCTTTGCTGCCATCCAACGGTCCAGCCATCCTATTTTTTCTTCTGATTCCTTTTCACTTCCTTCTGATGCCTTCCTTCCAATTTCAGATCTCCATATCTTAGTTTTTACGATGATAACAAATTAGTCTTCACGCATGATTTTTATGTACAGTACACAAACATAAGGATAGAGAGAATCAACCTGGCTTGAAAAAGAATACGCAAGGGCTCTTTCCCGTTTAAACGCAGCTTCCTTTCTATTCTCCACCACCGCTTCAATCTCCTCAATTTTGTGTGTTCCATCATTCCACTCGTTTAGATCTCTAGACTATTTATTAAAAATCCAAAGTTAAATGCACAAATGGAATGATATTTGCTTACTATGGACTTCCTCTCGCGGATGTCTTGAAGGTATTTAGGGTCCCATAAGCCATTGCTTTCGGTAAAGATGGACTTCCTGCTCCCTTCATGTGAAAGCCTAGCACGCTGATCACGAACTCGATCTTGCACTCGAACCACCGTTTGCATGCATTTCAGTGTCAACTTAGCCTGATTTCTAACATTCTGTCCCCTGACCAGTGCTTGAAGTTTCACTAATCCTTTTAGCGCTCGTAGTGCTCTCCTAGCCTTAATTTCACATAAATATAAACTGTTTCAGGATCAGTAATCATAAAAGGGTTCGTGAGAAAATAGTAGTCTTGAATTTGGTTGCGTACTAGGTAGCCTCTAAACCCCGTTTGAATGACGACGGCAGCCCATTGTTCTCTAATGATTTGCACCTCCGCTTGGGATGCTACTGCAACAGCTTCAGAGGCCGCTGCTGCCACTGCAATTGCATGCCCTTGCTCCTCACCCAAGTTGGCATCTGTGCGACTAGCTGTGTTGGTTGTCGTAGTCTTTGCTGCACATCGTTGAACTTGATTGACTTTCCTGCCGAATAGCCATCTTCTTTTCTCCCTCTTCTGCGTGGACTCAAAAAGCCATGAACCAAACATCAAACACATATCTATATGCGAATTTGTCACGTAATGTTCAAACATATGGACACCACGATTCCCGGTTACGAGATCATTTACCTTCTCTTCCTCTTCCAGTTGATTATGATCTTCTCTTCTTCTGCTACTTTTCTTGTTCTCCTTAGTTGGCGACTTGAATGCTCGTTTAACTAGTGTAAGCCATGACGTATCAGTCTTCTTTTTCATACTGAGTCACAATATAAGTTCATCACATAACATCAAAACTTAAAAGGACTCCAGGACATAGAGACGAGGGCTGACATTAATGTGACGGGAGTCATGGGTTCTTTCACCATTATGACTGCAAAGTAATAGAATCAATAAAGGAGAGAGAGAGAGAAGGGGGACTGTGACTGTGACTGTGATGTTTTTGTGTGCAGAATCTAAAGTTGTACGAGCTCCAATATATCTGTTAAGGGCGTAGGTGTTTTGTAGTGGCATGAGATAAAAAATAATGGCGCGTCAGAAACTGTAATAGGAAAACTTAACAAGTTAATAATACGGGGAAGAGGACATGAGATTGAGAGATTGCTCTCGTTTTGGTGGGCAATGCAGTTTTAATATTTTACACAAGAATCCAAAGTCCACTCGATTGAGCATTGCCTTCACGTGTTTTCCGCAGGCAGAGGACGAGTACTAAGGGGGATGGATTTGATGGTTCAGTGTATATTTACTTTTGAAAAGATCTTTTTATTTGAGCGTGTAGTTGTAATTTACAACGATGACCTCGAAGACCATCCAAGATCCAACCTTTATTAACCAAACCAACGATGTGCGATGGTATATTTATAATGTATTATATAATTGAAGGGCGGGGAACGGGGAATCCTGTATTTGGGTTTTGGCTTCACTTCCCGGTACGACTGGTCAAAACTGTTGCGGGGCAGTCGTCTTAACTTACCAAAATATTTGTCGTCTGAATTCCAACATGAGGACAAATGATGCACGTAAATGGTGCTGACCTTTGACCAGTAATTACCCAATTTTCATTTGATTGCCTTGGTTGATCTTCAAATAGTTAGGACACTTCCCCTTGTTTGCCCGATTTTCTTATGCGAGGGATAATATTGAATTTCTATTACATAAAGCTAAAATTCTTTTATCTTTCTACAAGTTTACTAATTTAAAGTCAAAATTACTAGTTCAACTTTATTTCAAAGTCCAATTAAATTCTACTATTTATTTTTTTTAATTTACTTTGTTTAACTTTAATCAAAGGTTTTCTTTTTTAAAATTAAAAGATAATTTATCCATAGATTTTCTAAATCAAAAAATAACAAGAGTTCTTAGCTTGCTGCCAACTCTCATGAACATCGTTTACTGATAATTTACAATGGTAGGGAATTATCTATTAGAATATATGACATATATCTAATTGCATTAGCTGAGGTGAGACTATAAGTACCAAGTTGACTGCATGTTCATAGAAAGTGAGTATTGCACATTTTTTTGCATAGAGATGAGCTTTGATGAGATTGACAATTTGATCGACAAGCTTGTATTTCTCTTCCTTCTTACCAATAGCTCGATGACTATTGCTATCTTTCCATATGGTGTATATTGTGATTGTAAAAGTGGCTTTAAAATAGGGGAGCATTAGTTTTCCCAATCTTTGAATAACAAACAATCCAATTCAGTGTGTGGTCCTAGTTATAACTACAATTGTTGACAGGTAACAAGTGCAATATTCGACTCCATATAGCTTTGGAATACTGACATTGAAAGAAAAGGTGGTCTCGATCCTCAACAGCTATGTTACAAAGGAAATATGTGGCATTTTCATGTTTATGCCATTAACTCTTTGTTTAAAGCCAATTTCTAATTGCTAGCCATGTTATAAAGGAAGCCTTGGGGCTGATAGAGTTTCTCCACAAGAGTTTAAATCAAGGAATCTTCGATGACAGAGTAGTGAACAACTAATGGCAAGATTTAGTCAAGAACAACCCATTCGAAGTTAATTTCTAGTAGATAACATCTTTATGGACAACAGTGGTTATCTAAGGAAGATAGTTCAATAGAGTATAAATTCACCATGCCATTCACCATCGGTAATTAGGGACGAAACTTTAGAATTGAGGGGCAATAAGTTTTTTAGCTGTTAGAGATTGGGAACTTGGAAAGAGGACTTATGTCAAGCCACTTGTCGAACCAGAACCAAGTCTTAGCTCTATAACGCTATTGGATCAAATGACAAAGGCATTGTTGAGAAAAAATGACTTTTCCCGGATGAAATGAAAATTGGATTCATGTAATAGGAGAAAGGTTTCCCATTCCTTAGCCTGAAAGATATGTGGCCATGAAATAGAGGGATTATTTCCAATTTGATGCTGAATGTAAGGGTAGATAATCTCACTCTGTGCCATTATCTTTTTGAAAATGGAAGAACTGACCCTAGAATATTCTAGCTGCCAGAAGTTGGTAGCCTTCAAGTAATATTAATGGATCCATTGGATCCATAATGCGTCAGGATTAGTATACAATCTCCACAGTTGCTTACAAATTAAGACTTTCTGCATTTGTGTTATGGAAATGATCCCAACACCTCCCTTCTTTTTTGAGACCGTGATATCGCTCCCCTTAACTCTAACTCACTTGGTGTTGACAGAAGTGCCAACCTATAGAAAGTTTTTCATAATTCTGTCTAGCTCCTTTGTAGCTTTCTTGGGAAGAGCTATGTGCCCAGTTTAATGGAGATGAGGGTTATTGAGGACTAAAACAATATGGGTTACGCTAGCAACATAGGATAAGAACCTATTTTGCCAAGTTAGGACCCTAGTTTTCACTCTTTCAATAATAGGAAGGTAGTCATTATACTTAAGTTTAAAAGCAGTAGTAGGAATTCCCAAATAACATAAAGTATGTGAAACAGTGTTACTGGTCATTTGTTTAAAATCATCCGGATTCCTTACATATGCAGAGAGGTATAGGCTGCTCTTATCCAGGTTGTACTTAAGACCACACCATTGAGCAAATAGTCAAAAAGCTTGCTTCATTATATTAATGTATCGGCTTCATACAACAATAACAAGTCATTCGCATATATAAGGTGAGTAAGCTTGATCTCCTTACAATTATGGTGAAATTTAAAGCCCTTAATGGATGTGATGAGTTAATAATCTAGAAAAACCCTTCATAACTAAAGTAAACATGTTTGGTGATAAGGGATCGCCTTGTCGTATTCCTCTAGCTAGTTTCAAAGATTTAGATGGAAAATCGTTAACAAGCATACTCAATGAGGAAGTTTGTATGCATGTCATGATCCATTGCACAAATTTAAGATGAATTTCTTCTAGGTATAATTGAAGAAATTTCCAGTTAATGGTGTCAAAAGCTTTGAAGAAGTCGACCTTTATAATACAACTGTTAAGTTTTTTGCTAGAGTTATAGTCCTTCATAAGTTCTTGCACCAGCAGAATATGATCACCAATTTTACGGTCTAGCAGGAAAGCTCTTTGGGTAGTAGTGACAATATCAGATAAAATAGCCTGAGTCCCTTAGCTAATACCTTTGAGATCACCTTATAAATGGTATTATAACAGGAGATCAACTTAAAATCACTCATAATGCTAATTAACATTTCCACTTAAAGATAACTTAAATATGATTCAATTTTAAAAAGTTTTGACTAGTGAGAGAAGCTTTCTCTCTTCTTGCATGTTTTGCATGTCCGATTTAAAGTTGTTTTTCCCTTACCCTAAACTTTCATATATTCTTCTACTTATCTTTTTCACCATTCTTTCATTAGCTTTCTTTAGCCTTTTTTTTTAATATGTCTCTTCCTTCCAGTTTTATTTCCTCTCATTTTCTATATGACTGACTTGGTCCATCTTCTCAATTTGTTTTCTTCAACTTTTACTTGTTCCCCTTTCTTCTTTTCTTCCTCACTCTTCTCTTTCCTTTCGTGGAATAAAATTTTAAACTTTTATTTTATTTTCTTTTTTCCTCTTTTTACTAAATGTTGAGTTCTGTGTCTCTAACCTTTGAAGCCCTCCCTCGTCTTCCCTATAACTCCTCCTTGTCTATTCCCTCTAACTCTACTCTATCCTCTTGGATCTTAGTTCCTTACTCTTCTATTAATCCCTCAGTGGTTGCTCCCCTCCCCTAAGCTTATCGGTAGGTATATATTATAATATATTTTCTAGAGATTTAAATGTGTTTTTAAGTATTTTCTTAGATGATAATTATGTATTTAGGACATAGAATTTTGTTCTTATTAGTGTTTTTAAGTGCTTTAATTTTTTATTTTTTTAGAGCAAGGATTTGATCTTAATTTTATGTTTCAAGGGTTGTTTGATGTGCTTGTTAGTGAGTGGAAATAGGAAAATTGAAGAAAAGATGAAGAACTTGAAGAATGAGAAGATGCACTATTGTGTATGAGAAGTAGCTGCATAAGATGTACATTCTGGCACGATTATGTATTCCATGCACGATCGTGACAGAGAGCAAGGCAACAATGAACAATCGTGCATTCTTGCCCTTCCTTTTTATTTATTGTTATTTCTCTTTATTTGTATTTTTTGGTTTCCACATTGATGACAATGTGATATTCAAGTGTGGGGATGTATACAACGTGTGCATCTCACTTGTGTGTGAATTTTGCATTTGCATTATGTTAGTTTTTGAATAGGTTGGCATTATGTGAACATTTTGCTGCAAGATGTGTGCATTATATTAATGTGCCAATGGAATGAATTGAATGGAATTGGCTTATCTTTGAACATGGTCAATTAAATTGTGAAGGCATATTTAACTTGTGAATTTTGTGTTTTAAGTGTCTTTGTGATGAATTTGCATATTAATTAGGATATGACACCTATTCTTTCACATTGTAAAATTTGTTTAGGTACATTTATAATTACACTCATTTAAATTGGTAGGCATCATTAGTACTAATTCATGAGAATGATTAACCAAGAAGAAATGAGGTAGGTTAAGAAATTGTGAAAAAAAGTGTTAAATAAATTTCCTATTTCGCTGGCCTTTTTAAGAAAATTGGGTTAAGAATAAAAGTGTAACCAGTTGAAAGTTATGATACAGTTGAGTAACCAGAGGCATTCACGATAAAATGTTTGTCTTCACATCAAAAGGTTATAATGACACTCCAACCAAGCTAAATAAAAAACATAACCTAGATGAGTAACCGGGGGTGATTTATGACAACACGTTTGCCTTCATGTCAAAGGAATAAGTGATTATTAAAGAAAATGTAAAAGGATGTTGCTTACAATAAAATTAAACCTACTGATGTTTTAAAAATAGAAAGAATTTTCAAGAAGGTTACTTAATGATAATTTACCTTTTTAATTGATCAATAATAATAAGTTCATGCTTACAAGTGCCATAGGTGCATAAATAGGGTGTCAATATTTTGATTTATATGTATATTCAAATTAAAGCACTTAAACATGGATGGAATAAGTTAGCATGTTGGCACTTTTTAAGTGAATGATGTCTAATGTTAAGTCTATGAGATTTAACGCCATTATATCATTATCGCATTGTTGCATGATTGTGGATTATGTTTATATGTTTTGATTGTTTTTGGTTTTAGTTTTGATTGGGGACAAGTAGAGATTTAAGTGTGGGGATGTTGATAGGTGTATATTATAGTATGTTTTCTAAAGGTTTAAGTGTGTTTTTAAGTGTTTTCTTAGATGATAATTATATGCTTAGTACTTAGAATTGTGCTCTTTTTAATGTTTCTATGTGTTTTGTTTGTTTGTGGTTTTAGTTTCTCTTGGGGACAAATAAAGATTTAAGTGTGAGATGTTGATATGTGTATATTGTAGTATATTTTCTAAAGGTTTAAGTGTGTTTTTAAGTGTTTTCTTAGATGATAATTATGTGTCTAGTACTTAGAATTGTTCTCTTGTTAATGTTTATATGTGTTTTAATTATTGACTATTTTAAAGCAAGGATTTTATTTTAATTTTATGTTTCAAAGGTAGTTTGATGAGTTTTTTAGTAAGTGGAAGTAGGAAAATTAAGGAAAAGATGAAGAACTTGAAGAATGGGAAGATGCTCGATCATGCAAAATTGCTTTATCGTGTATGAGAAGTAGTTAAATGAGATACACATTCTGGCAGATCGTGCATCCCATATATGATTGTGAAAGAGAGCAAGGAAACAATGCATGTGAATTTTTTGTATTCTTCATGTTTTAGAGCTATTTATGGAACCAAATTAAGTGGGAGAAACCTTAGAAAAATCCTAAAAGCCGTAAGAAGTATTGAAGGAAAAGAAAAACATAAAAAAGGTGGTTGTATAGTAGAATAAAAGAGATAAAAGTGCCAGGATCAATTATGAGTGGCTTGCTTCCACCCATGTCGTCAAATTTCAGTTTTATAGCTTGTAAATAAGTTACAAGTTGCAGGATAATCAAAAGGACAATATTGATAAATTAAGCAAATCAATTAAGTTCAGTAATGTCCTTTTTACTAATAAATTGTTAATAAAATAGGGAATAAAAATCTCCTTGAATCTTCTATTGAATCTAGCAGTTTATCCTATAAAAGAATGAGATGTTTTTATTCTTTCTCAGTCACTCTCGTCTACTCTTATTCTTTTACTTCATGAACAAAAAATTTGGTATCGTCTTCAACCTCTATATCCTGTATCCACTGTTCTTCGTTATTTTCTTCTTCAACTTCTTGAACAAAAACTTCCTTACATTCTTCAAACTCAATCTCCGTTGTAATCTTTTCTTCTTCCTCTCACTCCTTTAAAGATTCGACGTCATCAATTCTCATGAATGATCATTCTTAATTTCACTTGTTCATCTACAATTAGAAGGATGAGAATGTCTTCATGGACATCAGAAAAGGCTTTTTCAGTGGTTAAAAATGGTATACCAAGAATTAGCAGACAGTTTTGATCCTCCTCAAAGTCTAGCACGACAAAATCTATAGGAATGATAAATTTGTCCATTTTTGCAACTACATCCTCCACCACACTAAACAGTTTCTTTATTAACTGATTTTTTAACTGAACAGGCATAGATATTGGTTTCACATCTCTTAGCCCTAGTTTCCTAAAAATTGACAAAGACAAAAGGTTTATACTTACATCTAAGTTGCATAAATATTTTGAAATCTCTAAATTACTAACTACATAGGGTATTGTAAAAAGCCCTAGATCTATCAACTGTGAGGGCATCTGGTTGGTAATTAAGGAGATGGAGGTTTCTGTTATAGTTACCGTTTGATTATCGTCCTACTTTCTCTTAGTAGATAATATGTCTTTAAGGAACTTCGCGTAAAATTGTCATTTCTTTAGCTTTGCCACGAGTTTTGCGAATGGTGCATCCAAGTCATTCCTTTGAAGTCTTTGCGGGAATGGTATTTTTGGCGGATAAGCGTAGGAGGAATGTATGGAGGGTCTTCCTTTATTTCTTCATCCTCTTTCTTCTTCTCTTGGTTTTCTACAAAGTGGGGTTCAACTTATTTTTCCGCTGCTGTTTTTAGTTCTTTCTCACTTGTAAGTGTAATAGCCTTAAATTGCTCTCTTGGATTTACTCCCATATTGCTCAAAAAGCTTTCCACATTTCTCTTAAAAAATTCAATCATAAGCTGGCCCATTTTAACCTATAGGTTGTGAATAGAAGAGGGATGATCTTCCATTACTTCTTTGAACTTCCCTTCTAGCCTCTTCTGGGCCTTATCCATACTTATAATCTTGTATATGATCTTGTCTAATTTTAATCCCTTGAACTAGATTCATCTTGTTGAAATCCTAGCAGGCCTTGAATTCCTATTTGAATTCTTGCATTGTTCGACCAAAAGAAATCTGGGTGGTTCTGCCACCTCGAATTGTAAGTATTCAAATAAGGACGATTACTTCCTCAACCAAATTGTGCCTTCGCCATCCCTTTAAACAAATTGTGTGTCACTTGCATTGGTGATCATGAAATTCCTTAATAATATGCATTGAACCCTAGGCTCGTAAATTTCATAAGGGTCCTTTGCTCTCTATGATGTATTTCCTCCATTATCTTTTTCTCTATCTCTTCATGACATTTAATTTTTCGGGTTCTTCATTGTTGCCCTGTGATGTCCAAATTGATGTGTCTTCCACTTTACGCCTAGAATTCCTCCTCTTTTTTTTAATTTCTTGTGATTGGGTACCACAATCAGAAGAAAGGGTAATAATTCTTTAAAACAAAGGAATTCAAAAAGTCTTAAACTAGTTCCCCAACTAAGGCTCCAAAAACTTATTGAGAAAGTTTTAATGTTATAAAACCCTCAATATTCTATAAGTGCAAGGATAGTAAGCGTAGTATATGAGGTGTCGATCTCACAAGGAATTAAAGAATTAATCGAATCCTAACTTATCTAAGGCCTAAAAGTGTAATTAAAATGAAAACAAAAATGACTAGAAAATTAAGCAATTGAATATGGATAGATTGAAAGTTGAAATTCTAAATTAATGCAAGGAAATCAAAATTGAGAACAACCAACTGACAAATTGAAAATCACATAAGGAAGATTAACCAATTAGAGAAAAGGGGGGACTTATCATGTCATCTAATGCTAACTTGATTACTTTTGGGCTAATCCGGTATCGGTCTTAGAATTTTGAAGGGTGGATTATTCTCCCTCTCGTTCTAATGTTTAACCCTAAATCATAAACCCTAATTGAATTGAAATCTCTTAATTAGCAAACAACTCACACATCTAATTAGATCTTAAGTGCTCTAATAGATAATCAGGTCCTCACACAAGATCCCTTTTCATATAAATTACCGTTTTGATTGTTTATGTGATCTATTTGATTGTTTAACTCTCATTACCCAACCTAATCATTTTGCTATCGATTCACTCTCCCTATTTATTACCGAAGCATGCAAATACGACAAACAATCACAATACCTAACATATTAACATCAAAAGCAATCAAATTAACATTGATTCAAGAACAAATCCCTAAAAGAGTTTAGAACATCCTTAAACCTAAATTCATCATCATCATATAAACCAAATTCATCATTATCATATCCATATTATACATCAAATGAAAGAAATAACAAGATAAAATGAAGAAGTTCACTTGGAGTGGACTAAGAGTGGCAACAGTAGCAGCAGCACCTTCTGCCTCTCCTCTTCTCTCTATACTTTGGTTCTTTCCAAATGTAGCAAATAAAGGCACTTTAGATTAGGTCATTCTTTTTCCTTTTATAATCCTAGGGCTTTTTAAGGTAAAGACTAAGTTTTACCCATACCCAAATGTCTAAAGTATCCCTATAAAAATGAGTTTGGAAGTAGTCCTCACATCTGCTATCTCGCCTGTCGTGATCGTGACAGTTACGCCACAATCGTGACATTTAAAATTGGAATTATGTCACAATTGTGGCCAATGAGTCATGATCCTGACCTGGTCCTATTTGGCTTCTGCCACGATCGTGACAAGGGTGTCACAATCGTGACCCTGGCTGGGTTCCTTCTATTATGATCGTGACTAGTATGTCACGATCGTGGCCTTGGCTCCTCATTCGAGCTTTCTCCTAATCTTCTCCGATCTTTTTTACCTAATCTCAAACACTAACAAATTTATCAAAACACCTCAAATACACAAAAGTAAAGCCTGATAACATGCTCTAAACCACATAACATTCAAAAACATAAACACATAATAAAAATGACACAATTATAAACCTAAACATGCATAAATAATCTAATTAATAACTAAAAACATGCTAAATTACCCACTAAAACATAATGCAAACTACAAATATCAACACTTGAACAATACATTATCATCAATATGAAAAGTACATAAAAATATAACTAAAAGAAACAGAAATAACAAATATACACAAAAATAAAAAATAAAGTGAAGAAATAGGCAGGAATACTTATAAGTATTGTAGTGGTTATAGCATCAGAGACGAAATTTGATACACTTCATACTATGAACATCCATCAATCAACTCTCTCCAAAAAAAACATAAATCATAAAAAAAAGTATTTTAGAAAACAAATTCAAGAAAAACATGTTATGCATAACATGCTAAGTTTAAGGTCACTAGCTTAACCGTTGTAATTCAATTATTTTAAACCAAAAGAAAGGACAGATGATACCTCCCTTTTATGTAAATATACTCCTTTGAAATATGATTTACATTGATTTCCATTCACTTTGAATGTTTCCTTGTTATTTTTCTCTAACCCCAAAGCTCCATGTTTGAATACATGGGTCACTGTGAAAGGACCACTCTAATATGACTTGAGCTTTCCCAAAAACAACTGCATTCATGAGTTAAATAATAAAACCACATCTCCCACGTTAAAATCTTTTTTCTTGATATGAGAATCATGCCATTTTTCAAATTTTTCCCTATATAACTTAATGTTCTCATAAAAGTTCAACCACAACTCTTCTAACTCATCTAATTGTAGGAGTCTCTTTTCATTACTTATATTCCAATTGACATTTAAAGCCTTTTTTCGCCTAATATGCCCTATGATGTAACTTCATAGGTAAGTAAATAAGTCAAAAGGGCATTGCACTAATTAGAATCTTGAAGTCAGTTCGATAATCCAATAGAGTATCATGAAGCTTTAATGCCCAATCTTTCCTTGAATTGTTGACTGTCTTCTCCAATATTCTCTTATTCTCATGTTTAACAACCTCTTCTTATACACTTATTTGTGGATGATATGGTTTGGCCACACGATGGTAGACTTCATAAATTTAAGAAGAGCTTTGAAAGACATATTAGAGAAATGTCACTAATTATGGATCGTGACACTCCAAATCTATTGGATAACCTTTTTATGAACTTTTGCACCACCTTACCATCATTAGTTAAAGTTGTCATTGTTTCAACTCATCTTGATACATAACCACTCCTACTAAAATGTAGGTGTTTCCCATAGAGGATGGGAATGGTCCCATGAAATTTAATCCCAACAAATTAAAAAATTCTAATACTAAAATGTTGGAAAAGTGACATCTCATATATCTTTGAAATGTTTCCCAATGTTTAGCATCTATAAACTTTGTTTTACAAATTTACAAGCACACTTAAACAAGTTGGGCCAATAGAAACTACAATGCTCAAAATGCCTTCTTCTTGTTCCATAATGCCTTGCATAAGTAGAGGCATGACAATGTGTTAGTATATCTAACATCTCCTCCTTTGGAGCACATATCCTAATCAAACCATCAGCAAAAATTTTATAAAGAATTAGCTCATCCCATAAGTAGTGATTGTAATCATACAAAAAACTTTTCCATTATTGGTAAGATAAATTTAAGGGAAGGATACCACCTATGACATAATTTGCAATATCAGTATACCATGGTACCAATATGTGGTTTAGCATCATCAAGGATTAATCAGGATATTGCTCATTGATATCTTCACTCTATTGTAATTCCCCTCCTTCAAGACATGATAGATGATCAACCACCAAGTTTTTCACTCCCTTCCTACCTCTAATTTTAATGTATAATTCTTGTAAAAGAAGAAGCCATCACATAAGTCTCAATTTTATGTCTTTATTGGAAAAAGATACCTTAATGATGCATGGTTGGTATAAATGATCATTTTAGATCCCAAAAGGTAAGATTGATACTTGTCGCATGTGAATACAACCACTAACAACTACTTCTCAATGGTTGTGTAATTTAGGCTCTCGTTAATGTCTTCCTTGTGCGGTAAACAACATGCAGTCTTTTATCCTTCGATTATCCTAACACACAAACCACAACTTGGTCACTAGCGTTGACATGACCTCAAATGGTAATGACCAATTTGGTGATGTCAATATTGGTGCTGAAGTAAGTGTCTCCTTTAACCTGTTATAAGAAAGTAAACAATTATCGTCAAATATAAAAGGCACATGTTTAACTAAAAGGTAAGTTAGAGGTCTAGCAATAAGAGAGAAATATTTAATAAATCAATAATAAAATATTGCATGTCCTTAAATGTATGAATGCCTTTGACGTTGATTGGTGGTGGAAGTTTCTTAATGGCCTCTTCTTTGGCTCTATCCACTTCTACACCTTGGCACAATATCTTATGTCTCAAAACTATGCCCTTGTGCATCATAAAGTAACATTTCTCCTAGTTTAGCATCAAATGTGATTCTTCACATCTTTGAAGAACTTTATCCAAGTTTGTCAAATAGCGATCAAAAGAGTCTCTAAAGACCAAAAAATCATCCACAAAAATATCCATTATGTCCTCAATCATATTTACAAAAATAAACATCATGCACCTTTGAAAAGTTATTGGTACATTACATAACCCAAAAGGCATCCACCTATAGGCAAATGTTCCATAAGGGCAAGTGAAAATGTTCCTCTCTTGGTTTTCCAAATAGATGAAAATTTTATTTTGTCCTGAGTATCTGTCAAGGAAACAATAGAATGCATGAATGGTAGAGGAAAGTGTCCTTCTTAGTCACCGTATTGAGCTTATTGTAATCAATACAAAATCTCTAACTTGTAACAATGAGAGTAGAGATCATTTCACCATTTTCACTCTCTATAACTATTATGACTCCATTCTTAGATAAACATTTTATCAGACTAACCCATTCACTATTCGAAATTGGTAAATGATACCCACATCTAAAAGCTGCACTACCTCCTTCTTAACCACTTCTTTCATGTGAGGGTTTAACCTTCATTATCTTTCCCTCACAACCTTCCTTCCTTAACATTAATCCTATGCATTACCACATTAGGACTTATTCCTCTTATGTCCAAAATTTTTCATCTAATGGCTTTCATCCTCTTCCTAATTGTCTCTAACACTCTCTTCTCTTATTTCCCATCTTGCTAGTTAGAAATGATGATGGCTTTAAAGTGTGATCCTTACCTAGAAATGTAAGGCCCCAACATATACCCTAGAAGTATTATAACATGTCTAGGGTGTAATAAGAAGTGAACATAATAAATTAAGTGCATCTAAGTATAGTAAGGGACTTAATGGTACTTAATGTAAAAGACATGGGTAAAATGGTAATTTATACATTTTGGCATGGATATACATCCTTAGACGTGAATTATGGATGAGATTGAAATTAAATTGATGAGATTAAGTGCCAATGTGGGAATTAAAGAAAGAAAAAGGACCAATGTGCAATTTTTCCTAAAGTTAGCAAATGGACCAATATGATTAAGGCATATATGAATAATAGTAAGTAAGCATATGTGTGAGTCTTGGAAGTGTATGAAGGGCATAAGGAGAGGAGAAAGGGACGGTCTTTAGGGTTAGGAATTCTAGATTTTTCCTCTCCTATTTCCTCTCCACTTCATCTTCTTCATCACACTATTTTTCATATAAGGAATCAAGCTAATCTTTGGTAGAAACCAAGGTAAATTTTAGTGGTTTTCTGCT
>JANQBM010000222.1:27020787-27065271 GCA_025594535.1 Erythroxylum domingense | reverse complement strand
TTAGTAAATAAAATATTTCATAAAAAATATATTATTAGTCATATAAATATAAATTATAAATACGTTGGACTTGCTTTCTATTAATTGAGGGTATAATAGAAAATAATAATTATCAGGTGGTTATTAATGGAAAGTAGAATTTCTACCGCAGAAGCATTTTCTTACCGCAACCCTCTTTTTGCTTATCGAATTCTGCGGTAGCACTGCACTTTCTTCCAACCTCCGATTGTTCACTCACAATTCTAATCATATGACTGCGTTTGAAAACTTCGGTAACTAAATACTTATCCCTACCATATCGCAAGTCCAAACGCAACCTAAATTAAGTTATATTTTTCATACGAGGAGAAGGCCCAAGTGAAGCACAAAAGTAGAGAGCTTGACCCTGCTTGGAGAAAGAAAAGATTTTAACTTGTTTACATGATTTAATAAATAAAAAAAAGATACAACCGACAAGGCTCCTCTTCCAATTCATTTGAATTTAAGTTCAATTCTTGGTTCGCGCCAAGTTTTGTCTACCCCACAAAGAGATGGCATGACAAAAGGCGTGTGTGAAAAAGCCTTTTGAATGCGTGCCATTAAATTGCATTGGACAGAAATGCTTATTAGAATAAAAGTCAAAAGCCAGAATGTAGCATTTGTCAGAATTATGTGCAAATTCTGCCCTCCTTTTAGTCCCCACAACCAACAGTTGGGCTTACTTTCTTCTTTCTAGTACTTGAAACAGAGTCATCTCTGATAGAGCAATGGGGTGTGTCTCTTCCAATTTGCTAAGCAACGACGACGAATTTACTCAGCTCGGCAGCACCGCACTCGGCCACCATATTGTCTCTCTCACCTCCACCACATATGGCCTCCTTAACCTTGACCCACCTCCTCCTCTGCCTCCCACCACCACCACGCCTCCTACTCCGGCCACTTGCTTCACTCCAACTCCAAATCCACTACCCGAACCCACGTCCCTCTGGTCTGATCCTAGGCCCGAAATCATCGACTCTTGGGAGCTCATGTCTGGTCTCGACACGGACAGCTTCCGCTTCTCCCCCGCCATCAAGAGATGTCAAAATGCTAACAAAGAAAACTCAAATCCTAATCTCCCTACCATTCCCAAAAGTTTAAATGGGTTTGGTGCTCCCAAGCATGCGAAAGAGAGAGCTTGTTGGCTGGACAGATTCGAGAGATTATGCCCACCAAATGGGGAGAACAGGGTAGTGATCTACACAACAACTTTGAGAGGGATCAGGAGAACATTTGAGGCTTGCAACGTTGTTCGTGCAGCGATCGAGAGATATGGGGTTGTAATATGCGAGAGAGATGTATCAATGGATCGTGGGTTTAGGGAGGAGTTGAGGGAGCTTATGAGAGGGAAACAGAGAGATCTAGCGGTGCCGCCGAGGGTGTTTGTGAAGGGAATTTATGTGGGTGGCGCGGAGGAGGTGATGAATATAGTGGAGGAGGGTTGGATGGGCAAGGTTCTAGAGGGATTGCCCAGAAAGTTATCATCGGAGGCCTGTGAAGGGTGTGGCGATGCGAGGTTTTTGCCGTGCTTTTCGTGCAATGGGAGTTCTAAGATGGTGATGGTGGTGAAGGAGTCTGATGAACAGAGACAAGGGAGGAGCACTGTGGTGGTTAGGTGTCCTGACTGTAATGAGAATGGACTTGTGCTTTGTCCAATTTGTAGCTGATTCAGGCAAGCTTTTGCGATTGGTCTGCATTACCTTATGCAAGTCACCTGAATTTAGTTATTCATGTTATTGTGCCCTTGCATTTGGATGAATGTTTGCAATATGTTATCAGTTTTATTATCCGTAGTCAACAAATTTTAAGGCTTTTGATGGGTGATATGGACATGGACTTGTTGCATATTGATCAGAAAGAATGTGAGTAGATCAGAATCGCATGACATTACTGAAAGTCGAAAGTAGTAGTAGCCAGTAGGGCAGGTGACTTTCTTGCATAAATGTACTTTGTTCCGATTTAATACTTACTGTTCATAATCATCTTGTTAATGATGCTGGATACACCAGCCACAATGTATTTATATAGTTTATAGTAGAAATCAGGCAAAGAGAAATATGGGTCTTTTTGAGTTTCTAGATCCGGAACTTGTCACTGAACTAAATGCCATTGGTGAGCACTTGTTAGTAATATGGTTGGTTTCTAGTCCCACAAGTTGACAAAGCTTAACCTAAGGCCACATGTTGGAACTTTAAAAATAATGTTTAGCAAAAGCAAGAGAGAGAAAGAAAGATGAAAACCGCATAAAGTAATAGTCTCATCTCATCCCAATCGTTTAAATACAAAAGAAGAATGCAACCTCTGCAAAGTATTCTATAATTGAATAAACTAATTAAATGTATGGATCGACCTTTAACTTTAATATTACAGAAATTAAAATAAACCTTTAACGTTTTAAGGTTTATAAGTTATGTTACAATTTTTACAAAATTTCAAATAAGAAATAAATCTTATATATACAAATTAGTATTTAACCCTAATATCTATTTATAATATAATTTTTATTTCTGTAAAACTTAACAATGGTGTTAAAATCATAATAACAATAAGAGATTATTTTTATTGTATATTAAAATTAGAGGGTTAATATATTAAGAATTAATGTGTAATAATTTAAAAAGAGTCAAGTATAATATGTTAATGCTAACACGTTAAAAGTTTATTCATCGAAAATTAGAGATATAAGGAGTTTATACTTACCTTTTGTATTATAAATTAATTTTTAATGTTAACATGTATTCATATAATAATCTATATTGAGACAAAATTTAATAGCACTATAAATTATGATTTATTCATGTCATATTTTTAGTCACATACTAGAGAGAGAGTGAATTGTTTGTATTTACCTTTTCATCTACGTCAAACAAATTAATGACTTGTATACTCTAATGAAAAATTCATACAAAACAAGCATAAGAATAGTAAAAACTAGTAGGGAAACTAATTTATAGTAGTTTACCTAAATAATCTATAACCAACATTCAATCCACAAGCTCAAATTAAAAATTCACTATTTTCTTCATTTAATTGGAGAAAAGTAATCCTACATTGCACAAATATCCTAGTGTGGACATATGTGCATGAAGTAGCACTAGAGTATTGGGCTAGTAGTGTATTAAGCTACATTGCAAGTTATATTAGTTAGCTCTTATGTCTAGATTAAGTAACAACAAAAATTAAGCTGATTAATTATGCTAGAATTTGTGTATTGGTGGAAGAAATGAAAGATTTACCTAGCGAAATACTAATCATGAGACCAAATAATAATATGGGATTTGAGAAGGATGTTGTAAAGGTCATATATGTATGGAAACCCTAAGTCATCATTTAAAAAGATATGGATATCTACAAGAAGAATTTTCAAAATTGGTGAATTTTAAGAGTTAACAGTAAATATAGAAAGGGAGGAATAAACAAATAAAATGGACCAGATTTAGCAAAATAATGAAGTAATTCCTCATGGCAACATGGAAAACAATGTAGGCTTGGAAGTTCATAAAGAGTCAATGGAGCGAGAAAGCCAAAAACTCAATCAAAAGATGCCATAAGAAGAAAGATAAAGTTAACATCCTATACCTGAACATACAATTGAGAATGAAGTATTTTAACTCAAGAGAAGTAAGATGAATTTAGAACTCCAATTAGAAGAAAATATAGTAGGAAATATAGGCAATTTTCTTCTTCATAAGGAGTATGAATATAATCACATGGAATATAAGGGGAATAAGCTCCTTTATAAAGCAGTTAGCGATTAGGAACTTTATCTATGAAAATAAGACAATTATCTTTGGTATTTTGGAAATAAGGATCAAGAAGCAAAATTGTTGTATCTTTAAAGAGTTCCCTAAAAGGAAGGAGAATGTTGGACAACTATTCTTGTCACCAAAATGGTAGGACACTTGTACTCTTTAATGAGGAGGAAGTTGAGATGAATGCACAAACATATGAGAAATTGATCCATATGTAGGCCCGGTAAAATAGGAGAAAATTATTGTGCATATTTCAATGATCTATGGCTTCAACCATAATTTCTAGAGAATCACTTTATGTAGCATACTCAAAGAACTAGCACTGCTTATTCAGATCCATTGGTTGGCCTTAGGAGATTTCAATACCATGTTATGCCCACATGAAGCATATAGTAATAACTGTTTGAGAAACAACACTGAAGACTTAAAATTATATATAAGAGACATACAAATATATGATCTCCTATTTGGTGGTAACATTTATACTTAGACTAATAACTAGAAAAGAAGTTGGTAGACCAATAGCTAGAAAAGAAGCTAGTTTCTAAGGAAAAGCCTGGCAAAAGAATGGCTAATCTTGAATGGCTCCAAGGATTCTGTAATAATGAAACACATTTTCCTAACACTTTGATGTCTGACCACTCTCCCAATATTGCTCATATTCCAATAAAAAATAGACTAAAAAAAGTCCCTTTTAGATTTAACAATTTCTTAAATGAACTAATAACAACAGGATGAGAGAGAGTGTCTCCTACTTCTCACTACAAACTAGCTATGTTGCTTCTTCCATCTGCCATTGATCATCTTCACCTTCAAGCTTCTCTATTCTCTATTCTTTAGTCACATCACCACTGTTACCTCATTCTGTATCCTCGGCAGTAAAGCTCGCGCATCCTTGTTAATCATTTTATTTACAAACCCTTTTGCTAGGTGCTTCACAAACCCACCAAATAATAACAACAACTAAAGACCATAAATGACCTTTCATTAAAATTACCCCTCCTGCCTTGCATACTTTCATTGTTAAATAGTCCTTGTTTCTGACAATACTCAACTAAAAGCTAAACCGTGCCTTTTTTATGATACATCTTTCATCAGATTTTCCACTTCTACTCTCCTCCATCCTCAAACCTTCTCCCATAATTCCAGAAACACCTTCTCTATCAGATGTTCCTCCCAGATCTTAGAAGCAAGCAGTAGGGGAAGAATCTCCCTTAACCTTGTCCTACTCACCACCCAAAGACATGGATGGTAGGCTAGTGGTTTGCCCCAACACTGAAGTCCTGAAGGAGGGAGCTTGGGCTTGGAAATCAACTGCAGTTAGTTTCTTTTTTGGCAAAAGTTCACCTTTTTCCTCTAGTCTCCCAATGGGCCAACAAATTATGGAAGTCGAGAGGCTTGATAAATGTTCTTTTCTCTGAAGAGAACTTAATCCTTTTCACCTTTACCTCCACTTCAGATATCCAGAAAATTATGGAGGAAGGTCCTCGGCACTTTGGAAATAGGTGTGTCAATAAGCTGGGTAGGCATGTCAATGAACCGGGTTGGGCTTAGACTATAGTAGTCCATGGCCCAGCCTGTCGGCAGGTTGACCGGCCAGTAGGGTGGGCTGGTCCGCTTTTTATTTTTTAAAGCAAAAAATTTTAAAACCACATTGTTTTGAAAAAATGGGGCCTATCTATGGCTCGACCAACCTAGGCCAAAAACGAGTCAAGCCAGGTCATTATTGCCAAGTCTATTTGGAAGCCACTAAATCTTCCTACAAGTGTGACAGCCACACTTGAATATTGAAACTCTTAAAATCCAAAGTATCCCACTTTGGATTAACTTCCACAACATCCCACTTGAGTATTGGACAACCCAAGGGCTTGGAGCATTAGCTAGCTACAGTGGAAGGCCATTGTGCATGGATGAACATACAAATAAGAAGAAATATGTTGGATATGCCCAGATTTGCATAAGTGTGAATGTCTCCCAGGAACTCCCTAAAGAAACTCGAATTATGAGGTTAGAAGAGGAAGATAAGCTATAGGAAGACATAATAAAAAATTCTTACCATTGGAAACCTCCTTTCACAAAACCTACCAAAATTTGGAAGGCCACAGGCAAGTTATTCAGAATAGGAAGCTACCAAGAGCTTATGGAGTAAGCTGGAACAAAATCTCTAGAAAACCACCTTTCTTTAGCACCTAAGACCATCATCTTGCAAAAGGTTGATGATGTTATATCACCTGAAAATGGGGAGAGACTTAACAATGAGGTAATGTAAATTTCTTAAACATCACACATATAAACAGTCAAGGAGCACAATATAATAAGCAATGCAGAGCAGGAAGTTTCACAAACACCGACTACAATACACGTTACTTAAACTAAAGCCAATGTTGACCATGTCACCCTAACCATTACTTCAAGGATTGTGCAAAGTGCTGAAGGAGATTCAGAGGTGAGTAATACTAATCCTATCTAATCTGATATCATAGCAACTCTTAAAGCTTCTATTGCACTTAAAGAAACTGCAACAAATGTTGAATTCTATACGGTGGAGAGAAGGAGATCCAAGAGGGGAAAAGGGAAAGGCAACACAAACCAAATCTTTTAAACCATGTCTATAATCGAGTGGAATGTACGTGGAATAAATTGTCCCATTAAACAGTTAGCTTTAAGGGAATTTGTTTTGAGAGAGAAGCCTTTCATATTCAGATTACTAGAAAACAAGGTCAGACTGAAAATTTAGCCAAGTTGGATATTTTTGGTTCCCACTGGAACATGATTAATAACCATCAACATCATGCTTTAGGCAGAATAATTATATGTTACTGGGAGGATGAGCTTAAGGTATATCTCTTAGACTCAAATGAACAAGCCATGCATTTGAAATTATCCTTCTTATAGAAGCACATCCAGATAAATGTCTCATTCATTTATGGAATCAACTTTCGATTCCAAATAAGAGATCTAT
Organism: Erythroxylum domingense; assembly: GCA_025594535.1. Lineage (NCBI taxonomy): Eukaryota > Viridiplantae > Streptophyta > Magnoliopsida > Malpighiales > Erythroxylaceae > Erythroxylum > Erythroxylum domingense. Next base: position 27,058,539 of record JANQBM010000222.1, on the reverse strand, counting down.
GGAATAACCTAACATCATTCAACAACATTGTCTCTATTCCATGGCTAATATGCGGAGACTTTAACTTTATATTATACCTTTCATAGGCATAAGGACATTTCTATCTAAAGAATTACACAGCTTTCATAGGCATAAGGACATTTCTATCTAAAGAATTACACAGCTAATTTGAAAGACATGGTGGAGGAATTAGGGGTAAGAGATCTTAAGTATGTTGGACATACTTTTACCTGGTCCAACAAACAACAATCTGCTTAGCACATCAGGAAAAAATTGGATCGAGCCCTAGTAAACGACACTTGGATGAGGACATTTCCTGAAAGCCTTACTACAAGCATGATCGCAGGTTTCAATATGACAAAGTTTTAATATTTTAAACCTCAATAATACTGATCGCAAGTTTACGTATGCTAAGTCTTACTATTTTTAACCTCGATATTTTTGTAAGCGCACGGGTCGTTCGTGTAGTACCTAAGGTATTGATCCTATAAGGAGGGATAATCTAATCCTAAAATCTAGGGTAGAACTAAAATACAACAATCTAAAATAAACAATAAATGCAGAAAATTAATCAATCAATAATCAATTATGAGAATTAAATTTCAAAATAAAAACAAAATAGCAAATTACATAACCAAATCAAGAATTAACCTATGAACTACCAAATAAGAGAAAGTAGGTTTTAATATGAAATTAATGAAAATCTAATCAATTATGCAAATACCAAATTATTAGGTCTAGATGGTCCTAGGGTGGATTACTCTATCTCGAGTTATAATCTTTAAACCTTAATTAATAATCCCTAATTTAAATTATGGAATTGTGATCTCTTGACTCACAATTAACCCAAAACCTAAATTAGTTCTAAAATTGTCTAATAAACTACCGGAAACCTATGCTCAATCTTTTGTTACACGATTTCATCAGTTTGTTTCAATTCTTATCTATCAAATTACCTAACTCTTGTTAACTGATAGGTGTGCATTAGGATATGTTTTTATAGGTAATTGGCATGTACTTTCTAGCATAATTGTTGTTTATTGTTCTAGTTTAGGATTCATTTTGTATGTTTTCATTAAGTTTGATTTCTATTGTTGTTCTTGTGTGTTTGATGCTAATTGAGGGTAAGAATTGACTATTTTTGTGTAGGAAAGAAGAGGCAGCAACTTGGAGGTTGAACAAAAGATGAAAGAAGAGAAGACAAAAAGAGTGCATCTGTGACAAATTCCTATAGACGTGGGAATTATAAAAGAAATTAGGAGTGTGTTTGTGTGTAATTCCCACGCTTGTGGGAATCAGCAAATTCTCACGGATGTGGGAATTATAATCTGAGGAAATCTGCGAGGCTTCATTAAACCTAGGATTTTTGGACTATAGGAACATCATTAAGCCTCCATCTTGAGGAGGAGACGACACCCAACTATAGAAACACCATCCTTGAATGAAGAACACATATTTGGATCATTGAGGAAGGATTGAAGATAAGGAGCATAATCAAGATTGGGCAAAATAGCACATCAACACCAAAATTCCAGATTTTGGCAAAAAAGAGAAGGAGTCTTTCTATTTAATTTTTTGTCAATCTAACCTCTTCTATTCTTTGTAAAAATGGTTTATTTGATTGTTGATGATGTTATGGAGACCATGTTAGGCTGATTTCATTTTAGGGATTACTTTGAATTATTTTGTCAAAACTCCTATTTTGTTGAATTGAATACAATTGTCTTTGTTGATTCTTGTTCTTAATTGTCATCTTGCAACAAGTCGAGAGAGTGAGTGAGATGAAATTTGTGTAGGATTGTACAACGAGAGTTGGTGAGCTATAGACTAGCAATCATGTTAATTGAATAGTTAGAAGATAGATCTTGATTAGTCAATTGATCACCGATAGGATAGTTTCATAACTGGTTGAATCGGTAGAGTTATTGGATAGGTTGAGAGATTGTTCAATCGATTCCCGTTAATTCAATTAAAGACAAATAGTTACACCTTGAGAGAGGGTAATTGGTAAATTAAAAAATCTAGGGTGAGATACAATTCAATCAATAAAATAGGAGGGAGACAAAATAAGGAAAAGTAATATCTTGCATTTAGATTCTTGAATTCAGATTTTCTGCAATTGCAATATTGTTCATTATTTACATTAGTCTTTTAATTTTAATTTAATTTTCCAGATTATTTGCATTTCACAATTTAGTTTCTTAAACAAAGTTGTGTCTAAATTAAGCGGTTTCTAGGCATCAATCCCTGTGGGATTGATATCCACTCTTTTTTCTACAAGTCACGACCTGTTCACTTGCAGTTTTTGAGCATAAAACAAGTAGATAGGTTTTACCTTCAACAAGTTTTTAGCATCATTGCCGGGAATTGATTGTTGAGCATCGTGTTTGATTTAGATTACTTTGATTTAAGAGTTTTTGATACTTTTCCTTATGTATTTGCAGGTGCATGAACACAAGGAGTACACAAAGGATGAAAGAAGTTATAGAGGACAAATTTCCTGACATTAAAAAGCACGAAAGAGAAATAAGAAGGGGAAAGTATCTAAATTTCTCAAATCAAGATATGGATGAAGAAGGAGAGAAAAGAGGACCGAAAAGTACACTCATGGATTTCATAAGGCCAGAGTTTAGTCCTTAAAAAGTGGCGATGCCGGTAGTTCAAATGAATAATTTTGAGATAAAGCCGGCGGTACTCATCATTCTTCAAAATAGTGTGCAGTTCTACGAATGCCCACATCACAAATTTCTTGGAGATCTGTGACATATTCAGATTCAACAGAATGTCTGACAATGTGGTGAAGTTGCGACTATTTTCATTCATATTGAAGGATCAGGCTAAAGCATAGTACAATTCTTTGAATCCAGGCCAGATCACGACTTGGGAGCAGCTTGCCCAAGCATTCCTCGCTAAATATTTTCCATTAACGAAGACGAGGATTATCAAGGAGATAACAAATTCCCAGCAGAGTGACGAAAAATCTCTCTACAAAGCTTGGGAGAGATTTAAAGAAGCTATCCCCATCATAACCTCCTGAAGGAATTTCTTCTTCAAACATTTTATAATAGAGTGAATCCGAGTATAAGGGGCACAATTGATGCAGCAGCCAGAGGTTTATTGATGAGGAAGACGGTGGAAGGAGCTCATGATTTATTGGAGGAGTTGGCAAGCAACAGTTGGATGTGGTCAAACGAGAGAAGTAGACAAAGACAGAAGGAACAAAAAGGTATGATACCTATTGACTCAGTTACTACCTTGACTCAAATCACAACTTTGATGAAGCCGTTAAACATCATGCAAGGAGCGTCCACCTCATTAGTGAAGGCAATGCAAGCACAATGTGAGTTGTGTGGGGAAAACAACCACAGCTCAGCGGAATGTTTCTTATTGGGAGCTAGCGGGACCGAACAGGTAAGCTATTTAGGCCAGTCGCAGTGAGGTAATAACCTATATTCGAACACATATAATCTATGTTGGAAAACTACTTGAACTTTTCTTAGAGTAACAATAATGCAAGTGGCCAACAAAGACCACAAAGACCGCCAGGATTCTAGCAAGATTGAATAAGAGCATTGGAAAGCAAAATGGATAAGCTGATGGAGGTTTTGGGGTCCAAAATGGTAGCACAAGAAGAGAATCATAAAAGGATGTGTGCAAGCCAGAAGGAAAATCAGAAGAGGATGAAAGCAAAATTCGATCAGATTTTGAAGAATCATGCATCATCCATCCACAATCTGAAAGTTCAGGTAGGCCAATTAGTTAACACTTTATCTTCGGAAAATGCAGGTAGTCTACTAAGCAGTACTGAGGTGAATCTGAAGGAACGAATCATGGCCATTACTCAGATAGAGAAAGAAAAAAGCAAACATGGGGAGAAAGATGGAAACATGTAAGAAGAACAAACAGTGTTGGAAGTCCTTCCAAGTGGAACAGTAAGTGAGTCAATTAAGGAACTTTAGCTTAGACTTGCACATCAAATTTTTGCTTAGAGGAAGCCATCTTCAAGTGAAGTAGATCGGAACTCTAAGGAAGGGGAGTTAAGTGAGATGACAGACATAACAAATCAACTCTAGACAAAGCTCATGTTAAAGGGGTCGTTGAAAGAAAAGGTTACCAATCACATATCATAAGAAAGTCTGCATGTAGCACAGAAGAAAGAAGACCCAGGAGACATTTTCATTCCATGTAGTATAAATGGAGTTAAGATAGATCGAGCATTTGCAGATTTGGAAGTAGGTATCAACATGATGTTGGACTCATTCAGTCAGAAGTTAGGTCTAGAAGAGCTAGAGTCGACTAAGATATTAGTGAAAATGGCTAACAAGACAATGCATTTACCGAAGGGGATCATCAAGAATGTGCAACTACATATTGATAAAATTGTTGTTGTCGCAGATTTTTACATATTGGATATTAGTGAAGACGAGGAAACCCCAATGGTTCTTAGGCGACCGTTTTTGGCTACTGTTCGTGTGATTATTGATGTTGATGGGGGCGAGTTAATATTGAGAATAGGGAAGGAGTAGTTAACATTCAAGGTGTCGAAGAAGAATTATCATACTACTCTACCCTCAACAAACATCAAGGAACCTAAACTCCAAAGAGGATGGGAAAATATTGAGGACCCCAGAAATGCGTTCAGGAAGAAACGAACGAGAAGGAGAGGGCGAAGAAATGAAAACAATGATGAAGTTGGAGTCCAGAATAAGGTAGCCCCTGTACAAAGTCTGGGATTAGTTTATGCACCACTATCATTCTGGTTATTTGAACCATTATGAGTAAGAAGGAGAGTCGAGCTACCGACAATAACAAAAGTGCTACATCTGAGGAAACCCATGGGAGTCAACTAGCCTTTGTTTATTTTTGTTCAATTTATGGTTCTTTTGAATCTTTAGTTATTAACATGTTTGAATTGGATTTGATTGATGTTTGTGTTGATTGTTTTTGGACTTCAATTTGTTTTCTTTTCAAATTTCTTGTTGATGATATTATCTTGATATGTTTGTAGGTTTTGGGATCATGAAGAATGCATATAAGCTTGGAAGAAGGTTTGAAATTGTGAGGATCACTAATTCCCACGTTCGTGGGAAGAAAACCCACGTTCGTGGGAATTCTGGTGATTCCCACGGATATGGGAAACCCCTCCAGAAAGTTTCTGGAAAGGAATCCCACACTCGTGGGAATTCTGGAGTTTCCCACTGACGTGGGAATCCTTTCCACAGAGTTTCTGGAGAGTAATCCCATGCTCGTGGGAATTGTGGGGATTCGCACGAGCGTGGGAATCCCATCTAGGAGGAAACTTAAAGTTTCCCCTTTATTTCTTCTCTTATTCATTTTTCAAAATTTTACTCTCTCTCTAGAACACGACTTTCTCTCCTCCCACTCTCTAAAACTCTTCATTTTTCATCTAGATTCTTGGTATTTTCTTCATCCCTTTCCATCAATCTTACATTCCTTCATTCTTTTCATACATTACTCATTCTAAAACACAAGGATTTAGGTTGGATTTTATTTTGTCTCTCTAAAATACGAATTTCACTCTCTCTCTTTCGTTTTTGCAGATTTCCTTCTAACAGTGGCTCCACCAAGGATGATGACGGTTAGGCTTCAAGTTTTTGGTGAAGGAAAACCTAACTTAGTTGCAACCTATCGGGCCTCATTTTCAATTTACTCAGAAGAAGAAGGTGCACGTTTTTGTGACTTTAGGAATAGAGCATTAGTTACTCCTAGGTATTTGTATTTTGAAGTGTTAGAAAATATAGAAGAGAGACACCGACTTGAAAAATTAGCTACAAACATAGGGTGGAATAGATTTGTTCAGTGTAATGTACCTATTTCTGCCACCATATCTTTAGAGTTTTTCACAACAGTTAGGTATAATTCTAAAATGGATTTGTTTGGTTTAGGTTAGGTGCAAATGTTTTTAAACTTGATTACTCTGTCATGCGCTAATTGTTTAACCTGTCAAATACAAAATTCTTAGAGGATCATGCAGATTTTGACTTAGATTCTTATTGGAACACTCTCACAGGTGAAGAATATTTTGATTCACGTAATGCATCAAACACTCTAATCTGGAGTGCTGAGCATTTGCTGTCACATAAATTCATGTGCCTGACTATGTTTAATAAAACAGAAATTAATAAATGCTTAGCTAAAGAAATTTTCTTGTTATGGTGCATGGATAAAAAGCTTAAAATCAACAAACCTTATAGAATTTTTCGATCACTAGTGAGTGTAATTAATAAAAAGGACACTTCTTTTGGGATGACTCATTTTTGCTTCTTCTTTGGGTGTATTTTATAATGTGAATATGTAAAATTTGCATATTACTCCTCACGACAAGTTTGATATAGTCTATTTGAGACGCTCTGAGATTATGGAGGTTCAATATATGGAACTTTGCAATCCTCAGACACGCACTGTAGTGACGAGCAGGAGGGTCGTCAGTATAGTCGTAGACCGACCCTCCAAATCCAACGTAACTCCTGAACTAGAGGAGGAAGCAGTAGCAGAGGAACTGAGGAACTAGCGGTGGTTGACTGATATCAAACGATTCTCGACCGAATAACCTTAATCAACAATGGATGGCATCCTAAATCAATGAACTCGGCACTCAAATATGGTAGGTTCACAAGGAGCAACTCAGTTTAAAGAGAAGGTTCTTCAACTTCTATCAGAGGAACGATTTTGAAGCTCCTACATCGTCACCATCACCACCATCATCGGAATAAGCTTTTCGTACCCCTTAAACTTCTAAATTTTGTTGTTTCATGTGTGTGAGTGCATTTCATTTCATGTGTATTTGGTTTCACGTTATTTGTTTGTGTGCTATGTCTTTTGTTTAGTTCTAATTTCTTTAATTTTGGTTTGATTTCAATATCTTCTGTGTGGTTTAATATCATTCGTTTGTTTCAATTTCTTTTGTTTGTGTTGTTTTCATTTTTATTTGGTTTAATGTCATTTTCACTCACTTGGGTTTTGACTTGTCATATTGAGGACAATGTGATCTTTAAGTATGGGGAGGTGACATCAACTTTCTTAATTGCATTTTTTTACATTGTCTTAAATATGATGTATGTTTAGGCATATTGTATGTGCTTTGTGTCGGCAATGGTGCTTTGTGATAGCAATGGAACCACATTTGAGTCACTCTGATAATTAGTACATTAAAAAATCTAAGGTGAGACACAATTCATTTAATAAAATAGGAGGGTGACAAAATAAGGAAAAGTAATCTCTTGCATTTAGATTCTTGAATTTAGATTTTCTGTAATTGTAACATTGTTCATTGTTTACATTAGTCTTTTAATTTTAATTTAATTTTCCAGATTATTTGCATTTCACAATTTAGTTTCCTAAACAAAGTTGAGTCTAAATTAAGCGGTGTCTAGGCATCAATCCATGAAGGATCGATATCCACTCTTTTTACTACAAGTCACGACCTGTTTACTTGCAGTTTTTGAGCGTAAAATAAGTAGATAGGTTTTAACTTCAACATTAGCCCAATTTGATGATATTCACTCTACTCACCCTCTCAGTTTATTGTCGAATTATTAAGAACAGATATTGAATCACAAATAACTCAAATAAAAACGCAATAAATTAGATTTCATTAAAATCAAAGACAAAATCCTGAAGGTGAGTTTAGACAATAATCAACATTTGACATAATCTATTCTCAACAATTATCTCAATTTCATTCATTAATAAAACTGAAATAAATTGGAAAATACGCTTGAAACGGAACAATAGAGGCAGCGACAGTGGGAAACCACCTGTTCTGGGAAGTACTTCGCATCAAGCTTCGTCTCCGTGTCTCTCTTCCTTCGTCTCCTTCCTCAAATCACTTAATAGCTCTCTAAGGTTTCTGAATTTAGGCTAATGTGAAAGCTCTCAAAAGGCTGGTCTTTCTGTCTTGTAATGTTCTTTTTATATCTTGGAACCCTAGGTTTAATCCGAGGTCAAAACGGTCTGAAAAATCACGCAAAACTCGAATTTCTGTATCAGCCCAACATAGGCCACGATCATAGCTAGTGTCTAAACCTTTCTATCATGATTATGGCCCAAAGTGCATGATCGTGGTCTGGCATAAAGCTTTATGTCACGATCGTGGCCCAAAGTGCACGATCGTGGCCAGAGTCCTTTTAGCTCACCTCTTTTTGTCATGATCGTAACCTGTTGTGCCACAATCATGATCCGTGTTTTTAGCCCAAAACTCTCCGAAACTTCTTCATTCTTCACTATTTACCCTAAAACACTAACAAACCTATCAAGGTACCTCAAAAACATAACATTTAAGCTCAAAGACTTATACTAACCCATAAAAACACTTAAACACATAAATATACTAACCCATAAAAACACTTAAACACATAAACTAACACAATTCTAACCTAAACACTCAAATTAACACTTAATACATAACAAATTAAACCCCAAAATATGATGCAAATCACACCTATCAATGCAAAGACCCCCTCTTCTTGGATCACACTCCCTTTGTGTTCGAAAGCTGAAAGTTATCAAACAGGAATTGAAGATCTTAAATTCTCTAAAAAGGCTCACAACTTCCATTTTAAATTCTTTGAGACTCGAGCTTTTAACTATCCAAGATAGCCTTACTGCTCACCCCACTGATTCGGTTCTATTTAAAAGAGAAAAGAGTATGCTATCATAATTCTTGAAGGCTACACACAACCACAACTTTCTCTTGCAATAAAGAGCTATAGTGCATTGACTAAAAGAAGAGGAAAATTGCATTAGATTCTTTTTCAACTCCATTCTTGCGAGGAAAAACTGCAACAAATCCACTTTATAACTTCCAAAGATGGTGCAAGTCTTCAGACACAATAGGAAATCCAAGAGGAGGCAGTAAGCTACTTTAAAGATCTTATAAGAACTCTTAACACTTCAAATGTTACTTTTCATGAACTTATAACCCTCTCCCTCAAACAAATCTCATCAGTTGACTCATATCTTCTTATAAAACTAGTAGAAAATATAGAAATAAAAGTTGTAGTTTTTGCCATCGATGGCTCTAAAGCTCCCGACCCTGATGTCCTAAATGGGTACTTCTTTCAGAAATCTTGGAGTGAGACAGGACCATTTGTTATAGAGGCAGTTAAAGAATTCTTCTCTAAGGGTTTCCTCCTTAAAGAGATCAACATAACCTTTGTCTGTTTGATTCCTAAATGCTCCAACCCCACATATTTTGGGGATTTCAGAATTATTGCATGTACTAAGTTCCTCTACAAGGTCATATCCAAGATACTTGCTTTAAGAGTGAAACAATCCCTAACCCATCTTATCAGTGATAACCAAGGTGCCTTTATTTAAGACAGACATATAGGAGATAATATTTTTATTGTACAAGAGCTCCTAAAAGGCCACTCTAGATCAAATTACTCTCTAAACTACACAATCAAAATTGATTTCCATAAAGCTTTTGATAGTGTGAGCTAGGATTTCCTATGGACATTATTGATGGCTCACAAATTTCCAATTGCCTTTATAAAGAAGATTAAAGAGTGTATCTCAACCTCCTCCTTGTCTATTCTGATCAATGACACTCTTAACATACTCTTTAAAGTAGCAAGAGGACTTTGGCAGACACCTTGTCCCACTACCTTTTCATCCTTTATATGGAGGCTTAACTCTCTCATCAAGCATAAAGTGCCCAAAAATCCAAAGTTCAGATACCATGCTAAATATAAAAAGATTGATTTGACTAACCTATTCTTTGCAAATGATCTACGTTTATTTTATAGGGCCTCGATGGACTCTATACAAAGTTATATGAACGCTCTTAACAAATTCAAAAGCTTCTTTAGACTACACTTTAACCCAAGAAAAGCCATTTTATCCTATCCAAAAAAGCTACTGCTTTGGGACCTCTCATCTCTCAATCAACTTAGATGCTTTTTAAATAGACACCTCTATTGTATCTTGGATTACCAGTTTCTACTAAAAGAGTCTTATATACAGAATGCATTCCACTCCTAGAAACTCCTAGAAAAAATATAGAGAAGAATTAGTTCATGGGTTAATAAGTCTTTTTCCTATGTAGGGAAAGTTCAACTCATCAAATCCATGTTAAACTCTCACCATATTTATTAGAGCTCTCACATCTTTCTTTCTCAAGGTATCATTAAAATCATTGAAAGAATCCTCAAGAACTTCCTATGGAATCACTTAAATGGTGTTAAAGGTTCAACTAAAGTGAAATGGGTTGATATCTATTTTCCTAAGGATGAAGGAGGGCTAAGCATAACTCTTATCAAAATCAGAAATCAAGACCTAATCTTGAAAAGACTATGGTGGATTCTCATGGATAAAAACTCACTTGGGGTGAAATGGCTACACTATTATTTTCTCAAGGAAAGAAGCTTACGGAACATTAAGAAATCAACCACATACTCTCATTTTCTTAACCGGATTCTAAAATTAAGGGATAAAGTCCAAAAGATCTCTTGTAAAATTGGGAATGGGAACTTGACATATGTCTAGTTTGACAACTGGTCTAACTTGGGACCTCCCAAACATCATTATAGTAGTTTAAATAGTCCCCAAACTGCTTCACTCAAACTTAAATGATTACAAAGGGCACTTTGAATTTTCTTCAAAACTTGAGGCATCTCTAACTATCGTATCTTTCCTAACCTATCTCTCTGGACACATTCTACTGAAAGACTCAACCCATCCTTAAACTTACCAACAAGGCTACGAGAGATATATTAAGTGTAGGAAAAAAAAGGTGGAATGGCATAGATTTGTTTGGAGCAAAGTATTGACCCCAAAGGTATCTTTCATATTATAGTTAACAATCCTAAATAGGTTGGACACTACTGATAGGATTCACTATCTGCAAATGAACAGAACATGTCCAATGTGCAAGAACCATATGGAAACAAGAGATCATCTCTTCTTCACACGTCTTTATAGTAATAATGTATGGGAATCTATAGCTAATAGGTGCCTATGGCTAAATCTTGGGAGCACTATCACAGAGGTTGTCTAAAATTGACCAACCACACAACCCCTTCAAACCCAAATAGACAAATCCACGTTCTATCCCTTAAGACTCTGTGTCTATGGATTATAGAAGCAAAGGAACCTTAGATGGTTTGGTGGAACCAACTTGTCCAAAGAGGTTCTCGTATCTGAGATCCTCTATGAACTAAGAGAGCTCATTCTACTTCAAAAGCTCAATCAGACATGCAACAAAACTATCCTAGCTTCACTGAATGTATAACTTTAAGCTACGTTAGGAATGTAAACATATGTATAAGGAAGAGATGCAGAGGAAATATAGAATAGAAAAGGCAATAAAGAGGAAGCTAAAATATTACTTAATCGGCTGAACCAGCTCAGTTGAAATCATCAGATCTCCATGAGTTCCTCGTCACTTGCCGATTTCCCCTGCGAAGATAAACATATGGCTGTGAGATTATAGTTGTGAGAAGGATTAAAAGAGAGATGATAAACAAAGATAAAATCCTTACCTCTAGTTAGATGGAAGGAATCTGAGAAAGGAAACTATCTTTGATCATACCTTTTCCTTTCATAAAACCCTAATTTGGTAATACTAAAACATTCGATGAGTAGAAAGGGAAGATCCTTACCTCAGTTTCAAATGACAATGTTTTGGTAAATGAGTATGCTCTTGGTGTAACAATGTCGTTCGAGGAGGTGCTGATGTGTGATGTCATTTTAAGTTGGCTTTGTAAAAGACTAAGGAGAGATTAGAACCTCCCCGAGAGTGTTCTTTATTCTTTTTTTTCAATACAATTTTAATTCTAAAAAAATTTCTTAAATGAACTAGAAGGATTTAAGGAGGCAGTAGCTAGATGGATCAAAACAAGAATTATAGGTACTAAACAATTCCAATGTATCAAAAAATGCAAAGAATTAAAGAAGAATTAAAGACCCTTGGCAAAAACATACTTGGCAACATTTACCACCTGCTGAATGCCACTATACATCTCACAAAGGTATAATATGAACTTTACTTGAATCCTACTAATGAAATACTTTTGGATCTTAGGAAATAGGCACTATATAACTTTGGCTAAGTTCTAGAGTTTGAAAATTCAGTTATAAAATAAAGATCAAGAGCTCTTTATTTATCAGATGGTGACAGGACTTCTGCCTATTTCCATAGAAGTGTAGTAGTAAGGAAACTTCAAACAAATAGTCTCCCTTCAAAAAGGAACGTCATAATTATACACCAAGACGAGCTATTAAAAAAGGCTATAGATTTCTATTCTAATACCTTATAAGCTCCGTTTAAGGCCATCTTTTCAGTTCAAATCCTTAAGGAAATAGCCCAAGATCAAATAACACTATTAGAGGCAGAACTACTTTCAATACTAGTTACTAGAGTAGAGATTAATAAGTCCTTAAAAACAATAAACCCTAACAAAGCACTAATCCTGATGCAATGAATGTTTTCTTGTACTAAAAAACATAGCTTATTACTAGGGAGATAGTAATTGAAGTTATTAAGGAATTTTTCAAAGAAAGGAGAATCCTAAAGGAACTTAATAAGACTTTCTCCTATTGGTTCCTAAAGGAAATGAGAAGACTTTTATAAATGACTATAGACCAATAGCTTATTGTAATTCAATATGTAAAATTATCTTTAAAATTCTAGCTGAAAGATTGAGCAAGTCTTGCTAGCTTACATTGGATACTAGAAAGGCGTTTATTTTTTAAGGAGGCAAATTAGAGATAATATTCATTTCGTCCAGGAGTTATTAAAACATTATATAAGGAAGAAAAGTAGCTAAAATTGTTTCCTAAAGTTGGACTTTTAGAAAGCCTATAAATCTATGGATTGGTCCTTCATAGTCAAAACTTTATATGTTTAGATTTCTTTGGATCTTTGTAAAAATAGATAGCACAATGTATTATTAAAGTCTCTTTCAACATCCTGGTAAATAGAGAACCATCTAGTATCATTAGAAGCCCCAAAGGAATAACACAGGGTTACCCAATATCATTTCACCTATTTGCAATTGGCATGGAGATGTTTAATAAACTACTGGTCATAATGGTGGAAAGACAACCTCTTTAAGTTCCATTCAAGATTTAAAAAAGAGAGAATTTTAAGCGTAAACTTTGTAGTTGACCTAATCATTTTCTCTACAACTGACTCCAACTTAATAACTTCATTATTTATAACTCTAAAGATGTTTAGTTAAATGTGTAGAACGTAGGTTAAAATTGAGAAAAGTGGATTGTACCTGTTTATTAGTGTAACTTAGTATGCAAACTTGTAGCACCCCACTCTTGCAAGACACGTACCTGACATCCTGAGCGATGTTCGAGTACGTACCCCGCGAAGGTGGCATGCTAAAACAAAGAAACACTTGAAACTCAGTATAAATTTTTTTTGGCACAAACATATACGAAAATCAATAATCAATTGGGCCCACTTTATTCATAAACCTTTTCAATCACAAGTGTTATAATCGTTTCATAAATCATCCGAATTTTATTAGTCACTAAGGCCCATTATGCATACAAAATACTTAAATTCATAATTGTTATTACATCACAAATTCATTCACACACATATACGAAAATCAATAATCAAATTAGGCCCATTCTTTTAATAACATCAAAAACACATTTATTATTATTACACTAAAGATCAATCTCATTTACAAACCTTTCCACTATGGAAAGTTATTACAAATAGAAATATTCAAATATACATGTTACAATAATTGCGGAAGACTCAATTCGATACAAAAATAATAAAATACTAATGCAGATGCAAACTGATCCTGACCTCTATCTCTTGCTTGGGTGTAGGGGCTATACTCCTGTTAACCTAACTGGGTAACTCTTCTGAGCTTGAAAAATATTGCAAATTTTAAGTGAGTTTTGCAAACTCAATGAATGACCATTCTCGATGGCTCAGTCAATTACATAACACATATAGTTCATATATTTTCATATAATTTACATCACTTCATATAACATATAGGATAACATTTAGGGCAGTCAAATTGATCATTTCAATCATTTAAAAATACACATATTACTTGTAATGCAATACGCATAAGACTCACTTTCATTTATTACTTTGTTGTGACCTAGTGCCTATAACTGTCCCGTATCTATTGTAGATACTAGGCTCATTAATAACTGTCCCATATCTGTTGAGAATATCGAGCTCATTTTACATAATAAACTTTTGGCTCTTATACACTTTTTGAACTTTAAGCTCTTTTTCACAATCTGAGCTTTAAACTCCTTTTTCACATTCTGAGCTTTAAGCTCTTTTGCGGTGGCTACTTCGATCATAACTTCCTTTATCTTTTATGCATTTATGTAATGGAATGCATCAATCACATATGATCAATTAGTCACTTTTACATATCATCGGACCTTATTCTGGCATTCAACATTTAAGTTGAGATTCATTTTTTTTCATTCATATGCAAATTCGCATTCAGATCACATTTATTATCGGACTTTAGTCCGACATTCAACATAATTCTTAAGCAATTTATTTCATCACATTCACATATAAGTAGCACTTCAATATCACATTCATACATCAAGTCTCGGACCTTCATTGTCCGGCATCAACATAAGCAAATCACATTCATATCAATCATATTCACATTGCATAATCATTCAATACATAATACAAATAGAACAATTAGTAAGTAAGACCATCTAGGTCAACTCACAGTACGCTTCAGACTAGCATTAGATTTTAACATCCGGAAATATCTGGATGCGGACGTTTGTTCTGCACATCAACATTATACAATACACACATTGCACACGCATTACAACTTTACACAATTATAAGTATTCATTTATGCACCTGTATGTATATAAAATATGTACAATGCATGTTCATGACAATCCCAAGTATCTTTCCATTATTCTCATCTTCATATATCAAACTCACGTAAGTATCATTTATACTTATGGTTTATACCTTAATAAAACCATAAAAATCAAAATTCATAACTCTTTTCTTCAATTCAGATTTTTCCTAAGACACACTTTCAGATCAACTTTCCATGACCAATATAATAATTAGAATGAAGAAATTAAAGGATATTTTCTTCCAAAAACTTGTTCTCCTATCTCTTAAGTCTCTAATGACACTAAGATCATTCAATTCGGTCCAGTATCCCAAAAATTGTACTCCAAATAATCCGGACAATTCTTAAACTATAACAGTGCCCTGCACTCAAGTTCATTACAGAATTTTAAATTCCTAGAGATAGAATTAAAATTATATTTCTTCATAACAATTGTATCCCTATTTTTCTAGTTTACTCCAAATTAAGAATCACTCCATTCAGATAACTATAGATCAAGTTATGATCAAAATACTGAAGCATTTTTAAGTTGTGCAGGAAAGTTGGCCGTGGCGAACTTTTCTTGAGAGGAATCCTTGTAAAATCTTGGAAGTTGGTCGTGGCGAGCCAAAGATTTGGTCAAGGCGAACTTTTCACGAGAGGAATCCTTGAAAAATTCTGCAAGTTGGCTGCGGAGAACTTTCATAAAAAGCAATAAACATAACTCATTTTCTAGCTTTTCCAATTCTGTTTTTCAGGTCAGTTTTGTATGACCATTAGGACCTAGAAATGAAGTTTTTTAGTAATAACTTCTTCTAAAACAATGTTCATATATGTCCTAAGTTTCTAAAGAAAGTTATACACATTTTATTACATACTATTCAGAAACAGAGACATAATCCGAAACTCAACTTCAAGGCAAATTTCAAAACTTTTAGAGACAGAATTCAAACTCTATTTCTTCGTGATAATTGTATTCATTCGTCTCTAATTTAATATAAATCAACAATCTTCCTATTTGGATATCCTTAGAGCAAGATATGTCTAAATTTTAAATGCATGTTTAGTAGAAACACTCCATTTAACTTATTTCCAGCACTCCTCATCATCAATTTCATCCTAATTCATCTCTTTTGCTTAGTCTATCATCTCTAACTTATGTCCTCATCTTTTCCTCTTCGTTTATACCCCAATTATAGTTCAATATCTTCTATACACATTTCAAAATACGTGCTTGATCATATACACCAAAAATAAGACATATCATATAAACATTCGTCATAATGACCTTTCTATCTCAAAAATCATCTCAACAACAACAACTTATCAATTATAAATAAATCATCACTCTTTCAACCGCATTTTTATGATCATGCTAGTTCTAACCATCATCAATACAAAATAAGGCAAAAACTCATTCTTTCATTTATCACATTTTCATACACTTTCATACACCATTTACACTAACCCATGATATTTAAAGCATAATCTTCAAAAATTTCACTAAGCCCTAGCTCTCCATACAACCCACTTCCATCACCCTTCAAGGTGGTAGGGATGGGTTTTTGTGAGAAGTGAAAGAGAGAGCAAGATGGGAGTAACAAATGGAAGGAGAGAGCAAGGTGTCGTTGATGATGGTTGGGTGAGTAAAAACTTGTGAAGAAAGATAGAAGAGAAGAGATGGAGAAGAAGAGTCACGAAAATGAGAAAAGGAACAAGAATTAAAACAATAAAATGGTCTTGCAAGATTAAAACCATAGTGGGGTAGGGTATTGTTTGGCAAGTGACATATCTCTATTGGTTTGGATTAATCTCTTTCATTCACTAGTCCAATCAATTCTAATTCTTACTCCAGTTGTCTCCAAATTTTTATTGACGTTTGTCAATAAATCCCAAAGTCATTTATCAAAATTTCCATTGTCATTGGATAATAAATTCTACTACCATTTATCAATTGTCTTACCATTTGGCATTTTTCCTAGTCCAATATTATCCAAAATTTTAGAAATTTCCCAAATTTCACCAAAAATTCTAAATCAGTACATTTACTCTCCAAATCAATTTTCAATGCGTAAAAACTACAATTCTTAATATAATCACATTTATAACTCAATTATACCCGAAAATGTCAATGAATGCATATACAATTATTTTAGTGTGCAAAAATCAATATTCACATATGAGTATGTTAACATTATGTATGAGCATGAAAATGCATTTTTTTTCTAATCTCTCAGTGCTATTTCTCAATTACAGAAATATAGGGTTCTAACCCTTAGTATGGAAATGAGATGTTACACCTCTCCCCTCTTAATAAATTTCGTCCTCAAAATTCTTATCTGATTGATCAGAAAGGCGGGGGTATTGATTCCTCATGTTCTCTTCCATTTTCCATTTAACTTCATCACTCAAATAATTTCTTCCAAATGACCATAGTCAATAGACTCGCTAGGTCTTTCAATCATTTATTTAGTCATTCACTATCTTAACTGGTTTTCTCAATATATCTCAGATTACTCATTTTCACTTCAAATATCGATAACACCTATGCTACATCGTAACGATATTTCCTAAACATAACCATGTAATATTGTGTGAATCGGAAACATCTTTAATTGATAATACTAACTCATAAGTCAATGGTCCTATCCTCAATAACTTCATATGGACTAATACAATTCAAGCTTAGTTCATTCTTTTTCCTAATCTGAGCACACCTTTTTCTCCATCTAAGCACACCTTTGCAAGGTGATACTCTCGGAGACATCTTATCTTTCTCTTGACAATTCACATCTCTTTAGTGTTAATGCACTTAACTTGTAAGTCCATCACACTATATTCTATATGTCCGATGTTGGTCTGCCAAACTTATTCATCTTTCTTGAATCACTTAATTTCTAACACAGATCAATTTCACTTATCAGTAACATCTCCGATCAATTCTGGCCTTCAGCTATATTAGGCCTTATTCATCCAAATAGATGACTCTTTCTATCATATAACATTGCATATGGTATTCTACTAATATCACTGTGATAATATTTGTTATGCTTAAAGTCAATTAAAACTATACATTTACCTTATGTTTTTATGAACTCTAAAATATAAGCTTTAAGCATATCTCCAACAGTTAAGACTATTGGCAACTCATATATGCAGTAATTTGTTCTACATCCTTAGCCGTTAAGTACTAGTTCGTCGTATTCCTACTAGGATGTATAGCCTAGGTTTTTCTTAGTGATTTCTCTAATAATCTCTTTGCTCAATCATCATTATCGGGTACACATAATCTCTTTTCTCAATCATCATTATCGGGTACACGTACTTCTTATTTCAATCACAAGTATCATTTTCCAATTCAAGCTCGAAATTCATATTCATTTTCAATTCCTCAATAAGATTTACAATGCTGGATCCTCACTTCGTGCTTTGTCAATCTTTTCATATGAAACTGATCTTAAATTTCAATGAAGCCAATACTACTTCATTTTGCCCCAAAATTCAACTCAACATTCTATTCTCTTTATTGCATTAGGTTTGGTAACCTCAATATCTGAATTTGTGCCATTCTGTTATTGAAGTTTATGTTCAAACATCAGATACAACACTATCTTTACCAGATAATACTAATTAGTACAAACATAATCTTTCAGTAATTCTATCCATTGTCTCTATCTTATATTCAATTCTTTCAAACTCAATAAGTGCCTCATACTTTAAAATGATCTGTACAATTATATGTGTCCAAAATGTTTCACTATACATATTATGTCTCCTAGCTCTCAAGCAATCACTATTACAGCACATTCAAAATCTTGTATCAAATAATCAACTTATGAGACTTGATTTGTCTCAATAGATAAGAAATCACTTTATTATGCTGCATTAATTTGCATTCAAATCCTTAGTGTGAGATATAATTGTAAACTTCAAAATCTTCAAATCCACACGATATAATTATCATCGGTCTTATAATTCCTTAAAATTCTCTTTATATTAATCACTCATATGATTTACACATTTTTTTCCTCATAAATTTTTGTCAAAGGGCTAAGATCAATAAAAACTCCTTAACAGTCTCTAGTGGTATCCAATATACAGCTAGTTCCAGAGAACTCCAGATCTCTTATACATATGCCTTGGAGTTTCTCACTTCATCATTACCTCAATTTTCTTTGGGTCTCCTAATATGCCATATTCAGATACTATACGACCCAATATTTTATTCAATCAAGCTAAGATTCACTCTTATTAAACTAGGCATTTAATTATTTCTACCTACATGATATGTAAGATTTACCTCAAGTATTCAAAATATTCTTCTCAACCCTTTGAATACATTCAATATATCCTCTATGATGATAGTCACTAATCAATCCCATTTGCTTGGATCACTTAAATCTTTAATACTATAATATTGTCAAGGGCATTTGTTAACTCAAACAGATATAGCCAAAACCCTATGTGTCCATAATCAGTTCTCGTATTTTCTCAAGTAACTAATTCCTCAGTGAGGTAATATTATCACATGTTATTTTCAGTTTCCCAATTGACTTCTTTTCTCGAACGATTTTCTCCATTCATTTAATTTCCTCTAATTTCTCATTGAGTTATTTTAATGTTTGTTCATTCATATTAGTTTCTCCACACATTTCAATTTATTTGCAATCTTAACTTCCTGTGTTGGTAACACATTTATCATATCTAATTTGTATCTCTTGAAAATTTTTACACAAAATATAACATGGACCTATATTCTCGTCACACTAACAAGAATGTCACCTCAAATCTAAGAATCCACTCCCGTAGTTGGATACTTTACATCAAACAAAATGCATACACTCTCAGTAGCATATTTTACCTCTTAAACCTGAGTCTCAGTTAGAAACGGGGCTCCAATATTCACTTTGGATTCATTGCATATTCATTTCTATATTATTTCTCCATTGATCATTCTTAAAATAAACCATCTAGTCTACTTAACCTAATTCGGTGAAATTCTTCTTCTAAAGAAGATTTCATACTACATTCATCTATATTGTTCATATAATCCTTTATCAATCCATTGTTTCCATTATTTCTTATCAGATATTCTTAATACATCATAAAGATCACTTTTTATCATTTCTTACTATATTCTATTGACCAAAACTTGATGAGGTAGTAGACATGTTTACTGTTGCATAAGTTTAGGTACGGATCCTCAAGATCCTCCCATTCTATCCAGAGATTTATCTCTGTGAATTTACCAATTTATATCTTACACTAATGATACTTTGATCTCAATTGATCCTAGATAATATTTCTCTCTTTTTTCTTGCCTATGATCGGGGTATCCCTGTCATGATTATAACATAAACTCCCCCCCCTTTTTTTTAGGCCACCATCGTGCCCTGCACTTTCTTCCTCACATTAACACACATACTAACATCAATTCTACTCCAATTTTCCAGAATTTATCTCTTCTAATATTACATCATGTCATAATAATTCAACTACCATATTGAGTGCATTAACTCTTCTCATTTGATTCGTCATCTTTTTCTTTATCTCATTCATACAAAAAAAATCATATGTTATATGCATTTCTAACTTTCTCCATACGACATATCATTCATCTCATGTAAAGTCATTCCTGTCTATTTCATTCCCCTTTTATTCTTTCCTCATTTCTATCTCATCTTCCTATGTATATCCTTAATCAATTCAAAATTATAGAGGCATAACAATTATGAAATTCTATTCTCAATTCCACAAACATATTCTTATACTGAATCATAAAATCTTATTACGATATTCAACCAACCATTTCAAATCCAAGTTCAACCTTTTAAGGTCATAGAAAAATTTATTTTCTTTCAACTTGGCTTGTACACTTTAATCTGGTCACTCATATTTATATCACTTCTTTCCTTAAACAATTCACAACAATGTATTCACATCTTTATCACATTTTAGGATATACTACCACAGTATAATATTGATGTCGTATTCCATAATACACCCACCAATAAAATTGTGTTAAATCTTTATTTGTCATATCTAATCATACACTTTGTGTCATTTCTAGATATCCACAAACTTTCATTTTCTACAAATTCTGACAGATCATCGTCATTCTTCTCACTATTTTTATTTGCTCAGGCTCTTAGCAAATGTTCATGCATGTGTCTTATGTAAATGCGACTCAAACTAGGGATCAGTTGCTACTGCTTGCTAAGACATTTCTAAAATGCATGTACCTTGACACATATTTCGAAAAACGCCCATATAAGATATAAACTCTGGGATCTGATACCAAATTTGTAGCACCCCACTCTCGGAAGACACGTACCTGACATCCTGAGTGATGTCCGAGTACGTACCCTGTGAGGGTGGCATGCTAGAACAAACAAACACTTGAAATTCGGTACAAATTTTTTTTAGCACAAACATATACGGAAATCAATAATCAATTGAGCCCACTTTATTCATAAACCTTTTCAATCATAAGGGTTACAATCATTTCACAAATCATTCGAATTTCATTAGTCACTAAGGCCCATTATGCATACAAAACACTTAAATTCATAATTGATCTTAATCCAAGATTTTGATGCCTTAACGAACATTTTCTTTCATAATTCAATAGTAGCATTAGTCGATCATTTTGCATATTGGTCAACCAATATACTACACTAACTGACTAATGTTCCATATCATTTCATTTTACATATTTTTAAAAGGCACTAATTGTTCACATTGTCACACCAGTTAACCAGTATATCGAAAATTTTAATATTGATTGCATAAATAACCATATTAGTTAATTTAACTTTTTGAAACAAGTTTTTCAAAGATAGAATAATATTATTTATACAAAAACTTGATTCTAAACCAATTCAATTTTTTTCAAAATTTTGTTTATTAAGAGGGTTTATTTAAGGGTCAAAATAAATATCCTTTTGATTAAGAAATGAGTTATACATTATCCCCTATATACAAATGAGTATCCGATGATTGAGCCCTTAATTCATTGAAATGTCTAAAATAAGATTACAAAAAGTATTAAAATAATTTGTTTAAGTATCCATACTTGATTCATCCTTATTTTTGGTTCTTCACTTGATTCACATATGTGTTCCACTTTGCTCACTTTTTTCATATTTTGATTGCTCAACTAATTTAGTTGGATCTTTTTATCATTTTACTCTTCTATTGAACTTTATATTTCACATATTAATATATTAATATCATAAGGATAAAAATATTAGTAGTAACATAATTTGTTATCATCATAATGGATTATAATGTCCCTTTCTCTTTTTTATGATTTAAATATTTAGTGATATTTGGAAAACAAATAATATTAAGAAATTGCTTAAATTTTTCGCTGTTCAAGGTGTTTAAGCTCCATCTCCAACACCATCACTATCCATATCACCATAAGTTTCCTTGCTCTTACTTTTTATTTATTTTATTTCTATTTATTTATCTTATTTTGGTTACCATACTGAGGATGATGTGTTGTTCAAGTGTAGGGACCTATATGCATTTGCATATCATTTTTGTGTGAATTTTACAATTGCATTGTTTTAGTTTTGATTATGTTGGCATTATGTGAAAATTTTGTCGCATGATGTGTGCATTGTGTCAATGACATGAATTGAATGGAATTGGCTTACCTTTGAACATTCTCATTTAAATTATAAAGGCATAATAACTTGTGAAATTTATGTTTTAAGTGTCTTTGGGATGAATATGCATGTTAATTAGGATATGGCACCTATTCTTTCACTTTATGACACTTGTTTGTATACATTTAAATAAATTTTTTGGCATTATTAGTATCCTTTCATGGGGGTGATTAACTAAAAAGAAATTAGGTAGGCCAAGAATGTAACAAAAAAGTGTTAAATAAAAACTCCTATTCTACTAGCCCTTTTTAAGAAAATTGGGTTAAGAATAGAGTTGGTAGCTAGTTGAAAGTTATGATATAGCTGAGTAACCAGGGGTATTCACAAAAAAAAGTTCATCTTCACATCAAAAGGCTAGAATGACACTACAACCTAGCTAAATAAGAAAAGTAACATAGATGAGTAACTGGGGGACATTCATGACAAGTTGTGTTTGTCTTTGCGTCAAAAGACTAGGTAATCGTTAAAGAAAATATAAAAATATGGTGCTTATAATAAAATAAAACCTACTAATCTTTTAAAAATAGCAAGAATTTTCATGAAGGCTTACTTAGTGATAAATTGCCATTTTAATTGATTAATAACAATAAGTGCATGGTTACAAGTGTCATAGTTGTATGAATAGGGTGTTAATATTTTGATTGATATTTATATTCAAATCAAAGCATTTAAACATCAATGGAAAAGTTAGTATGATGGCACTTTTTTAAGTGGTTGATGTTTGAGGTTAAGTTCATTACTTGAGATTTGATGCCATTGTACCATATTACATTCTTGTATGATTGTGTGATATGTGTTTTTATGTTTTGTTTGTATGTGGTTTTAATTTTTCTTGAGGACGAGCAAAGATTTAAGTGTGGGGATGTTGATAGGTGTATATTATAGTGTGTTTTCAAGAGGTTTGACTGTGTTTTGAAGTCTTTTCTTAGATGATAATCATATGTTTAGAACTTAGCAATATGTTCTTGTTAGTTTTTTAATGTTTTTTTTTATTTTTGATTATTTTAGAGCAATTATTTGATCTTAATTTTATGTTTCAAGCTGTGTTTGATGTGTTTGTTAATTAGTGGAAACAAGAGATTGAAGAATAGAGGAAGAACTTGAACAATAGAGGTACTCACAAGCGTGCAAAATTGCACTGTCATTTATGAGGAGTAGCTGTATGGATGCCCTCTCTATCATAGTCTTGACGTTAGTCATGATAGTGACAGAGAGTATGGATAAGGCAATAGCCACGATTATAACTCCAGTCACTATTGTGATAGAGTGTTTTTCATCATGCAAAACTTTTGTATTGTTAACATTTCGTGGCTATGTTTGGAACTAAATTCAGCGGAGAAACCCTAGAAGCCTCATGAAGTATTTAAAGATAAGAAAAACTCCAAAAGGAGGTTACACCTCAGAATTAAAGAGATAAAAGAGGCATTAAGAGTAACTCCAAATTTTTCAAATTTCCAAATCAAGACATCAACCGTTTTTCTTTCTGTTCTCTTCATATATTTCATTTTCTTGGATGATAATTTAGATTATTAAGATGTAGAACATGATTATGGGTTTCTAAATCTATATTAGTGATTGTTCTTGATCTATTTTGTTAAAAACGTATTCTTGTTGAATTCAATACATATTAATCCTTTGTCATATTTGTTATACTGATAATTGATAATAAATCGAGAGATTGAATTAAGTCATATGTGTTAAAATGCACAGAGAGAGTTAGTAACTTAATATACCTGTGAATATCATATTGATAAACAATTAAAGGGAGATATTAATTTTGAATTGATTATCCTTAGGATTGCTTTTGTGAATCGAGAGGTTGGAAATTTATTATTATTGATTTCAATTGTGTTTACTTGATTAGATCTCGAGAGAAGGTAATCAAAACCTTGGGATATTTAAAATCCAACATAATTGAATCAATAAGATAAAGGGGATACAAAACAAGGATAAAATAATTTCTAAGTTTCCATCATTGATTAACTTTATTCTTATTACTAGTTTCAATTATTCAATTATTTAACTTTATTAGTTATTTAAATTTTAATTAATTAATTTTAATTCAATTCATTCAATCTTTGATTACCTTAGACAAAGTGCATTCGATTTGTTAGGTGACTAACTTATTCCTATAGGAATGATACCTTTTATACTATGAGATACGATCTGTATACTTGCAATATTGAAGTTTTTATATAAAACTGTCAACATAAGAAATACCTTCCTGAGGTGATAAATGGAAGCCAGGGAGCATATGTACTTAGATGAAGCATAGGAGATAATATAATGCTAGCTCATGAGCTCTTCAGAGACTATAAGTCATGGTTTAACATCAATAGTTATGCTCTCTAAATTAATTTCACCAAGGCTTTTAACACATTATGATGGACATTCATCATCTATACCCTCCAAGATTTTGGTTATCTAGACAAATTCATCAAATGGATTTATGCTTGCATCACAACTGTCTCCTTTGTAATGCTACTTAATAGATAGCCATCATAACTCTTTAAAGCTTCAAAAAGTAAGAGGTAAGGAGATCTATTATCCCGTTACCAATTTGAAATCACTAAGGAGGTATTACGCATAATCAATACTATGAACATTGCAAACAATCTAGAATGTAGGCATCATCAAAGATTTGGAAATCTCAAAATCTCACAAATTTCTTTTGCTAATTATCTGTTAACGTTGTGTGCTAATGATCTTCTATCAATTGAAGTGTTGCTACATTATCTACAATTGTTTAGGGAAATCTTAGGATTAACTTTAAACCCAAACAATAGTTCTATCTATCTATCCAAACATAATTAAGTAGAGTTTATAGATTTGATCTCTAATACAGACTTGAAGATTCTACAAGCACCCCCTAACATATGTCGATGTTCTAGTCTTAATAAATAAGCTTAAGGAAATAGAATGCAAGCCATTGATATCCTTAATTGAGAAGATAATCTCAATATAGAGCAAAAGATTCCTTTTATATGGAGGGAGACTACATTTGGCTATCTTTATCTGTAAAAACTTGCACTTCTATTGGTTATTTCACCTTGCACTACCAAAGAGTATACTCTAGAATATTGATAGAATTATCAAAGATTTCATATGGAATGTTTAGAATAACAATAATGGAAAAAATCCCTAAGGTCAAATGCTGCACAATTTTCTTATTTAATTTATATAGAGGCTTTGGAATCACATTAGCTTCTAGGATGGCTAAAGCACTAATGTCTAAGATACTCTAAAGAATCTTTATGGAGAAAGAAAGTTTTTGGCTGAAATGGATCCATATGGTGCATATCAAACAAGAAAGCATATTGACCATTTAGTGTAAATGAACACAATCCTATGCATTTCAGTAGATCTTGAACACTAGACAGCTTATGCAACTTCATATCTAGCACATTATTGGAAATGGAAGTAATATGAAGTTCTCGTATGAAAATTGGTATCTATTAGGGCCATCATATCTCACTCTATACTCCTATAGCCTAAGAGGTTCTATCCTTATAAACACTAACATTCAAATACTAGTCCAAAATGGCAACTAGAGCTGGCCTTTTTATTCATCTAGTGGTTCTGATATCATTATGGGAAATCTCCCAAGTTACCAGGCTAACTAACTTTAACCCGATTCTACAGTATGGGAGGTGTACAATTCTAAACTATTCTCAACTTATTCATGTAAAAGGCTACCATTGGGACCTTTGAATAAATTCTAATATCACAAATTCATATGACAGTCAAAGATTGCACTAGCTCATTCATTCATACTATGGTTAGCAACATTGCAAAGGTTAGGAACACAGGGCTAGTTGAAATTTCAAGTGTCTGATCTAGAATGTGCATTATATGGAGACACATTGTAGACACTAGAACACATATTCTTCAAATGTGCTCCAACTAATCAATTGTAGAGATAATTTATTTAACATTCAATATGAAGAAGAATAATTAGACATGGGCAAATACACTCATATGGGCAACTAAGGTGAAACACAACTTAAAAGGAGACTATAAGCTATTCAAGGCTAGTTTTGCTATATTGCTTCACTATATATAGAGATGAGGAATGCTAAATGATTTAGGGAACCAAATGATATCTTGAATTACAAATAGCTGAGGTACATTACCAAACTAAGATTGATAGCTCTGAGAAGTTCCTATAAAGACTTCATCACATCAAGGCTGAAAATTAGACTAAACTTGTAAAATAACATCATTTCCTTAATTATGTTATAATTCTATAAGTGTAGATGATGTAATCTCCATTGACTTGGAGTGGTTTGATTTGTAAGGTTTTGTAATGACTCTATCATTATAATATGAAATTCATTAATTTCTTTTTTTAAAAAATCGATAATAATATGGAATTGTGTAAGAAGGAAAATGCAATAAGAGATATTTCATAATGTAGTATTTATTTCTTTTATTAATATTCCTAATACTAAAACTTGGCATCAAAAGTTTTAATTAAATCAATTAGTAAGATTTCATATTAGATATGAACTAGTATGACTTTGAAAGAGTCAAAGTTAATGATTATAGGATGTGATACTTAGTTGAAGCATATATTTCATCCATTAAGTTTAGAACTAAATTAAATAATAAAGATTATGAGATATTGAAAGATTTACTTTCAAGATAAGTTCAAAAAAGTTTGTTTTAAAGATTATTGTGAATTTATAATGTTTATAAGAAGATTGGAGGGAGTATAGTTGTCTTCTTTATTAGGAGTACATAGAGACATATTACTCATAGAGATCAAAATTAATATTTTCAAATTTAAAATATAATTGTCAAAGAATAACTCTTATTAGATGTGAAAAAGCTAACAAGTTAATTATAGGAATTAGATCTATAAAGATAGATACAAAAGTTGTTTACCTATTCTAGTTCAAATATAAAAATAATGAATTTAAGGTACTTGTAAAATATTAAAGATATCAATTATTCTATGTACGAGTTGATATTTTGAGTTCAAAGTTATAAAAATATTAACTTTAGAAGTAAATCCTAATTAGGGTATGTTTTACTTGAACAATATTTTTTAGATTGGAAAGGTTTCTATGTAACATCAATCCAAATAGTAACTTGATATAGTGGAAATGATTATCCGAATCAATAAGTTCTTTAATGAACTTGATATAGTTCTTCACATTTTTCAAATAGTAATATATTGTGAAACATTAGAGCAGTTAGGCATACAAAAGGAGATAAGGTCTTATTAAAGTGCCAACTATGTATTTAGGAAGTTTCTCTTAATTATGGTTATGATAAAAATTAAAGTTGTAAGATTTAAGCAAGTGGTCACTATAAAGAATCTTGTAGAATTCTCTCTATAACCATTGTCCCAGTAGTATCATGATTTTCATATAGTGATATGGTATAAGATACTTAAATGATTGGCTTAGTGCACGTGGGAGATTGTTGGTTTATGACTTACATATAATTGATTGGTTGTAGTTTTGTGATGGAATTTTTTAAAGACATTCTTTATCTTATACATATTCAGATGTAAATAGTAAAGTCCATGGGATAAGTATATATTGCTAATGAAATTATTATGATGTCATAATTATAAGATTCATATTGCATTTATATATTATCACTAAATTTTTCATAGTCATTGTTCAATTAAGACTGGAGATTAATAGAGCCAAAAAGGCTAGTAAATGTTATGTTTCTTCCTTATGAAGAAAGTAGTCAATCTCATAGACTTAAGTATAGAGATATTTTCAAAAAATGTTTGGGTGATTGCTAGAGAACAAGTTCACTAACTTCATTGGAATATTACTTGCATATCTATGAAAATTCTCATTATGATGACTGCATAAGTGATATTTTAACTTAAGATTACCAAATTATCTTATATAGGGATCTCTATGTTTTGATACTACTTATGATCAATTCTAGTCAAAAGTAGCTCAATCGGTAGTAATTAGATTTAACATGAGTTCTATGGAAGTAGTTAAGTGATTAATATAGAATCCATCACTTTAAAGTAATTAAGAAAAATTTTCCATTGTTTTTTATTAAATATTGATTAGGCCAAAGTAAAAAGAACACTTTGAAAATATTTTTCAAATTTCATTAATTAATCAATTGCCAAAGGTGGAGAACTAATATAATTGGACTTAAAATGGAGTTGGTATTAATTCCATGAAACATTGTATGATGAAATGATTGAATTATATAGAAAAATTATACACAAAAAAGTTAATGAAAACCACATTGACATTCCTAAATATTTGGAAATTCATGATGTGTTTTTAGACGACAATCTTGATCTATAGACATAAATTATTTAATTAGAGAATTAAAGATAAATTAAATTAGTTTAATTTATCTAATATTAAATTTGATTTAGGGATATATTTATATCTATTGCCAATATATTTAGGAACCTAATACATCACACATGAAGAACATGTTAAAAAGAGAAAAGATCATTTAGTTAAGTTAGACTTGATTGTAAATTTTAAGAGATTTTATGATCAAAATTGAGATATATAATAAATTAGGATCAATATGAGATATATAATAAATCAGGATCAATATGAGATTTTAATTAATCAAGGTTGGCGTCTAATAATAAGACTGGATAGTGTGAAGTAACAACCTTACAAAGACAGAACCTGATTTAGGATAATGTATTATTACCTTCCATCATTACAACTTCGGATTATCCTAAGGTATGGTTTAATTATCAAACCCTATTAGATAACCAACTATGTTACATGTTGATCATTAATTATTAGTGAATCACTTAAGAAACTCCTTTCCTCACTCATTCAATCGTGCTGGCCAAGGTCCTGAAACAACCATTAAGATCAATGACAACATAAAGCTCAAACTTATTACCTATAATCAATGGATCTCATCTTGACTCACCACTAATCAGATAGGTACTTAATTATATCCAATGACCATTCAACTCACATTTTTACATTCTAGGTGTCCGACATCAAAACATAATAAGTGACCTATTGATTACTATGATGATCTCAAGTCAAAGGAAAAATATACATTTAAATCCTTATGAGAATATCTCATTTGACAGTTCATAGGTAATATTAACCATTGGGAATTCTCAATTTGGTCAATTCAATGACCATATCTCTATATGCATCATCTATATATGCAACTTAGTAAATAAGATCTACTAATATCCATCCAATAGATACTATTACATACATATTGCTCTAATCGGATCATTAAAGTCCTTATTTGATGATCCTATGATTAAAAACACTTTTAGATTAAACCCTAAAGACTTGACTCTCATTATTATAATCTCTATTATGATGGCAAGTGTATAAATTTAATCAAGGACTTATCATATTAGGATAAAAGCAATAAACATAATATGATAATATAATCATTTTCCATATTATTGAACAAAATTAATATTCACAAAACAAAAGTGTTCAATCTATTACATAACGATTGGGTCATGGGCATAATTCCAACAATCTCCCATTTGATTTAGAGCCAATCGATCATGAACTTTAATATTATTTTCCACTTGTTCTTATCAAATGCCTTTGATCCAAATTCCTTAGTAAAAGGATCTGCAACATTCTTCTTTCCTTCAACTTTTTGAATTTGAATGTCTTCATGCTCAACAATTTCTCTAATTAGATGAAACTTCTACAGAACATGTTTGGATCTTTGGTGTGACCTCAGTTCCTTAGCTTATGCAATAGCACCAGTATTGTCACACAATAAAGGAACAACTTCCTTTATCGAAGGAACTACGCCGAGTTTAGTTAAGAACTTTTTCATCCAAACAGCTTCCATAGCTGCACTGCATGCAGCTATATATTCTACTTTGGTAACTGAATCAGCTACAGTAGCATGCTTGGAACTTTTTCAACTCATTGATCCTCCATTCAAGGTGAAAATATAACTATAGATAGATTTGCTATCATCCTTATCTGATGCAAAGCTAGAATCAGTATAGCCTATTAGCTTTATTTCATAATCTCCATATATGAGGAATTGGTCCTTAGTTCTTCTCAAGTATTTAAGGATGGTTTTAACCACTTTCCAATGTTCCTCACTAGGTTACCTTAATACCTGCTTGCTATGCCTAGAGCATAGGTTACATCGAGCCTTGCACATCTCATGGTATACATGATAGCTCCCACTGCACTGGCATATAGGACCATACTCATGCGCTCTCTTTCTTTCAGGGCTTGAGGACAATCCTTCCTACTAAGAGAAATTATAGTGCCTATCAGTAGATAACCTTTTCTGGAATTTTCCATGTGATACCTTTTGAAGATATTATCAATGTACATGGATTGGGAGAGCCCTAGTAGCTTCCTTGATCTATCTCTATAGATCTTGATTCCAAGAATGTAAGTTGCTTCTCCCAAATCCTTCATGGAGAATTGCTCAAATAGCCAAATCTTTGTCTTTTAGGTAGCTAGTT
This sequence comes from Erythroxylum domingense, assembly GCA_025594535.1. Lineage (NCBI taxonomy): Eukaryota > Viridiplantae > Streptophyta > Magnoliopsida > Malpighiales > Erythroxylaceae > Erythroxylum > Erythroxylum domingense. The sequence goes on along the minus strand of JANQBM010000222.1, from coordinate 27,027,589 downwards.
CATCATTTCCTATTAGCAATATGTCATCTACATATAGCACTAGGAAAATAACCATGTCCCACTAACCTTCTTGTACACACATGGCTCTTCTTCACATATAATAAAATTAAACTTTTCGATTGTTATATTGAAGCAAATATTCCAACTTCGTGAAGCTTGCTTCAATCCATAAATAGATCTTTGTAGCTTACATACTTTATAAGGAGCAGATGGCAATGTGAAACCTTCAGGTTGAGTTATACACATCTTCCTTGAGCTCTCCATTAAGAAAACCTATTTTCACATCGATTTTCCATATCTCATAATTATAATATACAGCTATAGCAAGTAGAATCCGGATAGATTTGAGCATTGCCACAGGGGAAAAAGTTTCATCATAATCAATACCTTCCTTTTGATTATATCCCTTGGCTACAAGACGAGCTTTATAGGTTTCAACCTTCCCGTCTGCTCCAATCTTTTTCTTAAATACCCATTTACATCTTATGGGTTTTATATCCTTTGAGGGATTAACCAAAGTTCATACTTTATTGATTCTTATGGATTCTAACTCAGATTCTATATCCTTAAACTACTTCTCACGATCTAGACTTAACATAGCCTCTTCGTAAGTCTTAGGGTCATCATCAATATGTGGCATATCATCAATATGATTATCCTCATCACCTTGCACCATTAAGTTTAATTTATCTAGTGCACGACGATCCCTAGTAGACCTTTTAAGAGGCTTGTGTTCAATAGGTTCTTCCTCTACTTGATCTTGTTGTTGCACTAGTTCTTGGACAGGTTCATTAACCGGTCTATTCTCCTCAACGGTTGAGGTTGGTACCCTTTGTGTCAACTTCAAGACATCAAGTAAAGGCTACTCAATATGCATCTGATGCTCTTGAGCTTGTGTTAACTAATCAGAATCTTGAATTTCATCAAGATCTATTTCTACACCATGACTTCCTCTATTAAGGAACTCCCTTTCTAAAAAGGTTACACTTCTGGCCATAAACAATTTGTGTTCAAAAGGGTGATAGAAATAGTATCCCATAGTTTCCTTGGGATAGCCAATAAATCTACACTTTTCAGACCTCGTTTTAAGCTTATCTGGCAGCAATCTCTTGACATAAGCTAGATAACCCCAAACCTTCAAATGTTTTAGGTTAGGCTTACATCATTTCCACATCTCATATGGAGTTTTAGTGACTACGTTAGTGGGAACTTTGTTTAATAAATAGACAGTGACTTCTATGCATACGAAGATAGGTAGTGAACCCCATCATAGATCTCACCATATCCAAGAAAGTTTGATTTCTCCTTTTCTAAATACCATTGTACTATGATGTTCCTGGAGAAGTCCACTAAGACAAGATTCCATCTTGCCTTAGATAATCAACAAAATCATCATTAAGATACTCGCTGCCTCGATCAGATCTTAGTGCCTTGATACTCTTACCAGTTTGTTTTTCAACTTCACTACGGAATCTTTTGAACATTTCAAATGATTCAGGCTTGTATTTCATAAGATACACAAATTCATATATTGACCTATCATCAGTAAAGGTGATAAAATAAGAATATCCACCTTTTGCATGAACTTTTATAGGCCCACATACATCAGTATGTATAAGTCCTAAAAGTTCACTAGCTCTCTCTCCAGTTCTAGTAAAAGGAGATTTGTTCATTTCGCCTTTGGGACAAGATTCACAAGTTTCATATGATTCATAATCATATTTACCAAGGCACCCTTCCTTGTGCAACTTATTTACTCTTTTCTCACTAATGTGACCAAGTCCACAATGCCAAAGGTAAGTTTGATTTGCTTGATTACCTCTCTTCCTTTTTTGACCAGGAACATTCATAATTGAATAAACAACTATTTCAGGGAAGACATAAAGACCATATAGTAAATAACCACTTACATATGATTAATCACCATGAAATATTTTACATTGGTTATTCCTAAAGATTGTATGAAATCCATGCTTATCTAATGATGAAATGGAAACAATGTTTGAAATAAAATTAGGAACGTAATAACAATCTTCTAACAACAAAGTCTTTGCCATAGGCATAACAAGAGAACTAGTTCCTACAACTAGGGCAGCAACATTTGCTCCATTCCTAACTTGTAGCTTGACTTCTCCTTTCTTCAATCTCCTATTGATCCTTAGACCCTGCAACATATTACAAATGTTAAACCTACTACTAGTATCTAATACCCATTTAGTAGAGTCAATAGTAGTTAAAGAAATCATGAAAACATTTTTTATAAATATCCCACATTGTTTCTTGCCTTTCAAAATAGCCAAATACTCTGGGCAGTTCCTCTTCCAGTGTCCCTTCTTTGTATAGAAGAACCATTCAGCATCTTTTTGGTCAACTTTCTTATCCTTACCCTTGGATTTATTCCAAACACTTTTGGGTGCAAGATGATTTTTCTTGGGCTTCTTCTTATCCTTCCATTTGCGCTTAGAAGAGTTACCAACCAGATTCACAGACCCTGACACTTTCACCTTCTCAGACGATGCTACTTGATTTTCATAATTAATCAATAAGTTGAGCATTTTATGATGATCACGGTCCATCTTGTTCATGTTAAAGTTAACAATGAACGGTGAAAATTTATCACTGTAAGATCAAATCTTGTGACAGCTTTTTCCCTAGTGGACACCCTAACTTCTCAAGTTGTTATACAAGATCAATCATCTTAAGAACATGGGGTCCTATAAGAGATTTGGGCTTTAGTCCAGACTTAAATAGGGAGTTAGATAACTGGTATCTGGTAGTCCTACTTTGTGCCCATACATCTTCTTAAAATGCTCAATAATCTGTGGAGGATTCGTACCTTCATGCTGCCTTTGGAGTTCAGAACTCATTGATGCCAGATTAATGCACTTGGCAATAGTACTTTGTTCATTGTACTTAAAATATGCATCCAATGCATTAGCATCAACAACTTCCTCAGGAGGCACTTCCTTCATAGGGTTTATCGATCACATCGATAAGTTTTTCATGCATGAGAACAATTCTCAAATTACGGTACCAATCTTCAAAATTTTTACCTATTAGCTTGTTAGCATCAAGAATGCTTCGCAATGATATAATAGACATTTTAAGAAATCTAATAAAAAGAAAAACACCAAAACAAGAACACAATCATATATCATTAAGACATGGACTTTTATCTAAATGATACAAAAACTCTAAAACATGAATGAGTCCCTTGGTTGTCTCGTCGTTACTCATGCATAATTAAGGAATGGTAAATTACCTATTTTATCATATAAAATTTATAGTAGGCTCAATACTATTTAGTCCCCCGATTGTCAGATCATTCCTATTAGTATAGCTGAGTTTGTCCATCCAAGTGATAGAGAATTAATTAATATTATACTCCCTATGTATTCTAGACCAAAAGTATAAAATTAAGTAATTTCTTCTCACACATACATCATATACAATAGAAAATACTATTTATCCCTGAACTACAAGTCACCTGGTTATCAGGTCATTCCATGTAAACAAAAATAAATATTATGATCTACTTTGGTGGAAAGCCCTTTTGATAAAATATCATATATTATAACAATATAAAATCAATAATTTTAAAAGGTTAAGGTTTCATGTTATTAAAACAATTTTAATAACACTAGTGATCATATCACTTTGTCATACAATATTCATACATAAACTTTTATTGTAAGCATGTATGTAAGTCATAACAATTGCACTATAATTAAATTAGAATAAACCATCATATAATGAAATGAATGGATAATAATCATCAATTATCATTTGATAACATTTATCATTTATTCCATAAGCCTAAACCATCACTATAATTAAAAATTGATTACACATATTGCATGGCCCCTGGAATTTCATATGCAAATTCTACTCCATTAACCTTATTTATTTATTATTATTGTTATGCATCATATGTCAATTTCCGTTTCCAGGTGAAAACAATTTCAACGTGAAACCAATATGCTGTTATAGATTGAATGAACAACTTCCACTACGTACTATCATGTTACTTGTATACTTAACGAAAATATAGGTAAGATAGGAAAAGTCAAGATCATCTGCTTTTGATAACAATAATTATTTTTTCCATATATTGACAAATTTCATATATTATATCTAATTCCATGCACTTTTTGATAACAATTATAAAATAAAAATAAAAACACTATTTTTGATTCGCCCAGCAACAATTGTAGATTTCTAGCCTAATGTAAGCACAAACTTGGCTCTGATACCAATTGAAGAATTGCATACGCAGTGGAAACAAAAATTGCAATCCTAAATTCATTTATTGCATTTAATATTCATACTAATAGCAAGAACAGGCAAAAACAAATACCTAAAATTTGTGGGGATTAATCAGTAATGAACTTCAAAAATACGAAGTCTTTATACACTCCACACCGAGAAATAAATCTCACTTTCAACACTTGATATGGCTATGAAGGATTTTGAAGAACTCTTTTTTCAGGAATAGAACAAAACAATTTCGTCTCTTTCTCTCTTGTTTTTATTTAAAACGTAAAGATCACAAAAGAAGAATAAAACTCCTTTCTTCCTTTGCTAGTTAGAAGGTACGTACAACATAAGAGAAAAAACTACTTCTCTTCGTAAGTTTTTAAACATTCGAAAAATGAGAGAGTCTCGAACTACTCTTTTCTACGTTTTTGATTTAAATTTTAAAAATAAGAGAGTGACTTCTTCTATTCGTTTCTTACATGTACGAAAAAATGAGGGAGGCTCCAACCTCTCTTCTTTTCATTTTGGTTTTAAACGTAAAATCAAAAGACCACCAAAGGCAAGGTGACCTTTTAACATTTGACACCTTTTTGCCATTTTGATTTTTTTATTTTAATTATTATTATTATTTATAAAAGGAAATAAAATAAAACTATTTTATTTTATTCATTTATTTCACATAAGAGAATTTCCAATATTAATTATATTTTTATGCTAGCAAAAAATATAATAATAATCCATATAAATTATTTAATAAATTATATCATAATAAATTAAATAATCATAAACAGGAAATATTACACTAGTAAGTGTGACCACATATGTTCATCACTAAGCCGGTAGTAATTAATCAATTTAATTACTAATCAAGGTTGGCGTTTATCGATATTTCTCAACGACTGGATAGCGTGAAGTAACAACCTTACAAAGATAGAATATCGTTAAGGATAATGTATTATTACCTTCCATCGTTACAACTCTGAATTATCCTAAGATATGGTTTAACTGTCAAACCCTATTAGATAACCAACTATGTTACATGTCGATCATTGATGATTGGTGAATGACTTAAGAAACTCCTTTCCTCATTTATTCAATTGCCCTGGCCAAGGTCTTGAAACAATCGTTAAGATCAATGACAACTTAGAGCTCAAACTCATTACCTATAGTCGATGAATTCCATCTTAACTCACAACTAATCAGATAAGTACTTAATTGTATCCAATGACGATTCAACTAACATTTTTACATGCTAGGTGTCTGACATCAAAACATAATAAGTGACCTATTAATTACTATGATGATCTCAGGTCAAAGGAAAAATATACATTTAAATCCTTATGAGAATATCCTACTTAACAGTACATAGGTAATATTAACCATTGAGACTTCTCTGTTTGGTCAGTTCAATGATCATATCTCTATATGGATAATCTACAAATATTGATCTAACCGGATCATTAAAGTCCTTATTTGATGATCCTACGATCAAGAACACTTTTAGATTAAACCCTAAAGGCTTGACTCTCATTATCAATCTCTATTTGATAGCAAGTGTATAAATTTAATCAAGTACTCATCACTACAAGAAAATCACGAATTAGAGACGGAACTTTTCCGACCGCAGAAAAATCGTAGCTATTTACCGACAAAAAATAACAATCCGTCGGTAAAAACGTTGTTCTGTTTATATATAGCGACGGAAATATATTACCGTCGGCAATAATGGAGGGAATGAATTTCACGCAAAATCTCTGACGACATATAGCAACAACAAAACCTTTACCGTCGACAAAAATTGTGGAAATGCTTCCTGCTATTTAATTGCTTCGGAAGTTTACCGACGGCACATATTCCGTTGGTAAATTATGCTAACTTTCTGTTGTTCACCGACGGAATATCGTCTGTCGACGACGTAACCATAACTGTCTGTAATAATTGCGTAAATTTTTCCTGCAATTAACATTTACCGACGAAACATGAACCATCAGCAAATATGGTTTAACTTTTTTTATATACCGATGTAATGTGTTCCGTCGGTATACATTAAATTAACTTTACCGACAGAAATTTGGTTCTGTCGCAAAATGTAGCGGCAACCAGACGCGGTCAAATAATTAGGAAATTTAAATACTGACGGAATGTATATTCCCCCCCCCATTTCTTCTTCTTCTCTCCTCCCGTTCGTCGACCCTTCTGTCCGACCATTCCTTGTGTTTTTCGGCCATTTTCTGACCTTTTTTGGCTCATCATGCATCGTTTAAGGTAGCTCTCTAATGGGTGTATTATTTCTCCAAAAAATGCATGTTTTTAGTGTTAACCGTAGGTGTTTAGGTGATGAAATTTTGCTTGATTATTGTTGTTGTTTGCGGTTGGTTGATTTGTTGTTTATATATGTTATTGTTGATAAATAATGAAAACATGCAATTAATTTGTGATTAGATTGAGATTATACATATTGCCTGTAATGTAACATCCCGTTACCTTTGGGAGGTTAGAATAGTAATTATGAGTGATTAATGAGAGCTTAGAAATGCATTTTTTT
>JANQBM010000222.1:26951817-27002443 GCA_025594535.1 Erythroxylum domingense | reverse complement strand
AAAGGGAACATGAGCTTTATATCCATTGCAATTAATTCATTCTGACATCTGTGGTCCAATGAATGTAAGGGCTAGACGTGGGGCAGTTTATTTCATCACTTTCATAGATGATTATACTCGGTATGGTCATATCTATTTGATATCTCATAAATCGGAAGCATTCGATTGTTTCATAAAATATATGAACTTAGTTGAGAATCAATTAGATAAGAAAATAAAAGCGTTACAAACTGATTATGGATAAGAATACTTGTCTGACAAGTTCAAGGTTTGATGTGGATGAGAAAGGAATAGACAGGTAACTAACAATTCCTAGAACCCCACAATAGAATGACATCGTTGAAAGATGAAATAGGACGCTATTAGAAATGATTAGGTCCATGATGGCCTAAGCAAATTTACCAATCACCTTTTGAGGTGATGCGTTGCTAATGGCCACCTATGTACTTAATCGTGTGCCCATGAAATTAGTTATTAGCACACCATATGAGTTGTGGACTGATAGGAGACCTGACATGTCAAGTCTCAAACCTTGGGCGTGTGTAGCCTATGTTCATGATCTCTCTCACAAACATGGGAAATTAGGCCCAAGAAGGAGTAAAACTATTTTTATTAGATACTCTGAACACTCAAAAGGATACGTGTTCATTGGTGAACAAGGTAATAAAGGTGTAACTGAATTTGAATTACGAGATGTAACATTCTTGGAGAATGATTTTCCCAAGCAAGGCGAAATAGGTAAAGACCTATTGTTATATGAGACGCTTGATTAGAATGATTCTGTTACGAAGAATTAAGATGAGGAACTTCAACCAAATGGGAGCAATTCCACAGAAAGGTTCTCTATCATGACTGATCCAAGTGGGAGCAATCAGATCCATCATGAATTAGTTTATGATGAACCTCGTTTAAGATGAAGAAATCAAGGAATAATTCCCCGATGTCGTTTTGAGATTGAAGGAGAAATTAATATGATTGTTCTACAAAAGGAAGAAGAGCCAAGGAATGTAAATAAGGCTCTTACTGGCCCTGCTAAAGAAGAATAGATGAAAGCGATGAAAGAAGAAATGTCTTCTTTAACCTTCAATCAAGTATGGGACTTGGATGACCTCCCTGAAGGGCACAAAGCAATTGGGAACAAGTGGGTTCTTAAAATAAAGCAAAAAGCTTATGGTAGTATCGAAAGATACAAAGCACGCCTTGTAGCAAAAGGATATACACAATAGGAAGGAATTGATTTTGAGGAAACTTTTTCACTTGTTGTGAAGTTTTCTTCAATTCGTCTTATTCTGGCTATAGTAGCTAGTATGGATCTTGAATTACATCAAATGGATTTTAAAACTACTTTTTTCAATGGAGAATTAGAAGAAGAAATCTATATGGAACAACTTGAATGTTTCATTAAGGCAGGTCAAGAAAATAAGGTTTGTCGATTATTAAAATCGATTTATGGCCTGAAGCAGTCTTCAAGACAATGGTACATTTGTTTTAATAACATACTTATTTCATATGATTTTCAAATGATCGATGAAGACCATTGTGTGTATGTTAAGAGATCCAAAGATAAATTCACGATTTTATCTTTATACGTGGATGATATATTGATTGCTTGTAATGATTGTGTGTTCCTTAAGCAAATCAAAGATTGGTTATCATCTAAATTTGAAATGAAAGACATGGGTGAAGCGACATACATTCTTGGAGTCAAGATTTCAACAGATTGTTTGAAGAGATTGTTATTGCTTTCACAAGCGATGTACATTCAAATAATTCTTGAACGATTCCGTATGTAAGATTGTAAACCAATTGATAATCCTATTACTAAAGGTGAAGGCCTTAGTAAGAGAAATTGCCCTTCAACGCCACAAGAACGAGAACAAATGAAGAATGTTCCCTATACTAGTACAGTTGGAAGTTTAATGTACACAATGATGTGTACAAGACCAGATATTTGTTACGCTATTGGAATGGTGAGCAGATATCAATCAAATCCAGGCCAAGCACATTGTAAAGAAGTAAAGAGAATACTGAGGTATCTAAAGGGAACTGTGGACTATGCATTATGTTATCAAGGCAATGATCTACGTATACAAGGGTATACTGATGCAGACTGGGGAGGAGATTTAGATGAAAGAAAATCTACCTCAAGATATGTATTCTTACTAAACTTTGGAGCAATATCGTGGAAAAGTAAGAAAATTTTTTGCATTGCACTATCCATAATGGAAGTTGAATTTATAGCATTTTCAACTACCGTACAAGAGGTTGCGTGGATTCATCGATTCTTAGTGCATTTGGGAGTCACTAAAAGTGATCTTGATCTAGTGACCACTAACTATGATAGTCAAGCTGTAATCGCTTATACTAAAGACCCCAAATTTCATTGTAAGATAAAGCACATAGATACCAAGTATAATTACGTGAAAGATATAGTTGCACGAAGAGAAGTGAACATGAAATATATATCTACACGAGACATGATTTCTGACCCAATGACAAAGCCAATTTCCAGAGATGTATTCATTGGGCATGTAAAGTCATTAAGACTACGTAGATGATGAAATGTATTGATAAGCATTTCTCTGTGTATGTTCACTCATTATAATGTCATATTTTAGATATAATGTATGATAAAGATTATACATTATGTATCATTTGATTCATGAATATATATGTGTTCTATATAAATATATTTTGGGATGAATCATAAGTAGATGAGATAGATTATAGATTGGCCCTCTCACACGGGAAATCACCTCTAGTTTTTATTTTCGCTAGAGATGAGGCATGTTTGAAGTTTATTATCTAGGTGATAATTGAGAGCGAGAAATTTAAACCATAAATTCCAAAAGGAAATTGGTTCAAATGGATTTAATGATCACTATATCTGTCTTATGTTGCCAGATGCAAGTTCTGAAGATGTTTTGAGTAGATAAGTGAACTCAAGTTAAACATTAAGTATGTTTGAGCTATCATCTGTATGGTATTTCTTGAATAAAAGATGGTTAAGTTAAACAAAGTGGGTAAATACTATAGCACATGACTCGTACCATATGTGCACAACTGACCACAAAAAGGGATAAATGTAAGTCTCAAGATCTCATCTTACATTGTGTAAAACCCTTGAGGTTAAGAAGAAACTCATCATATACCCTTATGACTCTTGTTTCATTCTTGAGAATTGAATTTAAGGTTTGCTACTTTAGGTTATTGCCAAAGATCATACAAGATGTGATCTTATGGAATAATTATAGGAAAGCAAATTAAATTTAATTCAAAAGAGAATTGAGAACAAAGGAAGGTTATTTGATTTAGATCATTGACTCGCATGAAAAGTATTCATAGATGGCCATCATCTCTTTAGTAGATAACTTGAATAATGTCATGGCACAAAATAGAAATAAATGAGATCAAAGGAAAGTACAAATGCGAGATATGACCTAGCGTATAGCATATAATGTCTACTCAAGGACACATAAGTCCTAGGATCAATTTGTTAATCGAGATGTCATATACTTCTAACAGATATATGGCAATGTGCTCTTGTCGTATGCTGGTCACACCAGTTATTGAACAAGTATAAGTATTGCAGGGTTTGTTTTTTTTAATGAGATTAAACCCATCATGTGTGAGTGGGAGATAATGAAGCAGTTTACACCCATGAGGGGTATTGGAGTAATTGTTCTTTAAATAACTACTAACGGTAGTTATGCTGTTTAAACATTAAAAACCAAAGAACAAAAAGATGAGATTTGCTTCTGGGTGTGCTCTCTATTTTTTGTACTCTTTTCATACGTGAAAGAAGTAGAAAACACATTCTGCTATACTGTGCTTTAACCGGTGGAAACTCAGCACAATCTAAGTATGTGATTTTGCTTTTTGTATGCATATGAAATGATCCTAGTTAACATGATCTAAGTGATTCTGTTCTTGTATATTTATTCTAACAGTCTCTACCCACGGGACAACCTCCATTTGTTGTATTAGTACATTGTGCCTAGATCTGTTCATGAAAATCCCACTAGCATGTAATGATCACACCATTTTATCCTTTCTTCTTTCAACAGGTATACTCGGTATATAGTTAGATAGTAGCTGAAAATTCATGAAGTTACCAATCCATTCCCTCGGTAAATGGTTAGATAGTACCTGAAAATTCCTAAAGTTACTAACTCATTCGCTATCCTGGATTAACTAAGCCACCTTAGCATCCTTACTAATTCTATTTCTAAGCAATGTTAATTCAATTCTTTGTATAAGAGGATAGAATTCAGTCTAATTATTAAACCACAGCTATATTTCTTCCCCATCCCCTAACCTATACTTCATGTACAGATAAATCTGCTCCCTTAGGTTCAGCATGTGCTTAAATATCCATGAACATTCACGAGACTATTATCTACACGTCTGTTATCACTGTGTTTGATGCTAGCAAGCCCATCTCATAGAGTTGCTATGATCAATGCACAAAATTTACCCCAACAGTCTCCACTAGCATGAAGATGCCATTGTCTGATGCCTATATAAGTGATTGTGAGGATCCTCTCATCCTTTTCGAGGAGCATATTCTGAAGCTTAAGATGGTAGTGGAGGATGACGTAAGGAAAGGTATCCTTCGATGGAATCAAACTAAGACCTTGTCATCTAAATGATCATTAAAAAAAACCATTTGGATGTTGACACTTGACTTGCCACAGTTTGAAGAAAGAAAGGGGTTTGAATATCGCTAGAGATGAGGAGATTCAAAGCATAAATGAGGCAACAATTTCCTTGATAAATAAGTGTGGAAAGCAATTATGTATCCTGGGAATTTTTTACTATTATTAATAAGTTTTTTTTCAGGCATCGAAACTAGTATAACTAGTTAACAAGTCTCGCTGCTTCAATTTAGTAACGATTTTCTTTTGGTTTCACCTCACGACTTGCACATAATAGGCTTATTTTTGAAAGTTTTTGTTATTGTGAATCACTACCATGTGCTTCCAAATGCATCTACAGGGATCTTAATTTTCCAGCAACTAGAAAGGTCATAACACCAACACACAGGACCTAAAACAACCAGAACTTTAAGAAAATCATAGATTAGGGACAGAAATTTACCGATGGAACCAAAATCGAAGCTATTTATCGACGAAACATCATAGTCCATCGGTAAAAGTGTTGTTAAAATGTTTATTTTGCGATGAACACAATTGTCATCGGTAAAGGTGGAGGCAAAATATTCGGGCAAATTTTCCGACGAAATATAGCGCTGACCAAACAATGACCGTCAGTAAAGATAGTAAAGATTACGGGAAAGCTTACCACGATTAAATAGCATCGGAACTTTGCCGATGAAAATAGTTCCATCAGTAAAATATGCTTTGTTTAATAGTCATCGTCGGTGGTTTATCGACGTTATGTCATCCGTCTTTAATTTTTCAAAGGAGTAAACATTCTGTCGGTAAAACATCACACATTATCGACAGAAGGCTCTTTCTGTCATAAAATAAGGCGGCAAAAAATGCACCATATTTTTGGTGAATTTGAATACCGACGAAAAATAGGTTCTGTCGGTAAAAGACAACTTGTTCATTAATAAAACAACGTCATTTGGTTTTAATCCAAACGACGTCGTTTAAGTTTTCTTCTTAACCCAACCCCCTCCCCCTCTACGCTATTTTTCTACTCTCCTCTGTGGCCTGCGTTGATTTTTTGCAATTTTGCTTGCTTCCACCATCGGTTTCTACTTTTTTTTTGTCCCATTGTGCGTCATTTTCAGGTAAGCTCTCTATTGGGTTAATTTTCTCTTTAAAAAACGAAGCAAGCATATAGTTATATATATGTATACCTTGGGTGTTGGGTGGTTAGTTTTTATGTGATGATTGTTGGTGTATGCATTTTTTTGCATCATTATTGATTTATTTGTTGTTTACATGTATTGTTGTTGGTAAATAATGGAAAAATTCATTTATTTTGTGATTAACTAGATAATACATATTGCCTATGAGTTGTTCGATTAAATGTCCCTTATATAGAGACTTCCATGTCCAGATAATACATGAACTTGTTTTATGTGAATTTGAAGATACAATTGTATTTAGATATTGACAATGCTCATTCAACTTTTATGAATAGTCATCCTCCCCTTTTGGATGCATATTGGGTAATATTGGGCGTGATCAATCAATTTACTTTATGAGTAGATTTTGTGTCTAATGATAATTTGAATTTTTATGATTATAAATACCAAAGCATTTAGGTTTTGAACATCTTTATGATATTCTAAAGTTACAATAACACTTTTATAATAGTTCTTAAGTATTCACAAGTAATCATTCATTCATTGTGAAGTGATTATGAACCATTGAGTATTAAAGTGAGCAAGCACATTTTATTCAAGTTGTGAAGAAAATTTGGCATTGTATCTCTTATAGTTAATTGATCTAAGAAAGATTTAGGGTACTCGTCATCTTCAAGAAAGATTGTATAAGAATTACTTTTTATTTAAACAAAGAATATTGTAAGAATGTTCCTCTTCACTTAGTTGAAAGAAGATTTCAATAGATTTCTAAAAGAGATTTGGGAACATAGACAAGGTTTGATTATTGAACTATTATGAATTTTTTTGTAATTTCTTTTTTGTACGTTCTTTATATTATTCTTATTCATTTAAGATACTTGAAATTTAGAATAATCTACTTTTGCTTATAATTTATAAGGATAACGATTTAAATAATTAGTTTATTTATAATTAGTTTATTTATATAATTGAAATACTTAATTTATAGTTGTAGTTTATTTAATTTAACTTTTTTTGTTTATATCTTATCCATTTTAGTTTTTATATATCTTTATTATATTCTAATTATTTCTATATATACTAATTATCTATATATAATATATATCTATATATAATAATTTATTGTAAAATAATGAAAATAATTTAAAATTTTGAATTATTTTATTTTATTTTTATCAAAATTTTGAATTATGTTTTTAGAATTGTTTTATTTATCAATATAAGTCTTTTAGGCTCCAAGTATGTTATTTATAATTTCAATACCTATAATGAATTTAGATAATGAATATTTCAGTTTACTAATTTTCCTATTTGATGCCTTATTTACTTACATCAAAATATTATCATTATTGTTGACAAGAACCACACTTTTAAATTCTATCATGTAATGCATATCACATTTTAATTTCTCAATCTTATATTAAATATTTTATTTTTTTACAGGCCCTATATTGTGTTAGAGAGCGTCGCTCATCTTTTTTTATTGTAGTATGAAGTTGTCCATCCATCCAGGTTAGTCGTCCAACTAATATTTACCATATGTATTTCTTTAATAATATGATTATGATACCTTTGGATTTTGTGTGAATGCAAAGGAGGTCTTCATTTGTGTTATTGTTTAGAATATTCTTCTAATCATTGATGAGTTTTTATGTTTTTCTTTAATAGTCTATATTTATTGTATGTCGAATTAGTTTGAGATGTTACAGTTTGATCGGTTTGCATTAATCAAATCGATCAACTTCGATTTGATTAATGCAAACTTTTTAACATAAGGAATAAAAACGTTTTATAGATAAGAAAATTGCATTCTATAATACACCCCTACGACGGTATATAGGCTGGAAACTCATGATGCAACTCCCGTGAGGCTTATTGGTGAATAATTCCACGAGCCTAGGAGTCACAGCGAGAACTTATTTTCTTAATTCACAGGTGTAAACCATGTCATTTACACATTATTGTGACTTTGTTGTTGCGATACGCAGAGCAGGTGTACGACCGCCTTACATTTCTAAAGAAATATGGAGTCGATGGCAGCATTATTGGACATCACCTGAGGCAATATCCCTTTTAGAGCATAATTCAGCCAACAGACGTGGAGGACCGGGGGGAGAGAGTCTTCTTGTACATACGGGAGGATCTATTACCCACCCAGAGCATGCAGAGAGACTTGTAAGTATCTACACTTTAAATTTATATTGTCATTTCTTTACTTTGCTGTATTTCTATTGAATTTTATATGTGAATTTTGGAATGAAAATATGTGTTTCTTGTTGATAATGATAATGTTATAAATGTCTGGTGCCATATATGACTGTATTTTTTAATTTTGTTCTTTGTTCAACAGGGGGTAGATTTTATAAAAATGAAACTCTGCCAAAATTTTTATAAATTCTAATTAACTTATAACATTTTATTCTTATGCAGGAAAAGACTATGGGCATGAGGCCTACACCCCGTCAGCTCTTTTTGTACACTCACACAAAGAAGCATGACGGTGTGACATTCGTCAACAACCGTTGTAGAGAACTCAATGTATGCAAAATTTATGGTTTAATATTAATGCTTAATAATTATCACTTACTAATATAAATTTTACCTTCTTATAGGACCAAATACAAGAAAGCAATCAACGACAGTCTTAGCAGTTTGAAGATGTTGATGAGACTCAAACCTATCTTCATGCAGTGGGTGTTGGGGACCGTCTGAGAAGGATATTCGGGTTAGGCTCATTTGCAAATACATCTTATTCGCAATCCTCAACGTCCAGTACAGCTGCATCTAGTAGGTGGTCAGAATCTAATGAGAGAGTCGTTCAGCTTAAGAGCACAACATAAATGACGGCAACTCAGTTGCAACAGTCGATGGAGTACATAACTCAGCTCCTTAATGAGATGAATGAGTTGAAGGGTAGGGATAGCACCTCATCGCATCAATCAGAGCATCCGCCGTCTCCAAATTAATAGTGTACTTTTAAACATGTTATTAGAGATACAAAAACTTATTATGTATAGTTTAATGCTTTTATTATCAATTAAGATATTTTCAACTTTATATCATTAATCAAATTTAAGTTTAAAAAATTAAATTTATACTATTACATTAATAGTTGTTTCAATTATGCAAAATAAAATTTATTGATAATATTGCCAGTACATTTTTAAAAAAAATTAATTCATTTATCGACAGACATATGAAAATTCGTCGCTACCACTAAAACATTTAATGACGAACAAAAAATTTTCGTCGATAATAACCGACCGAAGATCAAATTCCGTCGGTAAAGTCGAAATAATTTGCACAAAAGTACCAACGAAAAGACGACAACTGTATGTAACGAAATATCTGTTGCTAACTTTATAATAATTTATCGATGAAAATTTCCAACCATTGGTAAATATACCTGTGGAAAACAATTTCCTGTCAGTAAATATACCAAGACGTAAAGATAATTCGTCGTTCAATTTACCGATGTAAAGATATTCTGTCGGTAATATTACCGATGGGAGCAATTATTCTGTCTGTAAATTTACGACAGAAACTAATTTTCAGTCAGTATATATTAGCTACGACCATTTCTACAACGTTTTTGTCCGTCAGTAATGTCCGTTGCTAATCTTACATACCAATGAAATTTTCGTCGGTAAAAATTGTCACAAAAACACATTTTTCTTGTAATGGTTTACATTATTCTATGTCTACTGATTTGGGAATTCATGTATGGATAATTAATATTCTCGTTATTATTTAATTATTTATGTATGAACTCATTGTTAGAATCTTGAATACAATACATAATAGTTGCATTTTGGATTCATTTATGGCAATTAATTATGCTGAATCATTATAGATAACAAAACATAGGTTAAATGATGAGCTTGTGTGGTTATTGCCTAAATTAATCTATTTTCTTAGTTCGTAATGTGGTTGTCTTGCTAAATCTGGAAAGCTTGTTCTGGGTTGTTCGATAGCTGAGTTTAGTTAAAGAGTTTTTTTTAATTAAACACAACCTAAGAGAAAATTGGGGTTAACAGAGCTTGTTGTTAACTTACGATTAACAGTTTTTAGGAGGGGTATGAAAATAAAAATTCAATGAAGTATTTTTAGTTGTATATAAGCTGAGATTGATCTGAAAACTGGATTCCAAATCCATTCATCACTTTTATCACTTTTTGACTGTTTGCTTTAATTTGCTTTCGTTAGTTTAATGTCACTTTATTTTCTTATTTGAATTCAACCAACCCCCTTATAACCTAAACACTAGTTTTTTTTCATTGCAAAAGTTACACGAACACTTCTTATGGATATGATCCCTACTCAAACTTCTATAAATTTAGTGGCGCAAAGTTAGGTTTTATTTTTTGGTGCATTCGACACGCATCAAGCCCCAGAACCTCAATGCTTACCTGGTTAGTCATTAAAGATCAACTTAGTACCAAAAACATATGGTATGACAATTACGATCCAACTTGTGTGTCATGCAAGTAAATAGTTGAAAATAGAAACCATCTTTTTTTTTAACTGTGCATACTTGAAAGCTATGTGGAGCCAAATTCTACATAAGCTGGTAGCTTATTACACTTCTTATGATTGGAATGCAATGTTGAATTAGATCATAAGAGTTTCCAAATATCATAAAGAAGATGTGAGATTATTCAAAGCAACTTTCACTATTGCAACATACAATCTATGGAAGGAGCAAAATAGAAAGATTTACATAAGGGAGGAGATAAGCAAATATCTACTGGTAGAAATTATTATTAAAGAAATTAGAGCTCTTTTCATAGCAAAAGATGCAACTAATGACTTATTAATTGGAATGAATTAAAGATGGAATTTGTAATGTTGTAAATAGTTATTGTCTGAGCTAATCCAATGTAAAATTGCTTTCTTAGCATCCCTTTAGGGTGAACTCATTGTAATGTTGTAATTAGTTAAACTATAGTTAATGAAAATTACTTCAATTTAAAAACAGATTAATAATTATATTAACTCTTAAAATCTTATTTCTAGAATTAAAATTAATTATATTGTAATGATATTGAAATTAATTAATTAGAATCCTTAAACTTAAGAAAAGCATTTTCTTTGGTAATTAATAAAGGTATTTCTTAATTAAAGTTTATTTATTTCAATGTGATTGAAATAAAATAAATTTATTATTTATATTTGGGAAATTAGTATTCTTTTTATTTTAAAATTGTTTCTTTATTTATAGATAATATGTTTCTTTATTTATTAAAAAAGATATTTTCTTGATTAAAATTGAAAATTTGTTTTCATTTATAATTGAGAAAATTTTGTTTTCTTTAATGTTTTTGAAAATAGTTTTCTAATTTATTAAGGACAATTTTTTAATCAATTAAGAAACCAATCTCCAAATAAATAATATTATTTATTTATTTAATTTTGAAAGTGCTTCCTTTGACATTTGAAAATAGTCTTCCAATTAAGGATATTAAATATTAAAAATAATTTTATAATTAAGAAAATTTATTTTTAATTAGGTTGGAAATAATTTCAATTGAATTATAATTTCTCCCCTATTGAATTTTGTAAACAGTCTTTTTTAAATTATAGTAAGTAAGAAGTATAATTTACTAAAAGTTATTTTCAATTAATTTTTATTTGGATTAGGAATTTAATTTATTTATAAATCAATAGGTCTATTCTAATTTAATTATCCAAAAAGTTAAAAATATTATTTTGGATTATAAAGATCAATAGCTAGAATCAAATTATGCTTAATGAGTTTATACATATAATTTGATATATATATATATATATATATATATATATATATATGCATATGTTGTACGCTTTGTTTATATATATATAGGTTGTATGATACAATATTTATTTCTTTTATAGCTAAGCCTAATGCTATAACTTAACATCAAAGCTCCAATTAAATCAACCAGTAAGATTTCATATTAGATATGAACTAGTATGACTTTGAAAGAGTCAAAGTTAATAGTTTGGGATTTAATGTTTAGTTGAAGCATATATTATCCAATAAGTTTAGAACTAAATTGGAAAATAAAAGGTTATGAATGATCTAAAAGGTTGGACATAATTTTACAAACCTGTTGAAGTTTTTTTCAATAAATACTTATAAGAGAATAGTTCTTAAGATAAGTAGTAGAAGTAAGATGAAATTTGAAAAACTTAAGTCTTCTTCAAAAGCGTGAACACTTGAGGAAATGATAGATATATAATCTCAATAATCAATGAATACTCAGTTTTTGAAAACTCATACAATATCTTTACATTATATTAATTTAAATAAATGTTAAGGGATTATATAAGAATATTACTAATTGAATCAATATTGAGTCAATTGTTAAGCAAGTAATATAGATAAGAAAACTCTCAATATTGCAAGAATACAGATCGTATCTTATAGCATCAAAAGGTATCATTCCCATAAGGATTATAGACACCTAAATAATTTGAGTAAGAACTTTTCTAAGGTACTAAGAATTGTTGTAAATTAAAATAAATAATTGAAAGTGGAAAAACTAATAAAAAATCAAATAAAAACTAATAAGTGAGTTGCCAACAAATTTAAGCTTTATCCATATTGAAGACTTAATAACTATTCTATCCTTATTTTGTTTCCCTTAATCTTATTGGTTCAACTTATGTTTGATCTAAGATTTCCTAAAGTTTTGATTACTCTTTTTTAAGTTATAATCAAGTATCCTTAATTGAATTTGATATTCATAGATTTGTAATTTCTAGATTGACAACCTGCTCCTAAATTGTTCAATTAGATCTAAAGCAATCTTATAGATAATTAATTTCACAACTAAGATCTCTCTTCAATTGATCATTAATTTGATAATTGTGGGTCTATTAAGTTGCCAACTCTCATTGTACATCCTACCACTAATTACTTTGATTCACTCTCTCGATTTGTTATCAAGTAGATGACAATTATCATAAACATTTATAGATGTATTAAAATAAAAAAGAAATATAGTTTATGAAATAATTCAAGAAAAATCCCTAATGGGGATCTAGAAACCCATAATCATCTTAAACATCTTATAAATCCAAGTAAACATTGAATACAATGAAAGAAATACAAGAAAAGAAAGAAAAACTATTTTATGTCTTGAGCTGGAAATCTGGAATTTCTAGAGCTCTTTTTGTTGTCTCCTCTTGACCTTATTTGATGTAGAGACTACTGAGTTTTATTTTCCTTAAATAATTCTTAAGGCTTATAAAGTTCTCCCACTTAATTTGGATCCAAAAATAGCCTTGTACCTTAAAAAATACAAAAAAGTAGTGCTTAGAACTCTCTTGTCATGATCGTGCTCTTTGAGTCATGATTGTGCTCCTATGACTTCCCTCTCTATCACGATCGAGACCAATGGTGCGTGATTGTGAAACCTTCAAACTTCCTCCATCTTCTTCATTCTTCAATTTCCTAATTTCCAGCACCCACAAACACATCAAACACTCGTTGAAACATAAAATTAGGATCCAATTATTGCTCTAAACTAAACAATCATTTATAACATAGACAAACATTAAAAATAACATAATTCTAAACCTATACACATGATAATCATCTAAGAAATATTTAAAAATGCATTTAAACACCTATAAAAACATAATATAATCTACACCTATCAATATCCTTATACTTAAACCTTTGCTTTTCCTTAAGCAAAACTAAAAACTAAAATCATACAAAACACATTAATACATAAATACACAATCATATAAAAATACAATAATGGTATAATGACATCAAATATTATGGAATTAAGTTAAACTCAAAACCCAATCACTCTATGTGCTAACATACTAACTTATTCCTTTCATCTTTAAATGCGTTGATTTGAATATACATATCAATCAAAATATTAACACCCTATTAATACACCTATGACACTTGTAAGCATGCATTTATTATTATTAATCAATAAAAATACAAACTATCCCTAAGTAACCTGTCATGAAAATTCTTCCTATTGTTAAAAAATCAGTGGGTTTAATTTATTGTATCACCATTTTTTATTTTCTCTAATGATAACATAGTCTTTTAAAGCAAAGGCAAAGACCTTGTCATATATGTCCCTTAGTTACTTAACTAGCTCACGTTTTTTATTTAGCTTAGTTGGAGTGTCATTCTAGTCTTTTGATACGGAGAAAAACTTTTTTTTAGTGCCCCTAGTTACTCAGCTATATCATATGAAGCTAATTAAGCAATTGATTTAATGCAAAGGGGAGATTATTAGTTTATAACTTGCAACTAATTAATTAATTTTTTTAATATAATTAATTAAAGGAATTATTTATCTTATGTATATTTACTTAAGTAAATAACTTATGAAATAAGTTTATGGGATAAATATACTTTAAAAAAAATTATGACAAGATCATAATTGTGAGATTCATATTGCTTTTATGTATTATCCTTAAAATTTTCCTAGTTATTTTTTATTAATACTAGACATTAATATAGTGAAAAAATTATCATACATTGTGTTTCTTCCTTATGAAGGAACTAGTTGATCTCATAGACTAAAGTATGAAGATAAGTAGACAAACATGTAGCTACTCATTGGAGAACAAGTTCATTGTACTAACCATATATACGATTCCATATGGAACATTATAGAAATGCTCATTGTGATGATTGTATAACAAACCCTTTTACTTGAGATCTCCAAAGTATCTCATATAAAGAATAATATCTTTTAATACTACTTAAGACATATCATAGCCAATGGTATCTCAATTAGTAATTATTAGATATCATATTAACTATATAGAGATAGTTCAGTGATCAATATATGATTTGTTAACCTAAAGTAATAAGAAAATTATTCCATTGTTCACAATTAATATTATTTTTAAAATTCTTGACTAGATTTCAATAAAACTTGGAAAATAGTTTTCAAATGTGATTAAAAAGAATTAGTTACTAATGTTGTTGAAATGATATTACTGAACTAAGGGAGGTCCAATCAGTATTTTGATAATAAAAAATAATAATTACGAACTAATTGTAACACCTCATATACGAAACCTACAACCATCTACACACATAGCACCTAAATTCATGTACATACATTCATGGTATACAATTATATTCATTTATAGGGATTGTCATCACTCATTTATCTATTCAACGTTGTATATATATTACAAAATTTCATATCCCTTAACATTATCATTTAAAAGTAGTATTACATCATTACATTTATATGGAAATCTAAAAGAGATACTATACACAACTTAAATTCTTAATTATAGAATGTTAAGAAACTACATTTTCCTTCATTAAATAAACAACCATTCTTTAATCAAAAAACAAATCCACAGGTACTTTTACTTTTAACAGTTGGCCTTAGTCCCTACAGATGATCCATATGCCTTACTCCTATTACTTATACCTCCATGGATTAACACCCGTGCTAAGCTTAAAAACTTAGTGGGGAAAAACTTAGTTTGGATGACACTCACAATAATCATTTGCGAAGCACACACACATTCATGAATATCATAAATTGATGTAAACAATGATGACATAATTAAGCAAAGTACATAATGCTAATATGCTTAATTCATATGACATAAATTCATATTTATAAGCCAAATATTGATTTCTAAAGCTCATCAATACAAATTATTCATGTCATCATGTTATATCTCTTATTTATAACAGTTTAATTTCCTTTCTGTGTTAGGCCTGCACATTCCTGTGGGTGTGGATAACGGGAATTGTGGATACTCAAAGATATCAAACTGTAGATACCTGCAAGCATTGAATTGTGGATACCCGAAGGTATCGAAATGAAGAAACCAATGGTGTTAAACTGTAGCAGCTACATTATAACCCTATAGGCATGCCTATCTATCCATCACCAAGACAATGAAGCAGACACTGTAACATTCTCCTTCAATCATTTACCAATTTCATCATTAATATATTCACAAGTCATATGATATTCATTGAAATCATAAATTTTGTTTTTTAAGTTCATATAAGCAAGTCATAACTTATCAATATTAGGAGGGTATTAAAATCACACTTGTATAATCATACTATCCACATATAAGCAATAAATATGCATACAAATCATCTATGTACATGTAAATTTTCTTTAGCATGCATTATGTTCAATCTTAAGTTTCAATGTTTAATCACCCAATCCATATATGGTAAGTCATATTTCTAGGTGCTTGCAAAGTTTCATAAACATTAAAAAGGTCCGATATGATTTGGTGAAAAAATAGAAGTGAAAAACTCATAATGGTGTAATTTGGGCTAAGCTCACGGTGGGTCTAAAAATAGACAAACAAATCAGTCCAAAAATAAATTACATGATAGTCTCCACTTGTTATGTAATTTTCACATAGACAAAATTCAATTTAGGCTTTGAGGTCTTCTAAAACTTAGTTACCCTATATATCTAGTTTCCATAGCACTAAAAAATCAGACCATTTAGACTTCTAAACCATGAGATATGTATCAAACATCACAAGCTACTCCAATACAGGGGCAACATCAGGTCACCATTTTCAATCTCAATTTCCAATTTCATAAAGCTAGAATTAAGTCTGAGTCTCTTCTATATATTTTTATTTCTATATATTAAGTTTCATTTCAAATTGGAATCGTCCAATTTGGAGGTCTATAGGCCAAGTTATGGCCAAAACAATGAGGTTGGCTCAAGTGAATCTAGAACCTAAGATAAAATTTCAACAAACGTTACTCTCTCTTATCATATTTAACCAATTTGATGAAAAGTAACACCAAGATATCATTCCAAAAACCATTCCATGACCAAAAAAATCTTTGTGCACATTCAAATATGCACACATACAAAAATTAACTAAATGTAGTCCCAAACCTTAAATTTGTCAACTAGCTTTTCTTCTAGTGCTCTTTCTTCTCTTCGCCTTTATCTTTGCTTGATTCAATAACTAGAAACACCAAAAATACATATCTCAATACCATATCCAACCTTATAGTTCTAACTCTTCACGAGCAAAGTAAGAAAATATGAACATGAGAAGAAAAACCACTTTTACTTTGATTTTCACCTAGGATTAGCTTAATTCCTTATACAAAATGATGTAATTAAAGAGATGGAATGGAGAGGAGATAAGAAGAGAAAATTTTGGACTTAAAACTATAAATACACATCCCTCTCCCCTCTCTTCTACTCCCCTTTTCATGAAGTTTCTAGTCTTAGACACATGCTTCAATCTCGTTGGATCATATATTGATTTTTGGCAAATTTGCACATTTGGTACTTCGTCTTGCTTTACCACATTGGCATATAAAATTATCAATTGATTTCATTCTAGTCCATCTTTCACATATAATTATTCATGTCCATGCCTAAATTAATAAATTACCAATTTACCCCTATTTTTAAATTAATTACCATTATGTCCCTTACTATGCTTAGATACTCTTAATTCTGCATGTTCACTTCTTAATAGACCCTAGACATACTATAATGCTTCTAGGGTATATATTGGGGCCTTATAGGTTTTGTAAACTTAAGAAGAATCTTCATTTATGTCCCTCATAAGTAATGTTCAGCATTAGGTAATTATCAGTTTATAATTTAGAAATATGTGATAACTTGCATGTATGTGTCAATTTGAGTATAAATTTTCGATGATGATTGTTTGGGTTTTATGAATAAAATGTATAGTAATTATTTTTTGTAAGTACCTAGACCTAGAGATTATGTACAAAATGAGGAAACTAATTTAAAATTTATATTTGTTGGGAAATAATTTTTATAAATCATTAAATAAGGATAAGTTTTACTTTCTTAATTGACTTTTTATGTTTAAAGTCTCTTTTAAGGTTTTTTATAATTCTTGATTGATTTTTTTTACTATAACCCAATAAGTGTTTTGATGGTTAAAATTAAGTTGAAAGTAGTTTTTAGCTTTTTAAAACATATTGATTGACCAATATATTAAGTGTAGTTGACCAGTGTAATCAAAAACCATGTTTTCTACCTTGCTAACGAGTTTGTTCTTTGTTTGGTCACTTGTTTAATCACCCTAATAGCCCCCACTAGTTGACTAATAACTTTCAGTGGTCGATCAATGTCCTTAATTTTGAGACTCCCTCCTTTACTGAGAGTTTGTGAAGAGTTTGGTTTTTGTACTTAGTCAATAAATAATGACCAATATACTTCACGGGGAAACTAGTAGATCGTATTTCAAATCCATACCAGTTTTTGTTTCATGCCTATAATACTTACTTTTTCTTATCAATGAAAAAAATACTGGTTAATTAGTCGAGACATGTGGTCAATCAGTCCTCGTGTTTTTAATATATCATTCACCTCTTTTCTTTTATTCTTGTAATTTTTGTTCTATTACATAAAAATATCATTAGATTGTATTAAATTTAAAATTTATCATTATTGAATTTCATATTTGGAATTCCAAAATTTCTTTTAATTAAGAATTATTTTTAAAATTGATAAAAGGAGTTATTGTTTTTTCACATTCACTTATATCAATACATTTTTAATTTTGTTTAATTTGGGTAACTTGAGAACTTTTCATGTTCATTTTTTAAAAATTTGAGGCTTTCAAATCAATACCTTCTTTTATGATATTCATTATTGGATATTACAATTATGCTTTTATTTATTATAATTATAGCCTTTAGTTTTTTAAAACTTGCTTTTAGTGATTTAATTGAATATTTAAACTTAGGCATAATACCGAAATTGGAGTTTTTCAAATTAGACACAATTAGAGATGTTTCTATCAAAATTAAACTTTTGTTTTGACTCTTTAAATAGTTAATAGAATTCTCTAATGAGAAAGTTTGACAATCTTGATCAAATTCATCCTTTTAATAAAGTTATCTTAATGCAAGATATTTTATATTATGCATTTTCGTTAATAGATTTATTTTTTATGACTCAAAAAAGGAGGAGAAATTTGGTGATATTAGATTTAGGGTGAGTGATAACATTCAGGGGGAGTGATTAAATTTAAGCAGAGTAATTGTTTTGTCATTTTTGTATTTCTTGCACTTTATATAACATGCTTGAGTAAATTTATGTTATCTTCATGTATGGATATTTCTTTGATTTTGAATAGCTCTTTTGTTCTTGATATTTAATTATGCTATTCATATTGACTTATATTTTACGTAAGAATTAAGGGAGAGTTGATCACTATCTTGATATTTATTTGTATGCTTAATTTTATTATTGTTCTTGATGATGATAAGTGTTTTATCATCATTAAAAACTAGGAGATAGATGAACCAAGGGAGGTTCCAATCAGTTTTTTGATGATAGCAAACATAATTATTACTAATATGTTTATTATTTTTATGAAATGAAATATTAAAACAAAACGAAGCCATAAACTTAAGAAGATAATATAGGAAATTGACAAAGAAAAGTTAAAGTTTGCAACCGATGAAATCAAGATCAAAACAAAAACAAAAGAAGATCAAGGCTTGTCAAGGTCATTTCATTTTGTATATTATTATTTATAAGTTCACTTTGTTAATTTGATGATCCAAAAGGCTAATTATGCATAATCATTTCATATTACTTCATTGTATAAGTCTTTACATTTATCAAGAGGCATTAGGGCTTTTAATTTTAATACAAAAGCTTTGTGATCTTTCATATTATCTTTATGGAAAATTTTGGGATATGTTTTAATCATAATTGGATTAATCAAATTGGTTTTGAGCATTTAAAGTTATTAAAATCATATTTTTTGGGCAACCGATATAGGTTAAGTTAAAGTTGTTAAATATGAAGAAGTATCTTATATCATTGGTTGATCTATTTGTCAAACAATTTGTCATATTGGGATTTACTAGTCAACCAATATGCTTTACTGGTTGATCAATTTCCAATAACTAGTGAATCTGGCGCTATAAATATAACATACTAGTAAACTTATGCATCAAATATAGTCAGTGTAATAGCTAGTTCTTAGATCCAATAGCTATTGTTGATTCTAGGTTTTGGGAGTTATAAGCACACATTTCAAAGAAGTTTTCAATCATTAGAGTGTCATTGTGTCATATTTCTATAAATGAGCCATTTTAGACTTATCAAGTGATAAAGTAAGGTATTGTGAGTTGTAATATTTGGTTAGGGTAATACATTACTGTATTAGGTGGTGATATAAGTGAGGTTGAGGTTCATCTTCCCCTTAGAAGAAGATTACAAGAGGGTTCCTTTTTACTGAGAAAGATTATACGATGGTTCTTCTTTACCTTGAAAGACGAATTATAATAAAATTCTGAAAAGAGTCTTGGAAGTGGATTCAGCAAGAGTTATTTGCCAAAGCACACATTCTCTCCTCCCAATTCTCTATAAATTGTTGTGTAATTGTTTGATTAATTTATATTAGGTAATTTTCTTACACTTATTTATATTGATTGTTATTAACTGAATATATTAGTTAGAAAATTTGTTTAATTTTATAAACACTCAATTCACCCCTCCCTTACTCTTGGGTGCTATTTGGAACTAATAAATATGATTGGACTCATGTAGTAAAGATGTCAATGGGCCGAGCCGAGCCAAAATAAAGTCGGGCCTTTTTTGACATCTCTATCATATAGACTAACATTAATTATATGCTCTATATCTAATTTGAATATCTAATTTGAACATTGTTTGTTGAATTAATTAAATTATACAAAAAAATAATGGATGAAAAAGTTAGTAAAGTTATCTCGATATTTTGAATATTTGAGTAGTTATAATGTATTTCTACATGCCAATATTGATTTACAGATATAATAAATTTAAATATAAAATATTTTAAATTTAAATTTAAATTCAAATTCAAATTATAAAATATTGATAAATAAGGATTAATATTAGATATTAGATTTTACTTAGACTTAATTAGTATTTACTTAGAATTGATTGCAATTATAACTAAAATTAATTAAATTATAAAAATCTTAAATCTTATTATAAACAAGCTTAAACTCTAAAGGAATGAGTACTTCTTACTTTATACTATTTGTAGATTTCTATCAATTTGTTCATATGAATATCATTAAAGTCTAGATACTTGAGAGCCTACCATATTTCTTTTAAATTTGGTACTACATAAAAAAAAAAAGAAAATCATGTTTCATGACGAATTCGATTTATATTTCATATTTTTAATAGATTTATGCATTATTCAAGATAGAGATTAAAGTCATATTGACTTTAGAAAAATTTTAAAAAATTTCATTGTATGCGAGATAAGATTCTGCAGCCAACTTGCCAGCACAGAAAACTAAAAGAAATAGAGTTTGAAGTTGGTCATAAGACATGTAAAATGATAGCACTAAATTTTATGTTCGGTTGCAGTGACTTCCCTTTCTGTTGATTGACGTGCCTCCCTCGTTCCCTTCTCCACCATTTCTCCTATTCTCGAGTTCTACTTTTAGATCCATTAGCGTCTAAAATTCATCACTTAGGTCAACCACGTTACATTGTCCCTTGCCCCCAGTTTTTAATGAAAGGGAATTTTGACCTGAGACAGTTAGGCAGTCGGGTCCTTAATTAACTACCAAATTGCCTGTAATTTAGGCTCGTCCTAGTTAGCCCATGCCTAAAACAAGTCCAGGAAGGAACGGATCTGATGCCGACAAATTGACTTCGGATTCAGTTCACATGTTCTCATCTTTATTAAGGAGTTACTTGTTTTTTTAGGATACTTCTTTAATGCATTAATAAAAAGCTAATCGTTTGGTTGACATTGACATATTAAACTATAAGCTCAACTGGTCATATGGGCTGCACGTTGCCTAAATTATTGCCAAGTTGAAGAAGCCGGTACGAAACCCATATCGTAAATCGCCAATTAAAAGTTAGGGTTTGGAATAAAAGACAAGATATTTGGGATTTTATTTGGCAATGGAGAAAATTATAATTATGAATTTTGTTCAAGATTGTTTTCGAAAATTAAATTTTAACTTAAATGTTTTTTAGTTTACATATTCAATTGCCTTTGAAAATGTCACGAATTACATTCAATTTAACCATTTTCATAAACATAAAAGGTCTTTTTGAAAAAATAAATGTAATTATCAAAGAGAGAGGTCTCCAAGTAGAGTTAAACGTAGAATTAGGTACACAAACAAAGCTAACTAAGTATGGTTTAAACCAATTTTAATACGAATGAGAAGAGAATAACTCTAATTTAAAAGTCTTAACTTTGTGATGCAAGATTATGCAAGTTGAGAAGAGCTACAACTAAGGTATCTAGACTTCTATGTTAGAAGAAAGCTCTCCTAATGCCAAGCTTTTCTTTGTTAATCAATGAATGAAAATTCCTTAATTGGTAGCTAATTACATACTACAACTAAGGTAAATATTAGGCACACATACATGTTCCCTTATCGAACGTTCATGTCAAATGTAACTTTGTAGATAATGAGGTGTCCTATGCATACATTTTGTTTTTGATGTATCCAATTAATTATCCTAGGCCAATCATTTTAGAAATATTGAACCTTTTCAAAAATTTAAGTTTCATTACAACCAAGTAATGTAAATAGCTTTCAGGATTCAAATTAATAAAAAGACTTAAAGAAAGATAAGGTAAAGGTTAACAATGGGGTTATAATCAATGGAAAAGCTAAGGCTCAAAATTGGTTACTCCTAATAGATAAAATATGGTGGGGTAATTTAAGAAAATAGACTAAATAAATGTTGAATCTGATTGCCTTTATCATTTTAATGCTTTTAATTCAACAAAATGTAGTCTCAATATGAGTAATAAAAACAAGTTCTAGAATTAACGAACTATGCATGATAACACACATGAAAGAATAAAAGAACTTCAAAATTAATTAAATTTGCTCTTAGGCTCAAGAGCTCACAAGAAAAAAATGATTTTATGTGTATAAATAATTTGCAATTTTTATTCAAATTGACTATCTCAATGATTACTAAAAATGTGATTTAGAAAAGATAATTTATTCTAACTTTCAAAAGCTAATTTATTCTAACTTTCATCATTTTGTGTACTAATTTAGTTCAATAATCAATAATGAAATCAAGTATTTATGGACATTAATTGAAAATATCAGTTAATAAGATTTAATAACAAAGATTATAATAAGATTAAGAAATTTATAATCTCCTTCCCACACTTAAAATTGTACGTTGTCTCTAATGTATACAATATAAGCACAAATGAATAAAAAGTAAGTAAGTGTAGGAATTTGGTACTTCCCTGAGTAATAAGAATTTCATAATTCGGATTTCGATGAGATATCCATTTGAGATGCGATACAATAATCCTTGCAAAATATAAATGAAAAGGGATAAAATAAAAATAACAATAACAAAAATAAATACGAAATATGGAAATAAAAATAACATTAAAGTCCTATGCTAGCACTAAAAATGGAAACAACATGAAATAGAATTTAAAAGAAAACCTATCCTAATTCATGGGTTGCTCAATGTACCCTACACGTTTACCATCATCCTGGGTCTATAATGAGTGACTTGCTTCTACTTGTTTCTCCGCATAAAGGTTTTGTAGCCTGTAAATAAGTTACATGTTATAAAATGATCATAAAGACATAATGTATTAAAGAAATAAATCCAATAAAATGCATTAATGTCCTTTTCAATGACAAAATGTTAATAACATTAGGAATGACAAAACTCCCTAAATCTTCAGTTGGTTTAATCAATTTGTCTTCTAGGAAGTGAGAAACAAATGTACTCAAGGTGATTAACAATGATTCATCAACAGTTCCCTCCATTGGTTCCTCCTTTTGTTCTTCCTCAATGTCCTTTGTGCAATTGTCAACTTTCTCTTCCTTAAGAAAGGCTTCTTCCTCTTATTCTTCTTCAATTATCTATTGCCACTTTTCTACTTCCTGTTCTTGAATAGCAGCTTCCTCCTCTTGTTCGTCCTTTACCTCCTCTATCATCAGTTCATCCTTGTCTTTTAAAGTAGTAGTTACCTACTTGTCTTCTTAGAATACCCCTTCATTTATGAAATAGACCTTCGTCTCTTCATCATTCAGAGGCATTAGTAAGCTCAAATAATATGTTGCATTATGCTCGATATATTTAGGTGAAGAAAATATCTCTTCAAATTCACATTGGCTAATTGTACTTTTGATAAGGCATTCCATTATTCCATCTATAAATTGTTTTACTTGTTATTGTTATTGTAAATATTCAGTTGAAGTATAATCATTCTATCTATACGTGTAAAGGTTACTCCACTATGAATTACAAGTATTCTTATAGGGTGTACTTTGAGGCCATTTTTGCATGCTCAATTTTTCTTATATATAGTTTATTGCTTGACATTCATGATTGTAATAGTTACCTCCACAAATGTTGCAACACAACATAAATATTGGTTGAGCTTTCGAATACATATCACCAAACTTCTCATTCTAATATGATGATGTTGCCAAATGCGATGACATATCATAGCTCCCATAAGAATATTGTCCACTCCATCTTTCTATTGTGAGTTATGGCTATAAATATGAATCTTAATCCCTTACAATCAACCATAATACACACAGTCAAAGTAGAGAAGTCCAAAAGATAAATAAATGAGTAAATCAAGAAAAATAGAATAAAAGAAAATAAAATACAAAAAATATATAAATATATAAATATAACAATTAATGGTTAGATTAATAAAAGATAGGCTTTCCTAATATTATAGTTCCTGGCAACTATGTTAAAAACTTGATTGACTCGATTTGTTCAATTTTAAAAATACCCCAAGTGCATGGCATAACTGTAGCTAGCATAGGTAACTACGAGTCGATCCCACGAAGACTACAAGTACTAGTAATTACCTTTTTTCTATTATTTAACCTATGAATTAGATTTTGGATTTTAAGTAAAATTTTAACTGAATAGTAAACTAAGATTGAAATAATTTTGAACGCAAAATACAGAAAATAATAAGAAAAATCAATATCAGATAATAATATCCAAGTAATGAATCCCCCTAAGAATTATTAAATAATAATCATTTATCATGCCATTATATTATTGATTAATATTGGATAGTGGAATTGATTAATATTAGATAGTAGAAATTCCTATCTTATGTTAAAATCTGTCTCAAGAATATTAACAACTAGTTAAAACCCTATGATTGCTTTTATTGATTAGTGAATTCTGCTATTAGGTTTGACTTAATCCTGAAGAGTTATGTCAACCTATCTCTATATTTACATGCGTCTCCTTCTAATTATGGTAGATCTATTCATACAAGAGTATTTCTCAATCTCAATCATATGAAATCAAATCATGCACTATTATTCCGGATATATTAGAACAAGAATAAAATGCATAATTGAAACACAATAAATCAATCAATATAATTGCAATAGATAAAAGATCAATTCACATTGTTATCACAAACTAGGTCCTATCACACCTAGACATTAAACATGTTTAGTTACTACTCTTAGAAAACAAAATCAAAGATAAATCGATAGAAAAAACTAGAAGAAAACAACAAAATAATAATTTTCAATCTCCCTTTTCTTTCATTGGGTCTTCTTGCAAAACTAGATTGGATGTTGTTATTTAACGAATCTCTTGATGTATTCTTCACATTTTCCTTTCCCCTTGACTATAACTACACCTATGTATATGTCTCACAACTTAAAATTGCTTAAAAACTTGTCTCGTTTTGTTTTTCCTTTGCTTACATCCTTTTGTAGTAAAAATTAGGATTTTTAGGACTTACAAAGTCACTTACAAGACCATATAGGTGGTCGTGTAGCTCAAGAAAACCTAAAATCATGACTTTACATGTTCACAAAGATTTACATAGGCATATGCACAACAGTGCAAGTCCAAGTTGCTTCAAATCTTCATTTTATACCACAAATTCATCCGAATTCTTCTTCTTTTGGTCCATGAAGACAATTATGGCTTATAAATGCACTTGGCATGAATTAAGTACAAAAATACTATAAAATAATAATAAGTAAAATACATTAAATATGGGTATATAAATATATATAAATATAGTTAAAAATCATTTATCATACCTCTAGCCAGGGGGAACCATTATGAGATTTATTGATTTGTTAGGAGGATAGTACATCAACTTGTATTTGTTTTGAAATCTCCAACAACTTTAACCCATGTTTTTTAGCTTGTAGATTATGATTCTAAGGTGGTGTTTGCTACAGGTTAATTACATGAGTATTAAAAGGCACTTGTTGTTGATTATTACCATGAGAAGTGCCAGGAGGACTGGATCCTAAAGCCTAAAATAACACTAGAGATGAAGAAGAAGATGTAGAAGAAATGGTTCTATAGAGAGGCAAGAAGTTAGAAATAGGTTTCTCCATTTTAACCACATAATGGTTAAAAGGTGGTATTGTCAGAAGATGAGTATTAGTTGTGAGGAAGAAGAAGTAGGAGAAGAGTGGAAGAAAGGTTGAAAGCTTCCCATTAGCATGCAAACCATGGAACCAATAATTGCAATATTTTAAAGAATAATGAACTATGAGACCTATTGCTCATCATGCAAGGTGACCTATTCTTCCAATCGTAAAAAGTAACTTTCCCTCTCTCACAATAGTAACTTCAACTTTTGGAGAAGCTCAAGGGTAGCTACAAGTAACCTTCTATTTAAGGAAAGCTTCATGGAAGCCTCCAATTGAGGCTTATCTCATCAAAGGGAGCTATAGAATTAGTTTCCAACTTTGCAATAATTGATGGATGTCAACCTTTTGAGGAAACAAAGAAACCAAAAACTGGTAACTCAAATGGAACAACCTAATCCTAGAAAATTGTGGTTTTGACTAAATCTGCTAATGATAAACCAAGACATTTTCTTGCCATATTAGTTAATGACATTTTATCCACACCTCTGGAACTGCTTCAAAAGAGTGTAAAACACTCGGTAAATACAATATTTGGCTTCTTTCTAAGTAAGAGATTGCATTTCCTCTAATGCAAAATTGGGCTTATAGGATGGAGAAACAAAGGACTTGACAGAATACTGCTTAATGAAGAAGATACTTTTTGTTCAAATTTATTGATGGAGATAGTATGAGTAAGATAATAGAATATGGTCCGTGGAATATGGGAACCACGTTTATTGAAAATTGGGCTCTAGGTTTGGAATTTGATAGAACAAGTATAGAAACTATTCCTTTATAGATTAATTTTCATAACATGCCTCTAGTTCTGTTGGTAAATCTCTACCATTTGATTTAGCCACTGCTAGACTTAAGAAAGTATTCTTTGCAACAACTTATGTGGAGATTAATCCCAAGAATGGACTTCCTGAAATTCAATTTGTTATGAAGTTAAATGTTGCCAATGAAATGGTTAAAGCTTAAATCCAACTATCCTACAATTGGAAGTCTCAGTTAGGAAAACAAGTATGCAAACCTATAGGGAAATTATTCACTTTGAGTTAATGGGTATCGAATAAGAATCAACACCTAAGACTAATGAGGGAAACATCACTAATATTGTACCTGAAAAATAGATAAACTTAACAAAAGTCCCTTAGGGCTTTCTAATGTGCAGGAGCTTGTGAAGCTAATTAGTCCCCCATCACTCTTATCCTAGAATTTTCTATTGAAACTCTAACAACTAGCATCTCACAAAGAAATCAAATCTATTCTCTTCATTCTTAATCCTAGAAAGGCTCTAAGTCCTTTAGTTATAATGCCCATTTCTTTCAAATTACCTGGCATATTATTGGTAACCTACTTGTGGAAACTGTTTTGGAATTCTTGAATTCTAGAAAATTGTTGAGAGAAATGAACGCAACTTATATGTTTGATTTCTAAAGTGATCAATGTCAACTGCCTCAATAAGTTTCGACATTTCTTGCTATAATATTGTTTATAAGGTGATCTTTAAGCTCCTAACTAATAGGATAAATGAGTCATTGAATAAGCTTATACATTTTTCCTAAGGAGCTTTCATTCCTGACAAATCAATCACTGGTAATATCCTCATTTTTTGGAGTTGATGAGGGACAATAACACCTTTAGAACTATTAAAAGTTGTGACATTAAAGTATATTTCTCCAAAGCATTTGATAGAGTCCAATGGAATTTCATTTTATTTAGCCTAGAATGGCTTGTTTTCCCTAATCTCTTCATTAACTAGATCAAAGATTGCCTCTCAACTCATTATTACAGTATGCTTATCAATGGATCACCTACCAAACAGTTTAGAGGAGCTAATGGTTTAAAGCACGGAGATCCCATATCTCCATACCTTTTTTTCCACATTTATGGAAATTCTTAATAGGATTATCAACCCTAACTTTAAGATTTCATAATTTCAGCTTCCATCACAAATGTAGGGAGATTCTCCTAATTCATTTAAGCTTTCCAAATGATCTCTTGATGTTCTGTGGTGGTAACTGACCTTTTATCTCCATTTTGCATCAATCTCTCCAATCTTTTTGTAGTTTATTTGATCTATTTATCAACTCTTCCAAAAGCAAAATCTATTTCTCTATAGACATCTCTAACAATGACAAATTTCATTAAATATTTGGTTTGAATGTTCACATCCTACCTTTCAAATATCTTGATGTTCTCGTATCTTTTAAGAAGCTAAGATTTAAAGATTGTTTATTGATTTTCAAAAAATACAAGAAAATGATCAATGCCTGGTAGGATAGAGCTCTTTCGTATGCTGGAAGAGTTAAACTCATCATTCTAGTTCTAAATAATCTACACACCCATTAGAGTGACCATCTCTTTTTACCCAAGAAAACTAATAAGGAAATAGAGAAATGCATTAGAAATTTTCTCTAGTCTGGCAAGGTTGACAACTCCAAAGGAGTTAAGATTAAATGGGAACAATTATGATGGAGAAAACAAGAAGGTGGTCTAAGATTTGTTTCTACTTATAAGATTCAAAATATCTAGGTGACTAAAAGAATCTGGAGGCTTTTTAATGATAAAGAGGTATTTTGAGCAAATGAATGAATGAATACTATCTAAAGTAATCCAGCTTGTGGAAAATTAATGAAATGAAAGAACATTTATGGCTTTTCATATAAATTCTCAAAAAAAGACAAATTGTATATTCCTTTATCAGAATCCAAGTTAGGAATGGCGAAGATACTTTGTTTAATTGGACCAATTAAAGCCCTCTATTCATGAGAGGAGATATCTCTTTCTTTATAACTAGAATTTCGATGCAAGATTGAGTCAAAAAGTCCATAAATCAGGACACATAATTAGTAACTGATGGGAGTGATAAAATATTATTGAATTACTTTCCCAATTACTTACCTAACCCCTCTTTAACTGATAAACCCATATGTTCCATCAACAATAATGGAGATTTCTCTAACTTTTCCTGTCTTAAAACTCTCAGGCCTCTCATTTTTCTCATTCCTTAATACAACATTGTTTTAAAAGGTTCTTTGATTATTAAAGTATCTTTTATCATATGGTTAGCAACTAGAAGAAGACTGAAAACTAAAGATATAATTAAAGGGTCCATTGATCAATTCTGTACATTATGCTGGCTAGAAGCTAAAGCAATTGATCATCTTTACTTCCAATGTAACTATATAACCCTAATTTAGGCCATATTGCAACACATAATGAATCTCTTTTTCCCAGTTACTTATTGGGATAACATATTGGTATGGGCTAAAAATCAATAACAAAAATTGGGAAAAGACTAAAAATGTCTAAGCCTTAGCCTAAACTACTTAGTATATGTAATATAGATAGAAAGGAAATAGAGATTGTTCAACAATTGTAAAACTCAAAATCATGCCTTAGCTTACAATACTGCCCGATTAAAAAAATCATTGTTGCTCACCAAGTTGCTGAAAATATGAGCCACTCTCTTAAAAAAAGATGGAATCTTTAATATCTTAGCTTCTAATTTCTAGTAGTCCTTATGGATAATTGTTTTAAAGATTGATGTAATCTCACTAAACTAGTTTGGCACAAGCTTGTAATGTCTCCTTTTGATACCTTTTATGGCTTATCAATGAATTCTTTTTAATTTTCAAAAGAAAATCATGTAACTAGGAGAGGAGGCAAGGTCATTACATTAGGAAGGGAGGCTTATCCTTATGCTTCCATAGTTGAGAATAGGTTTTTTCGAAGTAATCTTAGCATTCCTCTTCATGAATCTAACTTAAAATTGCAAAAAAAGATGATGTAATTATTTTTTACTATATGATGTAAATTATAGTATTTTAAATATTTTATGTTATTCTTACTTTGATAACTACATAAGAATTAAATTATCTTTTTTTATATTAATTAAGACTACTGTTTAGATGAGAAATAAGTGAAAAGTAATATTAATATAAATAAAAAGACAGTTATATCAAATTATATTATTATGATTTTTGATATATGATTGATGTAAATGTGAGAATTATAAAGTACAATATATTGAGAAATTATTTTGTAATTTTATATAATTTAGAGACTATTTTATTATTTTAAAATTACTAACTTGAAACAATGCTTGATATTGACTGATACTCATATTGTATTGTTCCAAAACCAAATTTAGTAACCTCTAGTATAGTATTCATAACATTTGTTTATAAGAACAAGTTAGTACCTTAATAATTAATTTAAAAAATATGATAATCATCGTCAAGCGGCCATTAAGAAAAGAAACTAACATCTCTTCTTCATTGAGTGCGTGCCTATATAAGTGCCTACCCACCTCTGTTCATGTCTACCGCCCTGCTATTAAATCCAAGTTGAAAGAATCATATAACATGGCTACTCAGTTCCACAATAACGTGAACAAAAGTTCGTTCAATCCCAGCGACACAGTCGGGAAGATCATATCTTGCAATGGTAAGAAGCTGATTTTGCAATTTAAGGTGACGGTAGATCCTTTGATCTGTTTTACTGACAAATGTGCTTGTCATTGCTGTTCCTGGAGAAGCTGCTGTTGTGCGCGGTCCCAAACAACAGTTTCTCATCGAACAAATTCGGGTTGATCCACCTAAGACGATGGAGGTTAGGATCAAGCTCCTTTATACTTCAATCTGTCATACGGACCTCAGTGCTTGGCAAGGAGAGGTAAATGATTTTATTATATGAACTTTATGCACATGCTTATCCATAAAAACCCATGGTAATTCAAACTAACAAGAAAGTTAACACCATGTCGTCGCGCTAATGTTTAAAGAACGAAGCTCAGAGAGCATATCCAAGAATTCTAGGCCATGAAGCTGTGGGGTAAGCCATTTCAGCGGCCATAACTTTGACTCTCTCCAATATTTAATTTGGTGCATTGGGTTTCGTCAAGAGTTTGATTTATTATTTACTTTTCCCCTGATGCAGAGTTGTAGAGAGTGTCGGTGAAGGGGTGACCGATTTGAAGCAAGGTGACCATGTGATTCCTATCTTCAACGGAGAATGTGGGCAGTGCGTATATTGCAACAAGAGGACAACCAATCTGTGCGAGAAGTATCGTGTCAACCCATTCAAGAATGTGATGACAAATGATGGCAAGTGCAGATTTTGGACGAAAGATGGGGAGCCTATTTTCCATTTTCTCAACACATCTACTTTCACCGAGTATTCCGTGCTGGACTCTGCTTGCGTCGTCAAGATAGAATGTAACAGTCCTCTCATGAAGATGAGTTTGTTAAGCTGTGGTGTTTCTACAGGTATGAGACGAAAAGACTAAACAGAACCCATAAAAATATTATCTATTTCCTGAAAGTTACGTTCTTGATGACTATGTTATATTTAAGTCAATTTACAGTGCTAGGAATCTCGTGTTTACTCACACGGGACCAAAAGTTGCCATTTATCTTCGACATGACATTATAAAGTGAGGACTAGATTATTTGTTTCTATTTCGTAAAAATGTATTCATTTCACAAAAAATTGGACTGGAAAAATGACTCGTAAACGGACAATTCCCTTAAATTGCTAGTTGGTCATAAGGAAATGAAATTTACAATTTCAAGGCTACTTGAGTAAACTTGATTGGTTGATTAGATGCTTTGGTATTGATGAAGGTGTGGGGGCTGCATGGAACGTTGCTGACGTCCAAGCTGGATCTAGTGTGGCTATTTTTGGTTTGGGCGCCTTGGGTCTCGCTGTAAGCTTCAACAATCTTTAGATTTTAGGTTAATGTTTTTTCACACAAGACGATAAGGAAAAATACAAAAACAAAAAGATGTCCAATAATGCACTTGAACTTTCAACTTTACTTATTTTCCTTTCCTCGTCTCAGAGTTGGTTAGTCTAGAACATTTTAGTGTGATCAGGAATTCGAGGTCAAACAAAATGTCAATTAGATCATAAGTTTTCTAGATTTGTTATATTATATATATATTGCTTTCTATTGTATCAATGAGTTTTAACCATCTTATAAGTATATTAAGATGTTATCATTTAATTGTTTAAATGATATGAATTTTAAGCTGTCTAATTCAAATTTAATTAAATTTTATGTCAGGTTCAAATTGCATTAGGTCCAATTCAACTAAAATCCTAATTATATGTTATTGTCCCAAGTTTAATTTGTCCTCAAGTGCTCTTGCTTGGGGACAAAGGTATGGATTAAGCAGTAATAACATACATTGCAATTGAATTTCATAAATGTTTTTATTTGGTACTTGGTAATTACAGATTATTACAAACATTTATAATCAAGTTTAACGAGAAATTGGATCTCAATTCCTCAACAACTGGGACTTAAATTATTCAAAATACCTGAATTAACGGCTATATATATGTATGTGATATTGTTGAAGGTGGCTGAGGGTGCACGAGCAAGAGGAGCATCCAAAATCGTTGGCGTTGATATCAACCCTGACAAGTTCATCAAAGGTAAACGGACGTGATATATTTTAGTATGCACACATCGATCTATAGTGTAGAACACTACCAACTCAAGACTTTTCACTAGGCATATATCCAAGGAATATAATTCAGATAAATTTGTGATGGATGCAGGGAAGGCAATGGGAATTTCTGAATTTCTGAATCCGAATGATGGTGGAAAGCCTGTTCATGAGGTTAGTTAATTAGAACTACTTACTTTACATGCGTATACGCAATGGAACTTTTGACTGATTCTGTAACAACCAATCTTTAAAACATGGGTTGGTAGAGAATCAGGGAAATGACAGGTGGAGGTGTTGACTACAGTTTCGAGTGCGTTGGGAATTTAGATATTCTTAGAGAGGCCTTCTTGGCCACTCACGATGTAAGTTAATTCTCTTTTTCTTTTTTTAAGTAATAAAAAAAAATCTATTGTTGATGACTGAAATTAATTTATTTGTGATGCTGTGATTGATAGGGTTGGGGAAAGACGGTGCTGATAGGGATATATCCGAGTCCAGACCTACTGCCAATACATCCGATGGAGTTGTTCGACGGGAGAAGCATTATTGGAACAGTGTTTGGTGGATATAAAGGGAAGACCCAATTGCCTGATCTTGTCCAAGATTGCATGCGAGGGGTCAGTAGCTACTAGCTAGCTTACCATGAATATGTGTCACATCTTTCATTTCATTAAAATCAAATCATCGTATATTAATCGCAGGTGGTGAATTTGGATGGGTTCATAACGCATGAACTACCTTTTGAGAAAATTAACCAAGCGTTCGAGCTTTTGATTGATGGGAAGGCTTTGAGATGTGTTCTGAGGCTTCCATATGCGGACAAAATGGAGTAACCTTTGGATTTTGAGTCAACGCTTCATTTGGGTTCTGTTATGACTTTCTAATCAATGGATGCAAATTGTGTAATAAATAGTTTAATTTGTCAAGTGCACGGCATTCCAGGCATTGTCACAGGAAGCTAATAGGCAATCCAGGAAGAAATTGCTCTTTGGTTAAACAAAGATCTTGATTGTCGCCAACCCTTGGCTATTGTTTTTAGTCTCGTAGACCTCTTCAATATTAGATGTTTGGAATGTTTCCAAAGCTAACGTCTCAAACACGACAATTTAGTTGGAAACTCTTAAGATGCTTCAGACGTCGTAGATCTTTTCTCAAGATTCTCTCACGTTGGTTAGATTAATCAAATGACTTGGTAAACCATAGAATGCATAACCAACAACCACAATTGCAAAAGCAAGGAAATATTCAAACGGTAAGGCATTTCAAAAGGGAACCATGGATTATTCAATATAAGTTACTTGGGGGAACTCCCAACTCCGGCCAAACCTTCACCAATTGCTGCTCATCAGTAAGCAGAGCTTCCTTCTCTACATATTTTGTTTTACTTGACACATTCCAGTTGTGTAATAATAAGAAAGCGTATACAGCGGACTAGAGATGGCTCCATTTGTAGAGCAACAATAGTCCTAGTTTAACATAAAACTTCCATTTGTAGAGCATTGAGTTGTATACTAAATTATCATAAAAATTCTCAACTTTTGAAACTTAATAAGCATATTAGAAATTTTAATTTAGTTTATAAGAATATGATGTTTAATTTGTAGATGCATTAAGAGTAATAAGGCATAAGAAAAAAAAAAGCTTAATATTAACAAAATAAGAGTTACTAGATGAAGACAACAGAAGCACAAGTTAACTAAAGCATACAATGAGTTGTTTGCTAACTTGTGGTACATAAGGAATGGTGTAATCCTAAATATGTAGATAAACAACTTAGCACATATGGACAACGAAACCCAATCAAGAGTACAAAAAGGAAAAGAAAAAATTCAAAGAGGCAGGAAATACCAGGATTAAGCCAAACCAGTGAAGAAGCTGATGGAATAAGAAGAATAGGAAGGTGAATGAGGCTAATGGGGAACAGCACTAAGGAAAAGGTGATTCATGTTTACACAAATGAGAAGAACAAACAAACCGGGCAGGTGTAGAAAGAAGTAGGGATGGAGAATCCAAGAAAATGAGTAGGAATGAAGGAGTGTGCCATGGGTTGGAGAACCTGTCCCAACCCTCTTCTCCTTTATCTGGTCCATACATCACATAGATTTAATAGAACAACGTTGGAATAGATGATGTGATCTCGACGTACCATTGGGAGCTAAACTGGCTCTATGCAGCAGGAACGGAGGAGAGGGTTGAGGTGTTAGAAGGATCTATTATAGTAGCCAAGTAAAGAAAATCTGGCCATGTATAACTGGTGGAGTTTAGAGAAAAACAAAAGTTTCTCTCTCTAAACTGCTCTTATCAACGTATTTTAATTTATTTTCAATTTAGTTTTATTTTATTGTCAATCTGAATAAATAATTACTCTTTTTAATTATTTAGTTAAGTAATAGTATGAAAATTCATTAATATTCTAGGGCTTCTTACATAGATCAATACTCACTATTGTATTACTAGTGGACTTACCTTAAATCGTAAATAACATTTTATGGTAAAAAAAAAAAACTTAAAGAGTAGAATGAAAAAGCTCCCCGTGAAAAAACCAGAAGCTTGATAACTAAAGACGTTGCCTGAGTGACACGTGTATAAACATGAGTGTTAATATTTTATGGTGAAAAAGAAAAAACTTTTAAGAGTAGAATAAAAAAGCTTACCGTGAATGATCAACAAGCTTGGTAAGGAAATTAAAGACTGACATAGCCTTAGTGACAGACGTATAAACAGGAGCGGCGAATACCAACCGTATCTAACGACTATAATAGTTTGTTATTAACTGAAACCAATAAACTCTAATTAACGAACAATCATTTCATAGCTAGCAATGATCCTCTTATCTCCCCAAATTTTCTGTAAATATTTGATGTTCTTTAAGGTGAGGTTCTGAAGAATTGTAAAGTGAAAAGGAATAGTATATCACCCAACACTGTCACGACCGTTCATCCGTCATGTATCAAGTATCAGAAATTGCCCACTAGCTCCATCTGACATTAGCGAGCAATAAACATAAACCTTCCGATAGCCTCAAGGTTCAATTAGACTCTCTATGTGTTGCTAGAATAACAAAAGGCGATTTGTCATTTGGGAAAAAGAGCAAATGATCAAAAAAGCACAACAGGAGTAATGATACGGGAAAACATCTTTACATTGGGTGTGCGTATCTAAATATTTATAATCGGGCACTAAACTCAGCTGTGAATGCCAAGATTGCTTCCATCCACAGTTAGACAAGGAGCTCGTGGCCGAACAGGAGTCTTTGAAGGGCTTACCCTGAACACACAAAATCCAATGGTCAAGCAAAGTAACATTTGGAAACAAACAACTGAACCTATCCAGGAAACGTAAAATCATCTTCCAATCTGACCTTATCGGCAAAGTACCCAGGACAACACCGCTACAGTTGAGAGCTGCAATTGCACTTTCAGCCTGTATTGGAAATAAATCCATCAACTCACAAACAGCAACAAAACTTCTCTAATGATATGTTTTCCAGTCAACCAAAGAAGCAAGACATTTTTATGCATTAAACCCAAATGTCTGAGTCGTTGACTATATTACCATACGTACTTTCTACCAGATATCACAGGTTCCAGTAAAATCTTATTTCATTTAGACCTCTTAATGATTGTATATAAGTTATTTCACATTGAAGGATCTCGCAGATAAATAGATAGGTAGATAATCCATGTGCATAGTAGGGCCTCTCAGGATAAACCAATATAAAGAAACGGCCATAAGCATAGAGGATTGTGCTATGCAAGCACAAGGACTTGGGCTTCCAGAAAGATGTCATGGAGTTCACCGCAAGGGATGACAGATTTTTACTTGTGAACCTGGTTTCCCAGGTGTTAACCTTGTACATAATCATGTAGGAGATGGCATGTGCTGCATCTAACATGCAATAAAGAAGTCTTTAGCTCACAGAAGGATTCCACAGTGTGTAGATTCAATTCGGTTAATCCTTTTCGATAAAAACGTGGGGCTGGACAAACATGTTAAATCTCAAACCCTTTCAGAAACTGATACTTAAAACATATTAAAGCTCAAACTAATTCAGAAACTGATACTTAAAACATATTAAAGCTCAAACTAAAGGAATTTACACATACAATGATTCCCCTGTTCACATACAAGTATATGTGATAGCAGATAACAGCATCTACATCCGTTACCATGAGATCCAACTCTAACCAAACATTACTAAAACCTTTCAAACTAATACAAGCATTTAACATCAGCTTTCATAGCTTAGAAGTGTGTAGATACTTAACACAACCAATAGGTGTCAAATTTTTATTTCATAATGAAAGGCCTACTACATGCACTTCAAATCCATTAAACACGACTAAAGGGAAACTTGCTCAAAGATGAAATCAACAGTTGCTTAGCCTCCAAATACTTTGAACGAAAAGGTCATCCACCTGACAGAAAATATAGTAATAGCTGCAAACTTCCAATTGCCCCATGGAAAAAGTTAAACTAATCATTTTAGAGGATTTTAAGAGAAGCTAATTCAACCATCTGAAATGAATTTCACCATACACTAGAAAAAGTAATTCCCAAAGAGGTTATGCATCGCAGGAAACAGTCCACTTCCATTCTCACAAACTCAACTCAGTCACAATGGACTCCCTTCAAATAGGAAAACAGTGACTCAACTATCATCCATCCTATCCAATACAAGGTCAAGTGATATGATTTAGTAGTGAAAATGCACGAAATTGACATAATAATAGCATTAAGGCCATAAATCAGTTATCACATAAAACAAAAAGTTCTTCAAAAATATGGGTAGTTAACAACATAATGCCGCAACAAACTTAAGCAGCATATGATGAGAAGGTTCATTCTTAAAGGAAACAGATATCATCTAGCAGTCAGTAGTGTGGCATAAACAAGAAGAAGAAGCTTTGTGGATAGATTTGAGAGAGAGTTTGACGAATCACTTACAGCATAGTAGCTTCTAATTGTCAGAGGAAGCCTGAGATTTTCATTACACAATGGATTTTATCTAATTTTCTGAGATTTATTACATACCAAACTCTGGATAGGGAATTACTTTTATTCTGTTTTAAGGTTTAAG
Organism: Erythroxylum domingense; assembly: GCA_025594535.1. Classification (NCBI taxonomy): domain Eukaryota; kingdom Viridiplantae; phylum Streptophyta; class Magnoliopsida; order Malpighiales; family Erythroxylaceae; genus Erythroxylum; species Erythroxylum domingense. Next base: position 26,964,743 of record JANQBM010000222.1, on the reverse strand, counting down.
GCTCCCAGCCAGTCTTATATTTCTTATTCAGCTTTTATAGCAATCTAATTTCTCAATCAACTGCATAGTCTGTTTTTTCTACTTCATGGTACATTCAGGTAGAGTTTCAGTCTGCAGTTAATTATTAATGAGCTCACTTAGCAGTACCCACGGTTAAAATCACAGAAGATAAGCACTGTATTTTAATACCTTTAAACAATTAACAGAAAAGTAGATACTTATACAGCAAGTTATTTATAAATTTAGCTGCAGTCAAAAGAAAGATGCATCGATCTATGTAAAAGAGTATGTTATACTGTTGTCTGAAAGGAATTTCTCAAAAAATAAAGCTTCAATAGACTCCCAACAGCTTTTAATTGTTTTCATAAACATTTGACGATGTAAAATCCATTTTAGAGGTTATTATGAAATTCAACTCTCTGGCATTTCATAAAAGTATTCATCTGAAGGTAGCATTTAAAGCATCGTAATCCATATTATCACAAGAACTATCGCCAATTTCACTAACAAATTAGACTTGTACCTTTGTCAAGACATTTAATGACCTCAAGTCCTCACCCAGGTCCCCTTACCAGTTATTCAAAAACACCCTACTAACCAAACAAATCCCTAGCAGGGTATTGTTTTATATATGATGTTCGGAAGGAAAAGAATTGCAACAATGACAACAATAGGAAAGCAGAATTCACCATAACAAACTCCACAAAAGCAATACGAGTAGGATGATGATAATCCCCTAGCAGCCTCAGACGATAAACCTGCATTAGACAATCCCCTCTTTACCAAAAGTCATTTGTAACCTTGCAGAATTCATATTAGATAATTTTCTGAGTCGGCAAACAGGTATGATCACAGACCTCTCCACAGAATGATTCAAAAAAGATCCTAATTTCTGTTTGGGTAACCTATAGTCAAAAAGAGAAAATAATAAATCAAAAAGTCATCGTGAATTTTGATCACTTTAATAATGACATTTTATAGAAACTAATGGAACTACCTTCTTATCAATATTTGTACAGTAGATAGTTCTTGAGCACATTTCACGTTCATCATCATTCTGAAAACCAAAAGGAAAGTGATATGTGGATTTCTTAGAGCACGTATCATTTGAAGCTAGAATTGCTTACCCTAGGCAAAAAAGTTGGGTTAACTGGTGCAATAGCTGTTTTGGAAGGCAGCACCTTCACGGGGTAAAACCCAAGCATTGTCCCAGAGAGATTTAATGCAGCCCTTACACCTTCTGTATCACCAAATTGCCAGAAAGCAAACGAGGAAACAACATTGAATACAAAAGCACTCACACATTGTAGACTTCAAATAACCATCATGTAGAAAAACTATGACAAACAAGCATGCACACACCTTGTGGTTTCAAATAACAATCAGGATGAAACTCTTCCATTCACACACCACAATCCTTGATAAACAGTGGTCGAATAACAAAAGCAGATAGTTAACATACCTTCATCAGTGAACTCAACAAAGGCAAATCGAAGTATAGAATTGGGATCACCGCAGATGCGACAGTCAACAACCTTTCCATAAGGATATATCTCAGAGATACAAATTTGAGAAAGCTACTGAAATATGAACCTAGAACAATATTACCTGTCCACAACCAACAAATAAGGCTGCCAGCTGTTCTTCAGTGACCTTATTCAAAGAAAGCCAACATCTTAATATACGTGGATAACATAGACAACAAAAGTTTGAATAAATGTAAACATGAAGTTTAACACATACCTGATGATCAATGTCGGAAACATAAACAGTCCTGCGAATTATCTCCTCTCTTTGAGCCATACTTGTTCTTGTGTTCAATCTCCGTTTTTCTTGACCAAAGCTTTTCTTCTGAAGGGAAGAAGAGCAACCATCAATTTATACTAGAAATCATCTGCCTAACGCTTTTTCAAGTGGTCAAAATTTCAAGCTTCAAAATTTTTATGTAGAACTATGAAGACTAGGATTATGCTCTTTGATCAAAGAAACAGCTTGATCATAGTTCAAGCCCGTTGATCAAGTTCCAAGACATCCATATGTTTAAAAACCAACTGCTTTGTATTCTGATAAAATCTGGACAAAAAGAAGTAGCAAACTTTAAGCATAAAGAGGAAGTCAAAGCTTATATAATATACCCTCCTAGCAGCGCTCCCGTTAATCCGACCATCCCCAGTTCCATTGCCGTGAAAACCCACTAGTCCAAGGTTGTTGAGATCCTCGATATTGTTCGTATAAAAAGAGGCACTGAGTCCATGAAGACCGATAAGACCATTGAGTCCATTGGTATTGTGGTTACTAGCGAGCGAATGTGGCACAAACTCCTCAGCCATAGGGTTCAGTTTAGAGAAAAATTCCTGCAACTCTCTCATATCCCTCTTATAGCTATCCCCAACATCCACACCACTACGGAAATCACCGTCCCCACAGATGGATCGCCTTTGATGATGATGGATTACAGGCAGATTCTGGACGCCACCGTTGGTGGGAGACTGGACCTGAACCTTCATGTAGAGAGGCTGAATCTGAACACAGTTGTTGATGCGAGGCCGTGTGTGATGGTTGTGATTGGAAAGATTGTGATCCTGATAGTTGGATGATACTGATGACACACTCGAATTTTGAGTCGATGATGAGCTCGAACCCACGCCACTACTCATCCCCGAATCTCCGTCAACAGCATTTCCGACGACCCCCATGATTTTCCTTTCCAAATCCTCGATATCAGCTACCACTTTAACTTAATCAACTGGAAAACAACACGAAACAAAACAAAAAAGTAGATATTTTACCAGCACGGTGAAAACAAAACAAATGGAAAGGTGCCACCTTTATTGTCTGTCGGTCTTTGCAAATTAAGTTAAGAAGAAAAATAAACTAGCCAGAATGAAGCGGAAGATAAACAAAAGAATATTATTCTTTTTGTCAAACAAATTGGAAGAAAAAAGAAGACCGTTTTCTTGGATATCCATTTCACAAGCTTCCTAAAAGTCTTTCTTATGTCTCAGCTAATCATAATTTACCAGTATCACTCACCCAGACCGGAGCCCCAACCCCCACAGCAACTGTATATCTATTTATTCCAAGTATTAGAGGAGTTCGCAAAGAAAATATTAATAAAAACCCAATTTTGGATAAATATAGCTTGACACAATTTTACGTGTCAGGGCAAGTTCTTTACTAGAAAGGTGATGTTGAGAACATGACATGTTATACAAGCAAAATGAGATTGTTTCAAGTGGTGGAGAAGAATTTGAGAGAAATAAGGCCTAAGATATAAGCATGGCAGAATTATGTCTCTCATTGGAAAGACTAAAAAAAAAAAAAAGTGATACAAGACCTCATAAATAGTTGGATGGGAGATCATGGAGTGTGAATAGGAGAAACAATATGATACTCAACCTAGAATATGGCTGTTTCCCAAATCATATCTATGATAAAAATTTATAAATAAAGCGAAGCAAAAACCCTAAAAAGAAGGCTTAATTTAGTTTAATTTTTTCATCTTTTATTGCTTTAATTAGGGTTAGGTTCGTTTAGGAAGAAACAAACCTATAAAACATATCTTACATCCATTTTCAACATTCAAGAAAGATTAAAATCATTCCAAAGAAGAAAATTACATTAAGAGATCTATATCATCATCATCATCATCATCGGAGGATTATTTATAATAATTTTTTCATTTCTTTTCATTTTTTTTGATATTTCAACGATGTTTTGTGGCTGAAAGATTAAACTTGATCTTAATTTGTTTATAAATGTATCAGAAGTACTTATGTGTAGATTAACTTAAGACACATGTATTAAAGATTGAATAGGGTACAAGATATAGACCTATATGATCCTTTAGAATTATAGCAATCTTTTGTGAAGTTTAAAAGAATTTAGTGCATTTATGGGACACCCTTAAAGAAATTATGAAAGGTGTCGATCCCGCGAGGAGGAGAATTAATCTAATCCTAAAAATCTAAGGCTGAAAAGATATGAAACTAAAAATAAACAATACAATAGGAAGTAAATACGAGAATTAAATTCAACAGATTAAATCAAAAGTTAAACACAAAAGGAATTAACAATTGAGCAACAAGCACGCATAATGGAAATCAACCAAAGAATTTACCAAATTATGAGAAAGGGGATTTTACAAATCATTAATGCTAACCTAGATGATTATGTGTTAATGGGGTGTCAGTTCTAGACGATCATAGGGCTGATTACTTTCTCTCGAGTTATAGCCATTAACCCTAATTTACTAATTAGATTATGAAATTTGTAATCTCTCAATTCACAAATTATCCAAAACCCTAATTAGATATGAAGCACTTTAATAAACTATCGGAATATTACACGAGATCTCTCTCTACACATTTACCAATATAATTTGTCACGGTTTCTATTAAATCACCTAACTTTCATTAATCCGATTTAATAGTTTTTCATTCAGTTCACCCTCTCAGTTTATTATCTAATTATGCAAGAATGCATTCAGATCATGACATTCATCTAATAAACACAATCAACTAAATTATCATTAAATCAAAATAAAATCCTGAAGAAGAGTTATAACATCATCAACATTCTACCACCTATCATCGCACAATCCATCCCAACTTTATACATGAATAAAATTGAAACAAAAAGGAAATAGAAAGTTAGAACGGATGATCTGGGAAGCCAGGAGCATCGGGAAACCTCCTGATCTAGGAAGCACGTCGAGGCCGCTTCTTCTTCCTCTTTCTTCCTCTTCCTCCCCTCTTTCTCTTCCTCTTTCTCTCTTAGGGTTTCCAAAAGTGGCTACACGAAAAACTTCAATAAGCACAATCAACTAAATTATCATCAAATCAATATAAAATCCCGAAGAAGAGTTAGAACATCATCAACATTCTACCATCTATCATCATACAATCTATCACAACTTTATACATGAATAAAATTGAAACAAAAAGGAAATAGAAACTTAGAATGAACAATCTAGAAAGGCAGTAGCATCGGGAAATCTCCTGATTCGAGAAGCACTTCGAGACCACTTCTTCTTCCTCTTCCTCCTTTCTTTTTCTTCCTTTTTCTTTCTTAGGGTTTCCAAAAGTGGTTGCACGAAAAGCTCCTTTTTCTTTTTTCTCTTGTTGTTCTTTAAATAGTCTTTTATGTTTTGGATTTTTCTGGGGTCTGAAAGGTCCAAAAAGTATCTCGAAATGTGAAGTTCATAAGTGTCTACATGTCTGCCCGATGCAAGCCACGATTGTGACTCACATCTAAGCCTTCTGTCACGATCATGGCATGTAGGCCACGATCTTGGGCCATTCCTAGAGCTTCTGTTAGTCACAATTGTGGGTCATTTTTTCAGCCCGAATGCCTTCAGAAACTCCTTTGTTCTTCGATATTGACCCCGAAATACTAGCAAACATATCAAAGTATCTCAAAAACATAATATTTAAGCTCAAAATCTTGCATTAATCCTTAAAACACTTAAAACATAAATAATTAACAAACTAACACAATTCTAACCTAGACACATACTAAATGATTGAATTAACGGCTAAACACATTTTAAACTATGCCCTAAAACAAGATGCAATTTACACTTATCACATCCCCATACTTAAACATTTGCTTATCCTCAAGCGAACAAAACAACAAACAACACAAAATCACAAAATCACAAAGCACACAATGCAATAATAAGACAATGACTTCAACTTCATAAAACAAATTTAACTATAAACATAAGCATTTGAGTTGCTCTAAATCATTAAAATGCAAACTCTATATCTAGGAGCTCTGGACTAAATGTATATATTAATCAAAACTTAAATGTCATGTTTATTCACCCCTTTCAATTGTGCACACATATTAATAATTATTTGGTCAATCAAACTTTGTAACTAATCCTAAGTACGTTTTCATAAAAAGTTAAGCTACTTATAAGTTTAGTAGGTTTTATTAGAAAACATTTTTTAACACTTTTCGTGAACATGGAACTAGTCTTTTCACACAGAGGCAAACATTAGTAATGAATGTTGATCCGGTTACTCGACTAAGTCATGTTTTTAGTAAGTTGCTTGGTTAGAATGTCATTATAGTCTTTTGACGCAAAAGCATATATTTGTGATGTGTGTCAATCTGGTTACTCAGCTACGTCATATTCTCAACTGGCTACTAACTCTATTCACAACCTAAAGGATAACGGAATAGTTATTTATTTAAAATTTACAAACTTTTTTCAATTTAATTAATACCTACCTTTTTGCTTTAGCTATTCGCTTTCATAAAAAATACTAGCAAAGCTACTTAGTTGAAAGACCAAAATTATGAATGAATGTGACAACTTATAGGGTGATAAACTAACACTAAATTCTAATTAACTTGCCTATTTTAGCCAAAGAACCCAGATCACTAATTTAGTGAGCTAATGACTCTTCACAATCTAATAGATTATGTTTACAATTAAATCAATTTCATTCCATCTAAGCCATCGATATTTTCACACAATTCACAATATGCAACCTAAACATACTAACATAACAATATGCAAAATTCACATTCAAAGCAAAACACATAACCCTCCCTACACTTGAACAACACATTATCTTCAATGTGAGAAGGAAACAAACAAACACACATGGAAGGAAGTAACATAAAATAAAACAAAACAAAAACTAAATTTAAAAGAAAAGGATTAGAAACAAAACCTTACAGTGATGAAGGCGATGATGGTGAGAGAGGCAGTATTTGCACACCTTGAGCCTCGAAATACCTATGAATATGTCTGATGTCCCGATTCAGGCGTCTTTGTTCCTTTGCCATTCTCCTCATTACCCTGGAGTTTTCAGCCAAAGTATTTGTTAGCGTTTTGGATTAATCAGATATTGTTGTCAGTACTTTCTTTCATCCCGATTCTTCTTCTTCGTCCTCCTCCTCGGACTCCTCATTAGTCGAATTCTTTTCTTGTTGTTGTTGAGTGCTCGAACTCGCTTGAATGGTTTTAACTTGACCTGTGTTTTGGCACTAATATCCCGAAGTTCCATATTATGAGACTTTAGCATTTCAACTCACCATAAATGATGATGGTTTATGAATTTAGGATGGTAGACCGTAAATCTATTGCACTCAACTCCATAATAATCAGCTATGGCCAAAACCAAGCAATTCATTCCTAAGTTATTGCTCTTGCTATGAAGACGTAGGTGCTTGTGAAAACTAAGATTCTATGGTCCATGCACTACAACAAGAAAAGTTCCTTTGTCAAAAATTTGTTATTTTATGTTTTGTCAAAAACATTAATTTGTACAGCAACAAGTGTTCGTGGCTCCTGATGATGTTGTTATGTGCATTCTTAGCGTCGAAGCGCTCTAACCTAGTTAAATCAATCCAGTAGGGGGTGACATGGAAATCATCGTGTTGATCCACTATGGACGATTCGTGGAACCCAAAAATTTCATACAAAGTATCATAATTAAGCTCATAGGGTTATCCCAACAACCTAAACTATAATTCCTTAGGTTTATTGGATTCGACTTGAAGGGATATAAAGAATTATATGGTTAGTTCTTCGTAAACTGGATATTGAAAATGAGTAAACTGCCTCCATTGAATTCTCTCTGCTAGATTCTTAACCTTGTCTCTCAATTTTAGTCTATCTAAAGTCTTAAAATGGAAGTGTTTGGGAACCATAATTTTCTTATTGAGAAGGGAGTGAAAGCGGTTACCTTCCTCATCAGAGAAGATCGGGAAAGGCATTTTGTAATCTGCTGCCCTATCTCTTTTATCGCGGCCCGATACTTGGACTTTCCCCTTGGATTGGGTGCACTTAACAATCTGCTTGCCTTATTAGGAATGAGAGTGTGCAAGAGTTGCGACAGTAAGGGAGCTGAGTGTAGGTAGAGGGAAATGAGAGTCTTTGAATGTATTACACATAAGAGAGAGATGCTCTAAATGAAAGTGATGGAAGAAATGAGGTTAGAATTGAATATATAGGTGAGGAGAGGGTGATTTTGTAAGAAAAAGGCTGAAAAAAACATGTGCTTGAAATATCATGGCCTGTAATAATTTCACCATTTCTAATTTTTTCGTCTTTCTTCCTTATACACACCCCCAAGATCCTTTCCTAACATCTTTTTAGCACTATCACCTCATTATACTTTCCTTCTTGATCATTTTTATCAAAATTAATGCCCTACTCTTCCATGATATTTATTTGGAATAGGAACAACGTAACTACGTAAGTAAAACTATCTAAAATCAAGGAAATTAACTGGTAATTTAAAAACTATGGGTTGCCTCCTATGCAGTGCTTCTTTTAACATCATTAGCTTAAGGCTCTTCTTTCCTCAAGGTGGTTTAAGAAAATTCTTCAGTGGTGACTCGGTTTAGGAAAATTCTTCATTATCTTATCTCATAAAATGTACGCCTTCCACCTGGTTGCTTATGCCGCCTGCTTCCTTTTCCCAATTCTCTCTTCTCCTTCTTTTGCGAGATTTATTCTTTCCCAAGGAACACTTTTGATCATCATTCTTCTCTTTTTCTCCACTAACATTCGTTCCCTTCATGGTGGTCATAGGTTGGATAGGATTTTTGTCATTCTTGGTGAAGGTGAAAGACTCATGTTCCTCTCCTACCCTTAGAATCAACTCACACCCATCTACATCAATAGTTACTGCCTGAGGATAATTGGGGTTTCCGTATCTTCTTCTATGTCCAGTATGAAAAATTCCATGGGAAAAGTAAACTTTTCCACTCGAATATATACATCATGTATGATACCCTTTGAACGATGAACTAATTTATCTACCGTTTTTACCAATATCTTGGTGGGGGCTATCTCATCGAACCCCAGCTTCTTATATAAGGAATGCGGTATCATGTTTAGGATGGCTCCCAAATCGGCAAAGGCTCTCTCTATTTTGACACCCTTAATAATGCAGGGGATATAAAAGTCCCCCGAATTCTCCTTCTTTAATGATGTCGTCAATTTCTTTTCTTCCTCCAGTTCTTTTTCCACCTTTCCCCTTATTGATTCCATTAGTGTAAGTCATGCTTCCAATTGCTCGATCATGTTTATAACTTCATTCAGCTAAGCTTCCTTATATTTCCTAATGATTTTGATCGGGAATATAATTGGGGGGTTAGTACTTTTTATCTCAGGCAAATACCTTGCCAGTAGAGACCCTTCCTTATTCTCTTGCACCTCTTCCTTCCCCTTGTTCTTAAATGGATTTGGCTTTTTTTGTTCTAAAATAGGGTAGATTTTTATGTTGATGCTTCTGGGTTGTTTGTAGCTCTAATTCACTTTAAAAAACATTCTTATCAACCTTATTCTTGTCTTTCCCTTCATTGTCTTCAGCTTGGTGCGATTCCTGCTCAGGCACTTGTGTAACGACCATGATTTGTTCTTTCAGATTGGGCTTGATGTTACTTGAAAGGGTTCTTGCATTTTGGGTCACTACTGCTTTTGCCAATTGAGCTACTTGGACCTTCAGGTTATATATCGAGGAGGTATGATTCTTTGTAACTTGCTCAAACTTGCCTTCAAGCCTCTTATGTGCATCATCTATACCTCCAATTTTATCTAAAATTTTGTCCAGTTTGGATTCCATCAAATTTGGTTTGTCTTGTTGGAAACCTGGTGATCCTTGGGGTCTGAACTGTCCTCCAGTATTGTTTGACCAAGAGAAGTTTGGATGATTTTTCCACCTAGGGTTGTATGTGTTAGAGTAGTGATTGTTTCCCCCCCCTCGACCGTATTGGGTTCCTATATAGTTTACTTGCTCTGATCCATTATCCTTTATTGACATGCGCATCGTAACGCTAGTCAAAATAACATAACTAGACTACTACTGTAGTAGTGGTGAGTCTAGGTTGATCCTACAAAAAGTGTGTGTAAAGTTGTTGAATGAAATGAATCGGTGTTTAGGTTTAGGAGGTTTTGGATTTTTCAAATAGAAAATAAAATGAAGCTAGACTAATAAAAACAAATTAAAGAAAACATGTGAAAATTGATAAAAGTGGGGAATTTGGTAAGAACCTGGTTCTTTAGTTCAATATCAGCCTACACCCTAGTTAAGCATATTTCAATGATTTGTTGTTCTCAAATGTCTCGTAGCAACTATTAATTGCGGGTTAGTAATTAATCCGAGTTTTCCTTTAAGTATTGTTTAATCAAAATACGATCATTAATTAAACCTAACTACTGAATAAACTAGGATACGATCTCTAGATTTAGTTAGGCAGTAGCATTACGAATTAGGAAAATCGATTAATCAAGGCAACAACCATATACGATGCATCTTTTAACCTAGGTCATGTTATATGTAATGATTACGAATCATTAGTCACTACACATGAATTTCAACATAACAATTATGGAATATATCAAATTTCTAGCAATGGGTATGCATTCAATGAATGCATTAAAATCATCATTTCACAATTCCCAATGAACTCATACACAAATAATCGAACAATAACAAAAATCTTATTATCCATACACAAAACCCAAATCAATTAACATAGAATAACACAATCAATTTCCAATGAGAGCAAGAAACAACAAAAATTGAAAAACACACTTAACCTGGGTCGTTGGCATCGATGTTACCTCCAAACCGGCATTGGGATCTTAGACTTCCATAAGTCTTCCAGGAAAAAGCTTAAACCCTATAAAAATGACCCCAACTGAAACCCCAATAATTCTTCTTCATTGTGCAAGCTCTCTTCTACTCTTCTCTTCTCTTGTTCATTGATGTGACAATTAAATACATATGTCCATGGTCAATGTTCACATCTTTCTTCTCTACCATCACTAAGCTCTTTTCCCAGCCACCAAGCCACAATTCCTCCGAAAAACACACTTAACCTGGGTCGTTGGCATTGATGTCACCTTCAAACCGGCGTTAGGATCTTAGACTTCTATAGGTCTTCTAGGAAAAAGCTTAAACCCCATAAAAATGACCCCAACCAAAACCCCAATAATTCTTCTTCATCGTGCAAGCTCTCTTCTACTTTTCTCTTCTCCTATTCATTGATGTGACAAATAAATACATATGTCCATGGTCACTGTTCACATCTTTCTTCTCTACCGCCACTAAGCTCTTCTCCACGCCTCTTGTTCATGTTCTTAACCCTCGCAGATGCCTTTTTTGTGTTAAATGGTAGTGTTTAAGGCTAGCTTTTGTATTTAACGCCATGCACCGTTAGCGTTTAACACATGCTGCAATGCTGGCGTTAACGCATGTAAAGCTAGCATTTTACGTATAAGCAACGCTAGTGTTTAATGCCATGTGTTAAACGCAAGCAATGCTAACGTTAAAGGCTAGCTTCCTTCTACTTTGTCCTTTATTCATCTTGCACTGTCATTTTGTCCTTTAGCTGCTATTGATTTTTTTCTTCTTTTCTTTTAATTAACTTCTTCTTGCTCCATGAAGACAAGTGAAAATTAATTTTCAAAAAACGGCCTAAATGTGGTGCTTTCGACTCATTTTAATTTCTTTGCTTCTAAATTGTACCTAAAATCATATACGAATTAAAGTTAATATCTTAAGCATTTTCGTATCATTAATTGCTAAGTGTAAATGATTAAATGTATCAACAATTAAACACATATCAATTTTCCCATACACTTAGTTTTTGGCTGTTATTGGGCAAAACATCCAAATTAAGCTCAAAAACCTGAAACATTTACTTAATTCCCATATTTTCCAAGACTATATAATCACAAGCAAAGATGAGTGACTTTGAAATATCATAACAAGAATTCAACATTCAATGCTTCTACTCCTGATTAATTAACAAGCATCATCTTTGAAAACTGAGCAATCTAATGGTAGACTCAGAAAATGTGTTTAAGTAAAATATATTTATAGGTGCACTCAACACCATTCATGATCATGACAATCCATAATTTTCCATATCATTTCATTTCTCCACCACCATAATTCACATGCAAAATCATGAATCAAAGGACTTTTCAAGGTTATAATGTGGGCAAAGGTAAAGTGATATGTATTTGGGTCAAGTAGTATGAAAGCCATTAAGCTAGTGAAACAAAACAACACTCATCAAAAAATAGGTACCGTCATCTATGATGAATGCAACATTTATATTTCACAATCCCTTTCAACTTTCACACCTCCAATCACATGAAGCATACACCAATCTGAAGGACTCACTTATACAATTTATGCCAACAATATGGTGAAATCATAAGAGTAAACCTTCCAAGCCAACATCTATGTCATATTCAATATACTCAAATAACCCATTCATCATAACTTTAGGAGAATGCATTAATTATAAACAACTTTTCAACACATATGCACTTCTTCCTAGATATATTGATTTAAACATTTTTTTCTTTTTCTTCTTTCTTTCTTTTTCATTCTCTTTTCTTTTCTCTCCTTTTTTTCTTTTGTTTTTCTCTTTTTTCTTTCTTTTCCTTGTAAAAATTAAAATAAACTACACCAACATTGGAATTTCAATGATAAGACATAACAAAACATCCCAACATTAACCAACGTACACATTTGTACACCCCTACGCTTACACTTTTGTACATCCACAAACTCACTAAGCACAAATATTCCACTAGCTTTGCTGGAACCCCTCCCACGGGGCGGGTCCACCGGGCCCGACATCTTGCGGGACATCCCGACCCGGGGCTCACGGGGGAGGGATTCCCCACCAGGGCATACTTAACGAACAGGATCGCCTGAATTTACCTCTGATCAAAACTAGAGGTAAATCACAATTAAAGATTTCAATAAAAGTGGGCCCAAAAAATACACACTTGTGTGGTGGTCTCAAAAATTTAACAAGGACCATAATTTTAGTCAATCCGAAATGAAAGAATTTCTGAAAAACCTTTATTACACAATTTAGTAAATCCACGTCCAATAGAAATCAAAAAGCTTTAAATTCGATGGTAAAAGTCA
>JANQBM010000222.1:26910453-26923887 GCA_025594535.1 Erythroxylum domingense | reverse complement strand
TGAATGACGTAGATGGGATTTGTACCTCTCTTAAATGAGAGAGATATCATTTGGGCCTCTTGACAAGTATGACTGAAAAAATGCAAGGTTGTGCTCAAATAAATTGATGAGGAATCATCAATGTCATTTGTTATAGTCAGTCAATTTGGGAATCAAGAAACTATGATTAATCAAAGGTTGACATGTACCATGCCTTATGATTAATCTTAATATCGTGGTACAAAGGGACTGAGTTTGTAACCATGGTTACAAGTTAAATCGGATTACCAATCCTCATTGGATTTGGGTAGTCATAATATCTTGCTAGAGGCCGCGTATGACTTATGGGCCTTGAAGTGTGATCAAGCTCATTGCCAACATCAAATGAGCCTATAGGGTCACACACAAAGAGTGATGTGATTTGGGCTTATTCTCTTGGGCGTAATTTATTAAGCACTGAATAAATATTTATGGATATATTTATTGGGTTAGATTGAATTAAGTTGTTCGGCTTTTATTATATGAGATATAATATGAGTCGAAACTTATTGGGCTTTCATAATCCTAATGGGTTTAGGATTATGATATTCTTATTCCTAATAGGAATAGGGATTAGGGTTTCTCTATAAATAGAGAACTTATGTCTCATTAGAAGACATACGAAAAACCCTAGCCTCTCGTTCTTTTTCCGAGAGAAAAATTGTGCAGCATTCTAAAGTGTTTTAGAATATGCTAGCACACATTAGTTGCTGCCTGGATCGTTCATCCTCGTGCGGATACCGGTAGAGGACGTTCCCGTGCTGCAGTGTCTACAAATATAAAAACAAATAACAATCCGTGTTAAGAGGTAATTCTATACACGTTGTGAAATTTCGGTCATACTTTTTGTTGTGTAGTTTCGGCTAACCAAGGCATAAGACACGAAGTCCTATGATCCATTCTGCTACGTATTGTGAATTCTTAGGCCATAGGCGTTCCAATATAACTAGCACAGGCAAGTACGAGCTGATCCTATGAACACTATAAATACTAATAATTACTCTTTTTCTTTTATCTAGCTTAAGAATTGGAATTTTAGTTTTTAATTAAAACTAAAGCTAAACAAATGAAAAAAAATATTAAGAATAAACAATTATAAACTCATGACAAGTAGAATAAGAAGAAAATTATATATTAAATAGTAGTGTCTAGGTGATGAATTCTCTTTAAAATGCTTAAATTATTAACCTTTTATCAAATTTTAGTTCCATGAGGAGGAATACATGGAATCAATCCAACAACATGAAACATAGGCATTGCTTGGGAGGTAACCTGAGGGAATTTTGTTGCTTTTCATTTACATTCTCGCATTTGTTGTTTTTGCTAAAATGCTTCATTTCTGATATTTGATGTTACATCAAGAGCAATGTAAGTTTTAAGTGTGATGGTGGGGATCTTAGTTTTTATACATGTTTGTTGCTTATGTGTTTTCCTTATATGTTGTTAATTATGTTTTTTCTTAGGCTTTTTAAAAATCAAACAAATAAACAAACATTTTCTCTTTTTCTATTACTTTTAAGACTATATAGTCATAATTAGAAAGTTAACTGACTAGAAAAATTCATGGCAACTTGAGCATGTTCTTTTACTTTTGTGATTGGCAAATATGCATCATCTTTAGAAAAGTAGTAACTAGTGGGGAAACACAAGTTAGTGAGATTTTGAGCCATTATAGGCTAACACATCTATATCAGTCTCATTGTTTTTGTTTAGATATCACCTTCATAACATGTACATCCTAACTTTACTTTGATTTTGTATTTAAGACCACATTTTTATTGCATGCATTAATATGAAAATAATATAGGCATTCTTTGTTTCATAAGTTACATTAGCTAAATAGCCTACCTATTGATATGATTTTTCCTTTTGATAAATAGCCTTAAGCTTGATTAGTCTTTCTTTTTATGCTAACCACATTACATGCTTTTCACCTAACTAAATGTCCTACCCAATCCTTAAATCTAGTGGAGCATTGGTGATTATTGATGTTTGTGGATACAGAAATGTAGGGGTGTGCATATATATATGCAGGTTAGTTATAATTTATGGACTGTCATTTTATGTCTTATCAACGAATTCCAATGTTGATATAACTTCTTTCAATTTTTATAAAAAGAAAAGAAAAAAAGAATAGAAAATGTATTTAAATAAAATTATAAGGAAGAAATTCATTTATTTTGCAAAGTTATTTAGTCTTTTCTCCTAAAGTTGTATGGAAAGGGTGATTTGATTGTGATGTAAATGAAGGAGATGATGTTTTGAAGGGTCACTCTTTATAGTTACAGTATTTTGCTTATCATTAATTTTTTTGAGTGATTCTTTCTAATTCCTTATGCTTCATGTGGTTTATGGTATGAATGCTTAAATTCAAGTTGTGAAACCTAGTTTTGCATCTATCATAGCTGATGGTACCCAATTTTGAGTGAATATTAGTTTTTTTTAACGCTTGATGTTATATTGACTGTTTTTATTACTTCACTAGCTTTAATAGCTTTTGTGCTACATTACCTAACTGCATCTCACCTTAACCTTTGCCATATTACAACTTTAAAAATTTTCGTTGAATCATGATTATGCATTTGAATCTTAGTAATGGAGAAATGAAATGATATACAAAGTCGTTAAATGTCTTGATTATGAATGATATTTGAGTGTATCTATAGATTTACCTTATTCTTACACATATTTTGTCAAATCTCCCTTAGATTGCTCAGTTTATAAAGGGAATAATTGTTGATTGATCATAAGTAGAGGCATGTAATGTTTAGTTCTTACCATGGTTTTAAAAGTTATTCCTCTTTTCTCATGTCTATTTATTCTTAGGAAATATGGAAAATGTGGAAGCGTTTTGGTTTGTGACTTTGATTTTGTTATTTTTCCCGAGGATGGTCAAAAGTTAAGTGTTGGAGAACTTGATGTGTGCTTGATTGTTTATATATTCACTTCTTAATAGTTAGCGATTAACATTATAAAATGCTTAAGATATTCATTTTAGTTCACATTTGGCTTTAGGTACAATTTGGAAGTACAAGAGCTAAAATGAGTTAAAGATACATTCTTTGAGTCATCCTCTTAATGTTCAAACTTATTTGTCCTTGTAGAACAAGAAGGAGATAGATTAGAATGAAGATGGGACAACTACACATCCATGTATAAATTTGGAGGTGACGTTAATGTGATGCACGGTTAGATACATGACCTAATTTCTCCTATGAATATACATTTGAGCAGACAAAGAAGACATGAATCATTTTTGGAATACGAAAAAAGGCAAAACACTCACTTCTTTGAGATCTTTGGAGGGCTAGTCTTCTTCCTTTTAGTTTATAGGGGAAATAGAAGTCGAAGATCACATCTGAACATTTCTTCATTTTGTAATATTGACTCTCTCTATTTAGAAATTGTTTTTGTTATTCTTAGGTTAATGTTTTGGCTATTTATGTATGAATGATTAGTATTCTTGTTCTCAATTGATGTGTATGTATGAAATTATTGCCAGAATATGGAATCCAATAGGTAATAGTTGTATTTTTCAATTCATTTGTGGTAAACTAATGGTGTTAAATTATTATGGATAACATAACATAAGTTAAATGACCCGAGCTTATATAATTGCTGCCCAGATTGATCTGTTTTCGTAGTGTATAATGCGACTGTCCTACTAAATCTAGCAAGTTTATTTTAGTTTGTTTAAAATCTAGTTTAGTTAAAGAGCTTATTTTTATTAAACAAAATATAAGGGAAAACTGAGGTTAACAAAGCTTATTGTTAACCTACGATTAATAGTTTATAAGAGAGGTGTGAAAATAACAAGACAATAAAGTATGTTTATTTGTGTGTAAACTAAGATTGAACCAAAAACTGGATTCTCAACGCATTCATCAGTTTTATCAGTCTTCAACAGTTTGGTTTGATTTACTTTAACTGATTCAATTTTACTTTATTTTCTTACTTGCATCCAACGAAAACTCCCTTTATTTTCTAAACATCAATTCATTTCATTACAAAAGCTACACGTATATTTCCTGTGGATATGATCCCTACTCATTGTTACTATAAATTTTAGTGTGGTGAGTTAAGTTTTATTTTCTGGTACATTGGACACACATCATTTACCCTTTATATATGCATGTTGTCGGGCGTCTTTCTCATACTATTTCAATAAGCTAAAGGATACAAAGTTGATTGCTTTCAGCAAAACCTTCGAGGAATCATACTTACAACACCAATTACCTACTAGAAAATTTCATTTATGAATTTTTGTCTTCATCAATTCTTTTAAAAGTGGGGCTTTAATTACCAACTAGAAATTACAAAACTCCCACCTCCTACTTCAATGAACATATGAAGCTTCTATTCAATAAGTTCTTAAGGTTGTCTCATTCCATTTCATTTTACATTTGAATAGTTCTATTGGAATTATTTTTATGAATTCGAAGTTACAAGAAAGTTTGGCCAACAACGGTTTCATTGATAGAATAAACAGGAATTGTAAATCTTAAAGTGGGATGGCTAGTACACTATTGAAACCTTTGCTTGATCCCATGAAATAGAGTCTGCAAGTATAGTTGATATTAGATGTACGTAGTTTCTAAAAGATACCAATTGGTAACTCATCTTTTGTTTGTGTTCTAGGAAGTTTGTCAAGGTTAAGCAAAAACTTGCCTCATCTGCATTCTTATGTTTAATTGAGCTGCAATTACATGCAACGGATATACATGTAAGAGCACCTACTGAATGGACATTTATTTTGTCCAGTCATTGTTAGTTGAGTTGAATTGGAATCTAATTATCACCCATATAACTGTTTCTCATTGTGATGTTTATTACTTTTATCTACATAACTCTTATAGATATAGATGATGGATTTGATGCATATAATGTTGTTCAAAGAGGAGAGAGGAGTGTTTTGGATGGCCTACAAAATCTAGGAAGTATATGCTTTATGAATAGTGATTTACAATGCTTAGTCCACACTACCCCACTTGAATATTTCTAGCAAGATTATTCTGAGGAGGTAAATGCTGAAAATCCTCAAGGAATGTCTTAACAATGACGGTGTCTCCTCATGTGGACTCCTCATATGTTGAAGACTCAACTTAGCTAACGTTTGGGCTAGTCCGGGTCACCCTTTCCCCACTTTTCCATATGGTATAGACTAGACTTATCTCCCATGGTCCAGACTTTACACCTATGGCCCAACGTCCAATTTTATTATTTTTTGGTTTCTTATTTTTTATTTGCTCAAATACTAGAATGTTCTTCTATTAGTCTGTTACAACAAACAAAGCCTATAAAAGGCACATCGTTCATTAATAAAATTGAGTTGGAAGTGTTTTTCTTCAACACTCTTGTATTTTCGTCATGGTATCAGAGCCACATCTCTAGCTCATCTTCCTTCTTTCATGATATTCTTCGACCTTCTTTATTTCTTCATCTTCTTTACTTTCTCATCTTCCTTGTTTCCTACATCTTGTTCGGCCCCTCTTATGCCAGCATCACTGCAAATCAAGGTAATCACAATCAAAATACCTTAAGACCATAAGACCATCCAGTAAGCCCCTACTATCTACATCTCGATGAAAATCCTTCCCTAGTTTTAGTCGCAACTCTTTTGACAAGAACCAACTATCATTCATAGGCACGATCAATTCAGATGGCCCTATTATCCAAAAACAAGCTTAAATTCATTAATGGAACCATTTCAATGCCTCACAAAGACGATCTTCTTTTTATCTATTGGGAAAGGTGTAACAC
Source organism: Erythroxylum domingense (assembly GCA_025594535.1). NCBI lineage: Eukaryota > Viridiplantae > Streptophyta > Magnoliopsida > Malpighiales > Erythroxylaceae > Erythroxylum > Erythroxylum domingense. The sequence continues at coordinate 26,918,109 of JANQBM010000222.1, read as the reverse complement.
TATGTTGCTCTCCTGGCTTTTACGATCTATGACAGACTCAATAGTACAGAGTGTCATTTGGTTTGACTCTGCATCAGATTTATGGAAGGATTTGGAAGGGAGATTTTCACAAACAGACTCATTCAGAATTTCAGATTTGCAAGAAGAAATCTATAGCTTTCAACAGGGATCACTCTCAGTCTCAAAATACTATACTCATCTCAAGATGCTATGGAATGAGTTCTTCAACCTCAGACCATTACCCAAGTGCAAATGTGAACCTCAATGTTCTTGTGATTTTTTAACTACCATAAAAAACTATCAAGACAGTGATTGTGTAATTAGGTTTCTTAAAGGCCTAAATGAATCTTATTCTACTGTGAAGTCACACATCATGATTATGGAACCCCTACCCAATATCAAAAAGGTTTTTGCCATTGTTGCTCAACATGAAAGACAGTTAAATATTTCCTCATAAAATACCATGTCTACCCCCACAATTGAACCTCAATCCTTTTATGCAAAGACAGACATTAGAAAATTCAGTCAACAATCAAAATGACCTACATGCACATTCTGTGGTAATATTGGACACACTGAATCCAAGTGTTAGCACAAACATGGTTTTCCACCTAATTTCTCCACAACCAACCGAAACCACTATTTTGCCAAAGAACACAACCTGAACAAATTTTAAAAAATCAACTATGTAAAGACTAACCTGGATACTTTCCCCTCTGAGATAGATTCCCAATCAGTCAATAGGGAAGCCTCCCAAGACACCTCTATGTATAGCTTGAATGGTGAACAGTATAGTCAACTGATGCAGCTGCTACAAAAAGAAGGAGAATCAAAAGGAAAAGGAATTATCACTGCTTAGGTCAATACCGTTTCCAGTCATACACAAGGTACACACAAACCTATGCTATCTTCTAATCCTTGGTCATTCACATAAATCGTTGATTTTGGAGCTACAGATCACCTCATCTGTTCTTTGGATCTTTTTACAACCTGTAAAGCAGTAAGCAATTTAAATGTCAGATTACCAAATGGAGCTTTTGTGTAGGTAACACATATGGGAACTGTTAAAATCTCCTCTCTCACTTTTACTAATGTTCTATTTGTGCCTAACTTTTCTTTTAACCTAATCTCTATCAGCAAACTCACTGCCTCTGGTTCTTTTCAACTGTCCTTCACATCTACCTTATGCTCCATTCAGGACATCAGTTCAATGAGGACTATTGGTTTTGCTAGGAAAATCCATGGACTTTATCATCTTTTTCCATCCACTCAGGACCTCAGTCATCTTGTTTGCAGTATCACCACACATCCAAAACATCTTTGGCATAAGAGATTAGGCCACTTATCTAATCAAAGATTGCAAAGTCTATCTAAGATTGACCCTTCTATAATTTTTCACTTTGTTGAACAATGTGATGTTTGTCACTTCGCAAAACAAAGAAAATTACCCTTTTCTTCTAGTAAATCTATTGCCTCTGCTTGTGTTGACATAATCCATGTTGATATATGGGGTCCCTATCACAAACTCTCCCATCTTGGCTACAATTTTTTTTTACTATCGTTAATGATCACAGTAGAATGACTTGGGTCTATTTAATGAGGCAGAAACTTGAAACCAGACAACTTTTACAGGGATTTTGTACTTATGTTGAGAGGCAATTTGACAAGAAAATTAAATGCATCTGAACTGATAATGGGGTTGAATTTGCAATGACAAGTTTCTATCAAGAAAAGGGAATTCGACATGAAACATCTTGTGTGGAAACACCACAACAAAATGGGAGAGTGGAGAAGAAGCATCAGCATATTCTCAATGTTGCCAGGGCCCTAAAACTACAAGCTAACCTTCCTACAAAATTTTGGGCTGATTGTATTCTTCATGCTCTCTCCTTGATAAACCGAGTTCTTACTCCACTGTTATCCTACAAAACACCATATTGTATCCCGTTTAACATTAATCCTAACTTACAACTTTTGAAAGTTTTTGGTTGTCTCTGTTTTGCTTCTACAAAAGAAGCCAACAGAGGCAAGTTTGACCCTAGAGTAAGAAAATGTGTGTTTTTTGGTTTTGCTACAGGTACTAAGGGATACAAGCTATTTGACCTAAATGCCAAATAGTTTTTTGTATCTAGAGATGTTATCCTCTATGAAGACAAATTCCCCTTCCTCCCAACCTCTCCATAACAGATTCTACCGCCTCTGAATTTACCTAGTTTCTCCTCTCCTACATCCACTAATCTATCATCTTTCGATTTCCCTATTTTTTCTCATGAAAAAACCATTTCTTCCCCTCCTACCCCTTCTTCCCCTACCAGCCCTGTTCCTCCTCCATCCCCACCTTCCCAACCACTTCGTCGCTCCACCAAATCCACTCATCCACTTCCTACCTAACTGACTATGATTGCCCCACTTTTCCCCACACCTCCCCTTATTCCCTTTCCTCTATTCTATCCTATGACAACCTTTCCCCCCGGCACCAAGCCTTCTCAGCTAGCCTACTTTCTCTTAAAGAACCTACATCCTACACTCAAGCAATTTAGCACAAGGAATGGAGAGATGTGATGACTGATGAATTAAATGCACTGAAAGAAAACCATACTTGGGACCTTATCTTTCTGCCTCCAGGTAAAACAGTTGTTGCCTCCAAGTAGGTCCACAAATATAAATTTAATGTCGATGGATCCCTTCAACGTTGCAAAAGCAGAGTTGTTGCAAAGGGCTTCACAAAACAGGAAGGGCTTGACTACACTGATACCTTTACTCCTGTGGTAAAGCCAACCACCATTGGGGTTCTTCTGGCTTTTGTTGCTTTCAACCACTATTTTCTACATCAGTTAGATATTAATAATGCATTTTTACATGGGGATTTAAATGAAGAAGTTTACATGACTCCACCTGATGGCTTGATGTTACCTCATCCTGAGATGGTCTGCCGCCTCCGGAAGAGTCTCTATGGCTTGAAGCAAGCAAGTCGACAATGGCACTTCAAGCTCACCTCAGCCTTACTATCTGATGGCTTCATCCAAGCTCATTCCGACCACTCCATTTTCACCAAGAAGCTTCATGATGACTTCATCATTCTCCTGGTGTATGTTGATGATGTGCTTCTGTCCAACAACTCCACACTCATTCACTCCACCAAACAGTTTCTGGACCGTGCTTTCAAGATCAAAGACCTTGGTCCCGCCAAATATTTTCTAGGTCTTGAACTCACTCACTCCTCTTCCGGGATCAACCTTTGCCAACACAAATACACCCTGGATTTACTTCAAGACTCGGGCTTTCTCCACTGTAAACCTGCATCAACACCAATAACAACCAATCTTCGATTATCTACAGAAGGACCCCTCCTTTCCGAGGCTACCAGCTATCGCTATCTAATTGGGAAGTTAATTTACCTCACTATCACGAGACCCGACATCTGTTTCACCGTCCAGTAGCTCTTGCAGTTTCTATCCCGACCCATAACCTCCCATATGCAAGCTGCTCACCGAGTTCTTCGCTACCCTAAAGGTTCCCCAGGACACGGATTACTCTTTCGTGCTACCACCTCCTTATAACTTCGAGCCTTTTTTGACTCCAATTGGGTAGCTGTCCGGACTCCTGCAAATCTCTCACCAGCTATTGTGTCTTCCGTGGCGACTCCCTCATTTCCTAGAAGTCCAAGAAATAGTCTACCGTCTCCCGCAGCTCTGCCGAAGCCGAGTATCGCGCTCTTGCCATGACCACCTGTGAGCTCTAATGAGTCTCTTTTCTTCCCTGCAACCTTGCCATCAATCACCCACACCCCTCTTATCTCTGTTGTGACAACCAGTCAGCGATTCACATCGTTGAAAACCCCATCTTCCACGAACGCACTAAACACATCGAGCTTGACCGTCATCCCGTTCACGACAAGGTTAAAGACGGCATCATTCATCTTCTCCCGGTGTCCTTTGGTGCTCAAGTTGCTGACATCTTCACTAAAGCGCTACCATGACCATCTTTCCACTCCTTGCTCTCCAAGTTGGGCGTTATACACAATGTATACCATCCAGCTTGCGGCGGCGTCTTAACAACGACGATGTCTCCACATGTGGACTCCTCACATGTTGAAGACTCAAGCTAGCTAACGTTTGGGCTGGTCCTGGTCATCCTTTCCCCACTTTTCCATATTGTATAGACCAAACTTATCTCCCATGGTCCAGACTCTACATCTATGGCCCAACGTCCAGTTTTATTATTTTTTGGTTTCTTATTTTTTATTTGCTCAAATACGAGAATGTTCTCTGTTAGTCTGTTACAACAAACAGAGCCTATAAAAGGCACATTGTTCATTAATAAAATTGAGTTGGAAATATTTTTCTTTAACACTCTTGTATTTTCGTCAGAATGCATGTAAATGGCTTCTCTTCTGTCTTTAATGTTTTTGGTCTTTCAATATGTTAACATTAAATTCTCTTGTTTAATATGCACGAAGCAGTGGATCTCTAACTTATGATGTAGCTGTGTAGGGTGAACTTGCAATTGCATTTGGTGCATTGTTAAGAAAACTGTGGTCCTCAGGTCGGAAAACAGTTGCACCACGTGCCTTTAAGGGAAAACTAGCTTTATTTGCTGCACAATTCAGTGGTCATAATCAACATGATTCGCAAGTAAGTCTCCATATGATGTTCCTATCTTTTACGTTTTGAAAGATGTTTGGCTAATTTTCCTTTTTCAGTTGTGCATTTGGCAGTTGCGCTTATGACTATAGATACTAATTTCATGAGAGCTTTATAATAAGCTTTTCTTGTTTTATGCATGACTGAAAATGATGACAGGCCAACTTTTTCACTTTCTACCGTTGGTATGTTCTAGTGAGCTTCTACAATGTATTTATTTGTTGAGGATCATGATCGAACTGGCTTTGTGTCATATGTGTGCGGACTGGAGATACATATTTTTTACTCTGTTGATAAACCTCTGTACTGAATGCTATGAAGCCTATTTGAGAGGTTACCTGTTTTACTATTCATTCAACTACTAAAGGATTTTTATCGGTAGGAACTTCTTGCCTTTTTGTTGGATGGCGTTCATGAAGATCTGAATCATGGCAAGCAGAAGCCATACATTGAAATGAAGGATTGGAATGGTTAACCAGATAAGGAAGTTGTTGATGTTTGCTGGAGATATCACAAGGCTCAGAATGATTCAGTAACAGTTGATGTTTGCCAAGTGAGCAAGACGCTCTATCGTTCTGTTTTGATCTGTTTTGCTCGCGAGATTTACAGGGACAGAATAATTCGACACTATGCTCCCCATTTTGTGGAAAGATCTCAGTTTTCTTTGATCCCTTTGTGTATTTATCTTTGCCAGTATCATCGCTGTCATTGATCGAAACAATCTTTTATGCTGATGGGCCTTCCAATGCCATACACAGTGTCTGTGATGGAAAACAGTCACTGCAGAGATCTGATCCAGGCTCTGGGTGCTGTATGCTGTTTGACAAAGAGAAGCTCCTCTACCATGGTTCATGTGGGACAAAATAATGGTTATCTTTCAGAAGCTTATAGTGAGCCATCAGGTAACTGCAATGGCCAGGCATTCAGCAAAGGACCAATTAATGGAGAGTCTGGAACGTGGGGAGGAATCTGGCCGAGAATTATCATTCCATCTCTTTTTGGCTGATGGTGGGTATTCAAGCTGCAAGCCCATTTTCAAGGATTCTGTTATCGGATTTGGAAAGTGTATCAGGGTCTTCTAGGATTGGTCTGAAATGGACCATAAATTATATGATTCCAGCCGTCTGAAGGAGGTCCCAGAGGTTTATCATAATACTGATTTCATTGCTAAGAAAAGTAGAAAACTCGGCGAGCAGCAAGCTGTCGCTCTGCTTTCATGCTTGGAGGCATTCTTGACAAGGGAACCTTTAGGGCCCCATGACGTCGTAAAAATGTCTTTAATCTAATGTTCTATAGGGTTGAGGATTTTTTTAAGTTTACTTTAACTACTACTTGCCATTCTTATGTTGCACGTAATCAAAACCATGAGTAATTATTTAATAGGCTGTGAGAAGAAAAGATCTGATGCTGATAGAGATAACGACCCCTTTAATGGGCCGTTAGAAGGAAAGGTAAAATAGTGACAACGACGCTCTTAATAATGCTACCAAAAGGAGTTAATGGTCATTAGAAAAGCAGCAATCGCATTCTTAATGGGCTCCACTAGAACGACGTGGCTTGCCGACGCGGAGTCATTGCCTGCCAATAGACCACCAGAGAAATAAGCCAATAGAGAAGTGGAGAAATAGTAAGATTTGTAGAAGTTAAATGACTTTTAAGTGGAAAATCAGACTGCGCCGGCAGGTGGGACCCGACTGAATTTGATTTGCACAGTTGTCCCAGGATTAGATCTCCGGAACAGAAGATTTGACGTGAGTTGTCTAACCTAAAAATGACGTGAAAATCAATCATTAATGAAAATTAATTATTTGATTTAGATGTATTGGTTTATGAATATCACAAGCATCATATTTAACATACATATACATATACATAACAATAAATAATTGAAATGGTAATGCATTTCCTTAAACTAATACTATTCACAAATTAGCAATTTTACTAAACAACTAATACTAATTAGTTATAGTTAAAGGGAAAAATAATATACTAAACATCAAATTACGCATCTCATGGAACATCCTAATAATTAACTCTCATCTCTTAATTAATTCATTATTTTTCTCTTTCAAAAAAATTGTTTAAATTTCTTTTGAATATATAAATGCCTAATTTTGTTGAATGGCCAACCCTTGAATCTTGGAATGGTTAAATGCATTATTCTTATGTTGGTTTTAATCAAAGCTAGAACTTCAAACAATAGATCTTAATATAAATCAAATATATTTAGGAAATTTATAAATAAAATAGGGGAGGGAGAAGACAAGGTGTCATGGAGTGAATAATACCAATTTACATGATAAAGAAAATAACTGGAGGCAAAGGATTATTTTAAATAAAGGGCAATCTTTGGGAGTGAAAAATGCATGTTTAACACTTGATTCTCATTCAAAGAGGTAGAAGAGACGAAGAAAAGATAGTGACACTATCTTAATATAGCTACAAACAATAACAAAGAAGAAGAAGAGAACCAAAAAAAATAATCAATGACAATTTGGTTTAGTTACAAATACCAACTGAGAAAAGGAAGAAGCGAAGAAGAAAATTAATCGATTCTGAAGTCAGATAATCTAAAATAGTAAAGAAGAGGAAAAAGAGAAGAATAGTTACTATAGGAGATTCATGCAATGGGATAGACATTATAATGAACTTATTAGTTAAAAAGAATATGCTTATAATTGAATCGCTGACCTTCTCATTCATATTGGTGCATATTCTCTTGCCTATTAGCCTAACATGGTTGTCTCAAATAAATCAAACAAATATCCATATATGATTCCAAAGTCATTTTCATATTTTAGATGTAAAATAGATAATTTCAATATATCATGTATTTTGTTTTTTAGTCCTAAAAAGGCCCTTCTATGATAATTCCTCAAGTTTTTCTTCTAGGAATATAATGTTGGTATTTGGTCATTAAGAACAAAGAAAGGTTCTAATTATACCCTTCTCCTCTATACTATTTTCCTTTACAACATTTTTTATTTACAAGTAAAAGTTATGCAATTTATAC